>VWZD01012774.1:122781-138718 GCA_013396695.1 Sakesphorus luctuosus | reverse complement strand
CTGTCACTCTTTCAAACCTGCAAAGACCTCAGCTTGAACAATTTGTGTAATTAAAGTGGAGATTCTTACTGGTTAAACCCATCAAGGGTTCTTGGAAAGAAATCGAACTTTCATGACTTATTGTATCAAATGGGTATTGGAAATGAAATAGATTCTATTCTCTTCCATCCTTTCAAGTGTGAACAGTTTTGGATGTGTTCAAAGGAGGAAATTTTAAGATACACATATCCCTATGGGAAAAATAAAATTCAGTGTTTTGTGCAGACTTCTACAGTGTTTAAACATTTTTAAAGATTTTTTTTTTTTTTTGAGCCTGGCTATGTCATATAATGGAAGGCAATCTAGACTTCCTTTACATAGTAGAGACTCCATTTGATTAAACCACAGGATGAAATGCTGTCCTGATGATGTCATTTGGGGTGAAAATGGAAAGACAGGAGAACACTCAATGACTTCTATTAAATAATTTCAACAGTTAATCCCATGTGAAAGAAAAAAAAACATTCTTAGTCAAGAATTTAGAAGACTNTACATATTTTTGTTTCTTTAAGCAATGAAATAGATCTCTCTAAAGATGGTCGGATTCGATATTCTGTTCATTTTTATTTCCCCCCACTTAACATTAACTTTCCCTTTCCATATTGTTAACAAAATAATGATATCCTTAAATTACCACAAGTAGCATAAAAATATTTAGATACCAAACAGAATTTCCTCCTCTTTCTTTCATATCCTCAAAACTCTTACATATCATTGAACCATAGAAGCATTAAGGTTGGGAGAGATCATCGAATTCAGCCCCTGTCCACTTGTTTTTGAACAGTTCTACTAGGAAGGAAATGGTGAAAGATATATGTCTTTGTAATTGTTGCTGGTTAGCTCAACACACTATTAGACACTGAAGTGCAGCATCAGAGAAGTAATGATGCACATTAGATCTGATAATAACAGAAAAGAAGCTAAATAGAGCAGTTCAGAGTGGACTTCTGCAGGACTGCCCCTTTTCAAATCATAGAAGCTCTGATACTGACTTCAAGTTTACTGTCATCTTATGAACTGCTGCTCATTTTCTGCAATATGTTATCATTAACAGTATATTTTCTTTCCTTTTTAAGCAATATGCCATCATTAATTCTGAGCTGCTGCATTCCTCAAGACACTCAGCTCAAATCCAAGCTTAATGAGGCACATAGGCAATTGTGTATGAGGAAAATTATAATCGAGAAGGAAAAAAAGGACAAAATAAAAGAAAGCAAGGTATGGAACAATCCAGTTTTGTTAAAGTGTTTAAGGAATAAATTGAATTTAAAGAAATTCCAGTCCCTTTCCATTTGTCTTTATCATTAGTGCATTGAAGACTGATCTTCAATGTTTCCTCCTTATCATGATGAGTTTTGTTTTGTTTATGAAGAAACTCATGAGATATTCCATCATTTGACGCAACCTGATGAATTCTGGTTTTCTTCTCAAGAACAAGGGATATGTAAGGGATAGGTTTGCCTGGTAGGATAAACAGTTAAATGGTTAACACAAACGTCCTTTGAATGTCAGAAAATGGAAAGCACTGGTATTTTACATTATTTTAAACATTCTGTGTTTCTGGCAGTGGGAAGTCATTTAGACTGATGCATCTGCTGGATTCCTAGATGTAGAAATAATTCTTTAAGCTCTTTTAAGCACGATTATTCCTGCATATTTTTATTTCATCTAGTATGCTTTGAGCATTAATGGTTAACTAATAGCAATAAAAATATTTATTCATGACATGGAAAACAACCAGCAGGGAGTTTATATTTTTTTTTCCCAGAAGGAGAGAAATGATAAAACAATGAAATAAAATGAGGAAAGCATTGTCATGCCAGTGAAATGAACTGAGTTTGAATTAGTATGACTTTTCCTGGGCTCATTTTATTTGACTTATTGCTTTTAGCTCTTCAAAATTTCCTCTGTTAAAAGAACTTTAAAGTTTCTGCTATTTGCTTTAGGCTAAGTTGATGAGGAAAGAAGACTTTCCTCTGTCTTCTTTAAGGGGTGATCCATTCTTTGCTGGCTCATCACAGTAAACATCATGGTAGTGCACCACAACTTACTCAGTCCTTCAATTTCTTGTCAAACTGAGGCAAAGGTCGATAGCAGCTAGACAGGGGTGGTATTCTCACCTCATTTTTCTAATTTCAATATATTTATTTACTTCAGGACAATAAATTTTGGCAAAAAAAAAGGGGGGAAGAAACAGTCACATAAAATCATTACTAAAATTAAACTGGATTCTCAACAGATTCCTTGCTGTAAGTACATAAATACATTTTATTTAATGCGAGGCATGAAAATGAGTTGGTTAAATAAGAACTCCATTCATCCTTGAGAGAAGTTGCTGCTGGTAAAGGCAGCTTTTTAATAGTGTTGATTTTATTGTTCACACAGAGATATATCTCAGTGCCCAGAAAACAGATATTTCTTGCTTGTCCAATTAAGATTCTCCTTAAAATGCTTGCAGGCTGCTAGTAGGACACTAACAACTTAAATATTGTTGGGAGTCTATAAATAGGCAATTCATTAATTGCTGTGTGGGCAACACCCAGTCCAAGTCCCCATCTGAGCAATGTCACATTTTGAGGGAGACGAAATAGGCTGCGGTATCCCATCTTCTCTGCTGATGATACAGAGAATTTACAGTTTGTACACCCTCAATTTAGGCATGTTAACTGAATTTCAAAATGTAAGAAAGATTCATGTAATTCCTTCCTTTTAGGTTTGGAGGAATTCATGTGTGTTTATTTTGGTGTTATTTCCTGATATACTTCTCACTCATTCCTCCTGTGGAAACATGCCCATGTCATTCATTTCAATCTTGACACAATTTATTCTATCCTTTTTTATTATAACACCTTTAGTGGCAGTAGTAAGTTTTCTATATCTATTTGATTTATGTGACAAGGTTTTGGTAGCAGGGAGGCTACAGAGGTGGCTTCTGTGAGATGTTGGAAGCTTCCCCCATGCCCAGTACAGCCAATGCCAGACAGCTCCAAGGTGGACTCATTGCTGGCCAAGACTGAGCCCACCAGGGATGGTGGAAACACCACTGAGTAAACATATTTAAGAAGAGGGAGAAAAAAAATCTGCTGTGCAATAGCACTTGGAGAGAGGAGTGAGAACATATGAGAGAATCAACCTCGCAGACACTCAGGTCACTGAAGGACAGATAGGAGATGCTCCAGACACTGGAGCAGAGATTCCCTTGCAACCTGGGGTGCAGTCAATGGTGAGGCAGCTGTTCCCCTGAAGCCCATGGAGGTCCACAGAGGTGCAGAGATCCACCTGCAGCCCACTTTTGCAGGATCCCACACTGGAGCAGGTGGATGCCCAAAGGAGACTGTGACCCCATAAGAATCCAATGTTGGAGCACACTCCTGGCAGGACCTATGACCCGTGGAGAGAGGAGTCCATGCTGGAGTAGGTTTGGTAGCAGGACTTGTGACCCCAGGGGGCACTCACACTGGATCAGCCTGTTCCTGAAGGACTGCCTCTCCACCATGGAATGGACCCACATTGGAGCGGTTAATGAAGAACTCTCACACCTGAAAAGGACTCAAATCAGAGAAGTTTGTGGAGGACTATCTCCCATGGGGGGGACCCCACACTGGAGCAGGGGAAGAATATGAAGAGGAAAGGCAGGTAGAGACAACACGTGATGAACTGATCATAACTCCCATTCACCATCCCCTGAGATGAGGGAATTCAGGAGTGAAATTAAGCCTGGGAAACAGGAGGCAGGAGCAATGAGACACAGGGAGGGGGCTTAAGATTTGATTTTATTTTTCCTTACTCTGCTCTGATTTCTTTGGTAAAAAAAAATAAATTAATTCCTTGAAGTCCATTTTGTCAATGGTGGCAATTGTTGATGGCAATCTGGACTTCAAGAGAAATTTCCTCATTGAAATGGACATCAAGCATTGGAACAGGCTTCCCAGGAGGTTGTAGAAATGACTGGATGTGGCATTTCGTGATTGGCGCTTCATTTAATTGATAGGTGGTGATCAGCCAGAGGTTGGTCTTGATGATTTTGGTAGTCTTTTCCAGCATTAAGGGTTCTGTGACCTCTCTCTGTCCTTATGTAAACCCAGAAGCCTTTCATTATATTTTCTCTTTCCTGTTCAGATGAAGAAAGCAGCTTTGGTGGACACCTGGTGTCCAGTCAGGGTCAATCCACCACAGTGAAATTTTGGAAAACAATAATGTGAAAACTATAACCATGCTAAGTTCCATCTACAAAACGAACATAGTGCAAAGAGGAAGAGGAAAGTCACAGTGGTCACTGTATCATTATTTGAGTTGACTTTTCTGCACCTTGTGGGGCACAGTGTGTAAGCATCAAGTTTTTCTTCAGATAAATCAATTATACTTTACAGTGAGTCATTCTTGCTTGGGGCATGAAGCTCTTTGCACTCTAAGCTTATTGTCTGAATGCAAATTTCATGTCCCAAATTTTTCTTGACTTTGGGCTGTCATCATTTCAAAAATATAATTTTCAACTAGAAGAAGCATTTTTCTCCAGCGAACCAACTTCTTGGAACATAAGAAAAATAATAGTTCAGTTTCTATATTCTTGGATGCTCAGTGGAACTTAATAAACCCATTTGGCATTTGCAGTGACAATTAAAACATTTTCCATTTGAAGCAAGAGATGTAAATTGCCATATTTACTGTAAATTTGTGTGTCCAATTGCTCTTAATAATGACTTTATAATGGCTAATATTTTGGCAGTTCTATGAACTAAGAAGCACTTGTTCTTCAATTTGCCTAATGAATTAAATTGATAAAAGTGCTTTTTGTAAAGAGGATGTCCAGCCTGTCTCTGAAATAAAAGAGGATACTTCCTGTTCCATGTGGAAATGCAAGGAATGATGAAACACTTAAATATCTTTTTGCTCACATTTCAACTGATAGATCTTATGAACATTTGACTTGTCTTACCAATGCTTTCATTTCTCACTTAATTTCCCCATTGGGTCTCCCACCTCCAGGCTTTGTGAAAAGCCAAACAGGTGGGAAGGAGGAGCTAAAGTTTTAGGATTGTTTAATGACAGGACAAGAGTAAAATTTAAGTTAGTTCAATTTTTTTTCACATGAATATTTGACTTCACTTCTGAGCTGCTTTTAAAAATCTAAAGGTGGATCTCCATTCCAGCCACTCAATGTCTGCTCATCTTTAATTAATAGTACATTAAATACAGTCCTGACTATAAAGCAAGCCTATAATGAAAAATATATTTAAGAAACTAGGTATATTTGAAGTATTCAAATGAAATTTTGGGTTGCCCAGGCTGAGAAAATTTTACATTATATGTCTGGTATAAGAACTTAACTATACTTGCCTCTAAGACTGAGAATTAGACTTGCACAAAGGATGCATAGGAAAGAAAAAAAGTCATGCAAAGCAGATGTCAAGGTTTTCTTACATGTCACCTACAACACCTGCAGAAATTGACCTTATGTAGTTTTGATTTTGCCTGTATAAAAAATGCAAATCAGACTCAGCAGAAATTATACAAGAACAGAAGAGCAAAGATTATCTACCACAAAGGAAGAGAAGCTCATTGAGTCCTCATTATAAATTAAATTGTCTGTAAAATAGAAATGCTCCATACTCTTTTTCTGAGTCCAAAGATACATAATTGTTGCTTCAAAGGGTGATGTCCAATAGAAATATGAAGAAGAATTTATTTTTCTGTCATTATAATGTTTTTCAATTTCTCATTTATTGTAATTGTAAAGTTTGTCATTCATTGATATGACTGCAAATTTTGATCCCATACGGTTCTCTCACTATTAATGTGAAAAGTAATAAATTGGTGAAGTTAAGGATGGCAAATATTTTTACATGGTGGTGGAAGGAACACTGCGAAATATGCTAAAACTTGCTATTCTTGTTACAATGGGCATACTTTAAATACAGAGATAAAAGGAAATTTTCCCTTATTTGGGGTAGTAAGATTACGGGTTGCAGAAACAAACAGAGCTGAAGACATATTTTCTCAGTTTTCCAAAATATATGAAATATGTCTAAAGTAATATGACAATTAAGTAAAAAAACCTCTTTATCTCAGCATGAAAAATAGCAGGGAAAGTGGTGATTTTTTCTGTATCAGAGCTGTACCATTTTAACACCTGTAAATATTTCATAAGTCAGTAGGTTTTTTCTTCCTCACTGGAATTTTTTGGAGCTCTGTCATGAATGAAACTATTTTATAAACTGTGTGATAGAGCAGCTGCCATTTAGGACTAAAATTGTTGCACATTCGTAAGATCAGACACGACCTTCAGTACATCATAATGGAGACGTGTGCCATGGCCAACCTCCAATCCACTGTGGACATTAAGGGTGCAATAAAGCTCTTTTAACTTTAGTTACCCACAATGTAAATCTTTACATCTGAACAAGGTATCTCGATTCCTTCCCTGACAGGTAGTAGGGAAAACTTAGCACTTAGGCAAGCTGATCTGTCTCATTCAGGAGCAGACATTCTCAGCAGCTTAGGGGAAGCATCCTCCATAGCTGCTTATTGTGCTCCATTGATTAAGGAAATAAGAGTGCCTTCTTCAGATAGAAAAGCCTGCACAGAATCCACCTACAGGATAGAGAAATGCAGAATCCAGCTATGAGAGACGCAAAATTAATTCTACCCCTATGGCACATCAACTTCTATAAGAAACAGAAGTTTGTATAAAACAAATATTGTGAGAATTTGCATCCAACACCAGGAATTTAAACAGCCAACAAAAGTTTTCCATAGAATAATTATTCTGTGGTTTTTTGGTATGTTCTGCATCCAAAAGTCTCTAAATATGGGCTATACATCATTATGGAGATCAATATTAGTATAAAGTGCTTAAATAAGTTTTTTGGTTTTTTTCCAGCAATTTGTAAACTGATGTAGAAAAGTAATGTACTAGGCTGAAAAATTGATATAAAATAAAATTGTAAGCTTAGTATACACACACTTTGTTTTTTTTATTATTACTGCAAAACTTATACCTGTTACTATTATTTTAATTGCTCTTCATTTCAAAATAAAGGTCCAAGGGCCAAATTGTGACTTCTTGTTACATGATCTAAAAATCTATAATTAAAAAAAAAAGCAAATATATTTCATTCAATGTTCTATGTGCTTAGATGGATTTAAGATAAGTACACTTTAAATCATTTCTGAAAACCTGGTTCCCTCTTTTGCTTTGTAATTCCCCTTTTTAGTTCCTTATTTTAGTGACAGTAGGCACTGCATATTTCTGTTCAGCAATTCTCAAAGGATATATGTTGAGGAGTTGGACTCAATGATCCTTGTGGGTCCCTTCCAACTCAGGAGATTCTGATTCTGTAGCTGGGAATTTCTGAGGTTAATCAGGCTGAGAATCACTTTGGAAGAAATCCTAATAAATTCTTGCATTTTTCTTTTGTCTGAAAATTTTGTGTCTGTTACAGTGGTAGGTCCCTTCAAGACAGTAACTTCTGGTGAATGACACATTTTTTTTTAATCTACCACTTTTTCCAAAGCTTCTCTTTCCTGTTCTACTGATGTACCTGTTCATGCCTCTGCTTGCTACTAATACCTGACTCATTTCAGTATTATTTTCCCAGGTCATCATTTGTTTCTTACCTTTTAAAGCACAGCAATACCAATATTTCAAGATCAATGTGATTATATCTCAGTGGATGAATAATTCCACTAATATAGTGAAGGGGTTTTTCACGCTCCCAGGAGCAAGGCTAGGAAAGCGGCGAGCCGCGGGCTGCGGCGCTCCCTAGGATCGTGGCCCTTAGAAGCTAGGGTTGGCTCTTCCCGCTCCCGGCCCGGCGCGACCCCTCCGGCTGGAACAGACGGAGACCAGGCGAGAGTCCACGAGGAAAAAGCCCAGTTTAATAGACCACGCTTGCTTATAAGGGGGCGCGCACAAAGTTCCCGGATGAGGGCAGGGAAGAGGGGCGGAGATGGGGAGGAGACGGGGAGGAGTCACGCACTCCATTGGGTGCATGCAAACGAAGGGGAGGAGGGAAGGGAGGAGCGGCAAGGGAACCAATAGGGAGAATGAGGTCGGTGGGAGAATTCCAGGGGTATTGTGGGAAGAAGAAACTTGGATCGTAGCCATCTTTTAAGGGTAGTGTCCATGTGGAAGGCCTCATGGTCCCGATCCTGTCGCTGCGCGCGCTGCCCGGGGTCCTGGGCCTCAGTGTACTCATCTGCCCGGTGCCTGTAATTCTTTCTCGGTCTGGTCTCCTCCGACAATTATATGCCAGATAATTTTTTATCTTATTGTACTTCTTTTCTACCCTCCATGACAATATCTTTCAGGGTTTTGACTCTGCTCATCCTCTTTGATCTCTGCTTGATTTTACATTGTGGCTATTTGGAGTGGATAATGTCTCTGCCATCGCTTTGAGGAGTTCTTTTCAATTTCTAGGAGTGAACCTGCCTGAAAGGTTTACCATTAGCATGAAGAAGAGATGCCTCCTAGTGCCACCTACTAAGACACGGTACCTATTTGCTTTTTCTTCCTTGCAGCAGTGTAGTAAATTTCCCAAACCGGTAAGCTAGAAATAACAGAGCCGGTGCAGAGTGTGTGTTGGAAGCTGGGCTCCTGATTCCTCCTCAGCTCTTCCTTGGAGTTGTGGAGGAAGTTTGATACAAGTCACAGAGGGGCCACTGGCAAAGGCAAAGAGACATCTCCACCACCTCTTTCGGGAATGTGTCTCCACAGATCAGTAGCTTGATCCAAGGGGTACTGGCTCCTTAGGAGCCTGCACTCATATGTGGCACCTGGATACCTTTAAATAGGAGAAAGAATGTCATCCAGTGGCTGCATCCCCAAGAGATGATGTGATGGGGCACAATGTTGGAGGAGGGAATGAAAGACTGGAGAAGGGTCAGATATGCGTGAAGAGTTGAGAACACAACACAAGCATTGCAGTACACACATGCACACAAATTCTTTATAATAACAAGATCATATCAAAATATTAATAAGATCGTATCAAGATCTCTCTTATTTACTTCTCACAATTCATTTTCTGACCCCATTAGTCCTACTAAAACCCCTCTTCTCACAGAGATTTCTCAATTCCCCTTTCTAGACTTTGCTAGCTTTTCTTATAGCTGACTTTGATCATTCAGTTTGGGTTCAAGGCACCCACAGTTAAGTCTGTATCAGAGCTGGGAGGACTCAGTTTCCATGGCAATGAATGTTCAGTCAGTAAATTAAATAAAGTATAGGTAGTATAGATCCAGTTAATTTCTCTACATACCTTTGCAAAACTTCACTAAATTATTTGTTAATTATTTGCCTAAACTCTAACTCTATTTGAGGTATTATCATGAACTGGTGTAGAAATTGAGGACTGGAAAAAGTCTGCTTGAAGAAAAATTTAAAAAGAGGCAAAAGGTACTGGAGACAAATTAAGTAAGTTTAAGTCCCTTGGATGTTGAGAACCCTTCATGTGATCAAACCAGGTGGATTTCTCTGTCAGGTGCTACAAAGTGCTATTCAGGGACCTGCCTGTGCTGCAGAAAGGTGAAGATCATGCCAGAAAACATGTGGGAGACCATTTTCCAGTCTTATACTCCCCCTGCTACACCTAATAGTCCTATTCTCTTCAGTGCTCTGCATTTTGCTTTATTTGCTGTTTCTGCACTCTCTCTGCCTTCCTTAAAACAGGCAGACTTACTTCCTCTGCTGGTAGTATTTAATCTACAACTTGAGCTTCGTTCTCTTTCTTATGACCATAAATAATCAAGTATGGATTCAGCTGCAGTTGTCTGCAGTCCAGGTGCTTGGTTCACATTCCTGCTGGAACACCAGAGAACTACCCAGCCCAGAGAGGATAGAAATGAGAGAATTACAAAAGCTAATGTGTCAAAGTTTAAGGGATTTTAGCATTTCTTGCAAGGCCACACCGAGCAATCTCTCTAATTGCGGAAGGAAAGAGAGCACCTGTAGGGCCACTCCATGTATTATCTTCCTGGAAAAGTCTGAAGTAAGGAGTCAGCAAACAAGCCTGTGAAAGTGAGTGATCTTGTTTCTTATAGATATGAAGACTGAGCAAAAAGCTGCAAGTACAAACTTAAACCTGAAGAAACTGGCATCTGGGGTATGTGGCCCTTGATGGATTGCATTTTGAAGCCAAAATATCTTTCAGTGGAGAACTGTCAGCATAATTTCTTTTGCTTGATCTACAGTTTTTAGATCTGTACTTTTCTCTTGAGTTTCTCTCCAGGATTTGTGCTTTTAAACATTTTATTTCATATTTTCACAATGGCATTTCAGAGTCCCATTAGAGAGAATGGTTTTTCCTCAAAGATAATTACAAAGAGCTGGGAATAAAGTTACAAAAATGAAAATAAAGGCATGAAGTGAGCAAATAAACCAAGGTTTATATAACATGCAAGGGGCAAAACCAGCTTTCAATATGAGGCATATTTTCTGCACATATTTACAAAGTATCAAGGTCGGTGTTAAAAAGAGTGATCACTAATCTGAAATTTATTGTTTTCCCTCCACAGAAATATAGTTACAGTATTTTTTCTTTATTCTCTTGGGTTCTTCAAATTAGAGTAAGTCATCCATAAAGTATCATGTATAATTCATGCAAAGACTTAGTGCACTGTGCATTTTCCCTGCTTCAGTAAAATCACATTATTATAATTTGACTTTTGATATATAGAGCTTATTTATTTAAAATTTTAATTAGAGTAATAATTATGTCAAGTGTTCACAATAGTCAATATCAATAGGAGACCTGGACAAAACCAATTAGGTCAGGGTGCCTTTTTATAGATTAATTTTTTTCCTCCCACATGCCCTAATTTAAAGAGCATATGAAGAAAAAGCACATGTGTCCTGGTTTAAGGATACAATAGCATAAAATAAAACTAAAATTAAAGGAAGCATTACTAGATATTAATGGCAATTTCTTGAAATATGTGTATCATCAGGATCTCACTTGCATTCTAGGTAAACAGATAAATAATAGCTCTACTGAAAACATTGTAATGTCATAGTTATGAATGAATGCAAAGTCAGAGATAAAAGAAATTCACCAAATCTGTAAGAGCTGTAGGGAAGGATCTTCTATGCTGACAGAAAATAGAATCATTAAGATTATTATTTTTCCTGCCTCTAATATTAATTATGAGCTAGTTCATATCTTAACTTCAGTTAAGAGATATTTATAATTATGTCTTCCATAACAATAGCACAGCATCATAACAGAAATGTATTGTTTCAACTTCTTATTACACAAAAAATGTTGTTCAGGTTAATCAAGTATATGCCAGGAAATTTCTAGTTTTTGTCATCCAAGTATCAAAACGGAAAGCATCCTCTTACCAGGTTTCAGAGCCCAGAACAACTTTCTGATAGTAGCCAGCTGAGTTTCTAAGTATTCAGAGCATCTTCCTCCTTCTGAGACCATTCAATTCAAATCTTTCACAAAGAGTATCTTAATCAACCCATTCAGTGCTATCCTAAGGGATTCCATCCTGTATTCAAACTAATGATTACTTACTTAACTTTAATCAGTTGTTGACTAAAATATAATGCTTGAAAATAGACCCAGGAAGCTCTGCGTGATCAGCAGCATGACCACTTACTTATATCTGTGGATAAGCCTTTGCTCTGAGCACGGAAGGTATGGAAGAATGCCAAAGAAAAGGAACTTGTAGGAAAAGAGACTCATTTAATCACTTCCTCAACAGAATAGCCTATAGTTTGGTGGTGATGGAATTCTCTCTTGCATAGGATAGCTTCAGATCTGAATTTTCCACACCAGCTGGAGAATGAATGAGAGGCAGAATTCCAATGCCCTGGACAATGAGTTTTCAGAATCCAGCTACTAAATGAGAGTGAAAGCTGTTCCTTTTTAAGAGCTTCTCTGCACCAGCAGGTGATACTCTATTTACCACATATAAAATATCCATTGGTATTCCCAACACTTCAATTTGGTCATTATTCTTAAGTGAAACAAGCATAGACATGACTGTTTTGGAGTACAGTGCTGATGATAATGACACGGCAGACCACGTACTGAGCTAGGCTAAACCATTTGTAGATGAGTACCTTGACTTCTAACAGTGGAATGCCCGCAGCTAGAGAGTGAATACAGGACATGAACAAGAGAAAAATAAGATGATGTTTACCCCCCAATGGCTGGCATTTTGTGTCAGAGGGTGCTCTGGAGCTGAAGCACTTCTGCATTGTTTTGTGTGCATTGTTTAATATCTCTTCACAGGCTTTTTGTTCGTGAAAGTGCTTAATCATTTCTTGAATTTAATTTTATTTTTGGCCTTTACAGAATCTTACAATGAGTTCCATAGTTTAATTGTTTTTGCTTTGAAAAATATTTCCTGTCCTGTTCCTAGTTCAGCTCAATACCCTTATAGTCACACTACACTATATCCCTTTATTTCATAACATTTTCAATTTTCATTTACCTCTCTCAATCTGAAATCTATACAACTCCTTGAAAGGTAACTTTTCTGTATAGTTGAGGATTTTTTTTTATATTTTTCTTTTCCTCCTTATAACTTTGCTCTTGACATTATCCCTTTTAAGATATGTAAGTATCAGCATTAAACAACATGAGTGCACTAGATACTAATAATTTAAAAAAAAAAAAATTCTCCTTTTTGCCTTACTAAAAAGGTCCTGCAACATGTTTGTCATCATTAATCAACATCAGAATTCATTAATCAACAATAGTAAACCTGGAAAGCTTAAAGTTCTCAGGAAATCCAAGTTGATTTTCCATTGCTTGCAGATTTTAATTTACCAATTCATTCTTGCCAGAATGATAAGAAATTTTTGCTTTTCTGGGTCTTCCTCATCATCTGAAAAAGCAAAGACCTGCATCATTAGAGAAAAATGGCCATGTCTTCTGCAATATAAATGCAAATTCGCACTTTAAGGATCATTTGAGTCTGAAAAGCCTACACTGAGCACAGAATTTTTTTTTTATGAGTACTAAAGTGTGTCCGAACTTACTTGAAATAGAATTTTACTCCCTTTAACAGTCAGTGATCCCAAAAACATATCTCAGAAAAATGACTGAATAAAAGACTAAGTGAAAACCCCTATTTTAAAGCTTTGCTGAGAACCTTTCACCACAAAGACAGTGTAAGTACTAAGCTAAGGAGAATTACAATGCCACCATATTTGTCAGCAGAGATCACTCCCCAGGAACTAAAAGCATTACCATGGCAGCCTGTGTAAGGTTTGAGCTAATCAAAGGTTGACAATGAGAGGATTATAGAACTGAGGAAGGATCTTATTCTTTCCTCTCCTCCCCAGTATTCTACGACTCCTTAAAGAAATTTGCTAGACCGAGGCAGTTCAGGAAACGTCAGCATCACAATTCAGATGGAAACGTCAAAATAACTTGAACATATGTTGTTTAGATTTGGTTGTAAAGCTCTGATGAGGGATTTTGTTAACATTTTCTTGCAGTGATTACACTCTGTTGAAATGTTATTGAAATTTCAAAGAGCAACACTTTTCTCTGGTAATCAACACATATCTTTAGACTCTTTGAGAAGAGATGCAAGCTGGCACTGTTCTACAAAAAGAATAATAGTCTTTAATTTTATATTTAATATACTTGGTATTCATTAATTTGCTTCCTGAGAGATCATAATTTTTTCTTTTCTTTTCTGATATTTATTTGGCTTTTTACAAGACAATGTTAGTATTATTAATATTTACCCATTTACAAAATTGTTAGTTATTCATGGAACACCAGATCAGACTATACTTAAATGAAATTTATTATTGTCTACAAATTTTATTTCAATTGTCTGGGACACACTAAATTGGAAAAAATGACAAAATGTGGAAATAAGATACATATCATACTCTATCACATTTCACCTCTCAGAGGAGAAATCTTCACTAAAATTTCTCCTGAGAGACAGGGTACAGCCATTTAAAAGCAACTCTGTAAAAGTTTGTTGTATTATTTTTCCTTTTACTGCCTGCTTTTTTTTCTTTTCTCAATTTCTCTTCAGTGAAAATATTTAAATTAAAATCTCATTTCTTTAGCTAGTTTTAATGATATTCACTTATGCATGTCAGAAAACAGTTATGATTAAACTATCCATATCCTTAACTTGACCAGGAGTGAGAAATTCAGTTACTGAGATACTTTTTGTTGTNGAAATTAAGGAGCTTTCCTGTTTTTTTCTAAACAATTTCAGTCTACCAAATATTTTGTAGATATAATATCCTAACTCTCACCAGCAATGGCACAGAAAATAGATCCCTGTGAACTACCAATGAGTCAGAATGTTGATAGGAACATAAGAAGGGAATAACTTGCCTCATACACATATTGCTGAATTTCTATGAATTCCATAACCCCTACTGTAGGTGAAATAGGGTGCTCAAAACAATGAGGTTATTCACAAAACTCCTTTTATTCTGTAATTTTTTTTTAATTATTATTATTTTTATTACTACCTTGCATTCAATATTTCTTTCAAATCCTCATTGCTTATCCCATTCATATGTGGAGACTCCCCTTGAGTAGGCACTTAACACTCAAAGTCAACAACTTTGCAAACTTACCAGTTTCTCCCTCGCTTTCTAAGGAGTCTGGAGCCCTGTTCCTGCCTCATTCAGATAATGATCCTTTAGAGTCATCAAAGTTTGTATCTGCATACCATCACTCATAACAGGACAAATATTAGTCAGGGAAATCATGTGAAATTATTTTCTGGAAGGAAAGGAGTTATTTTCTGGAACAAAAGGAATACCTTACCTGACTGCAGTAAGTAACTGGGTGCTTTATTGCAGTCAGTAGAATAATAGGCATTTGCAGGATGAGATTTCCATCTCCTAAGGCAACAAAGCTTTGTCAAATAGGTCATACAGAGAGGTGCAAACTCAGACAAGGAAAGTCTTATCAAGAAATCTGCCTGTAACATACTTAATGACAGAGCTGTGTTCTGTGGTCACTCTTGAGAAGACAGGCTTTGTCATAACATATTCAATGTGTTAATGTTATCGTGCACTGCTGAAAGGGGAAATAATTAATTGTGTAGACTCAGCAGCAGAACTCCAACTGTTCACAAACATCTCTCATGGATTGTATTTCTCTGAAGCTACAAGAATGAGAAAACATTTCAAAACATGAAAGTAAAAACTAGCATACATTTTAAGATATTAAAGCACTTCTTATTTTAGGTGTTGTATTATATTTGGCTGTTACTGGTGATTAGCTTTTTATGATTATCAAGGCAAGTGATTCATTATGAACAAGTCCACAGATTTCAAAAGCTTTATGCATACTTGCACATATTATTGTGCTGTGCCAAAATGTTCATCCAACACACGTTATCCATTATCCACTTATCTTTTTATTATCCTCTTTCATAAATTTCAGTTCCATAGGCAAAGAGCACAGAAAATTTCACGTATCTGACAACTGAGAACACAACCTGAACAGTAAATACTTTGATGTGCAAATTAGGATAAAATGATCTGGATGAATTATTCCTGTATGCTAATAACTTACTGAAAGAAAATAAGACAAATTCACTTAAAATTTGCTAAAGAGACAGGCAGTGAAATTATAGATAACATTAATAATGAGTAGTTAAATTATTTTAGTTCTAAATATTTCAGAAATGGAATTTGCAAAAGGTTAAAGTAAGCTGCAGAACATTATTATATCCATTCTCTATTGATTAAATAGTAATTGTGAACAAGATAAAAGTCTTTGTGTGCAAGAGTCTGTACAAAAACATCTTTATTGAATGACATGAAAACTGCAGACAATCCTTGCAATAATAAATAACTGTTTCCATGTTATTTTTCTGTTGGTGTTGGTCTTTCAGGTAATGTCATTAATTATCATTTACTTTCTTATTACAGTAAACAATACTCATAGGC
>VWZD01012774.1:0-122320 GCA_013396695.1 Sakesphorus luctuosus | reverse complement strand
CATCTGAAAAATTATATTGTTTCGATATATTTATTTAAAATTATTATTATTTTAAATTATTTTTTTTATTGTTCTGGTTTTATTCCTACTATACAGTGGTACCCCAACCAGAGGTACATGTAGGCTATTTCCTCCTTAAACAGGCACTATCTGGAGTACAATTCTCTCCAGAATTTGCAAACCAGTGTGTCAAAACCAACATCATTCATCTCTTTGATGGAGACTCTTTCTGTTTTCCAAACACGCTGTGAGGACTTTGCACCCTGTGATCTCTGTGGTTCTTAACATTTTATATATACACTTTAAACCTAAACAATTCTATCTCACTTCTCCCTTCTTCTTTTTCGTTTTTTTTTTTCCTCTCATGTTGTTTCATGGAAGCTTTTGCAGCATGAACATCTTTGAAACTGCAGTTTCAGCAGAGGTCCCAAGACAAAGATGGCACAACAAGATGATGAAGCAGGCCTTTCAAAAGGATGAATGTTGCTAAACAATTTGTTCACATACATCTCTGTCTAGCTGCTTAACTTGGTTTTAGAGTGGGAGATTGACCCAATTTTCTCTTCATTTGTATGCCTCTAGTGCACTGATTCATGCATCATAGAATTTAAATTATCTTCCCTCGCACTGGGAGCTAAAATGTAGTCTTATCTGAAAATCTATTTCTTCTTAACATACTCATTCATCATGTATACCAATGTACTTCTGAAAAGTATGCCTATAAAATGGATATATTGGACTCATGTCCTGCTACTTCAGGGAAGTTAATTGAAGCGTTGTTCTGGCAGGAAAAAACTGTGGTGTAAAACTTGAAGTTTTTGAATTGTGTTCCAAAACTTGCTAAAAGCTGAGGGAGCTTCCTTAAACAAATACCAGTCTTTCATGAGATTATGAGAGTCTCATTGAGCTGTGAAAGATATCTGGGGAGAGTGCTGATGGAAAGAGAGCTCAGATCTGTTACTGATGACCTTCCTGACCAGAGCAGAACAATGTGCATGAAGTAAGAAGAAATGGCATCTATATTTAATCTTATAAAGATACAGCCTTGGATTCAAGGAGTTCTTGAGGCACAGAGCTTAGGAAGAGAGATGCTTCACAAGATTACAGAGACATTTTTTTCTTGTTTTCTTCACAAGGGCTTTCTTTTGGGTTAGTCTTGGACACGTGGAACCTAGATATAAGGACCTTTAGTCTGGGAAGGTTGGGCCACTCTTCTGTACCCTACACAAGCAAATTAATTTACACGGTGTTTCATGCACATTACCTTGTGATGTGTTGCTAAGGATGAATACATAACAAACTTTAAGGTTAAGTTGCTATTTGAGATTGTTTTGGAGGGTCTGCTCCACACAACTTTAAGAGTTCAAGTTTCCTGCATTTCTAGCTGCTTGAAGTTGTCACAAATAATTTTACACCCTTTAATACTACAAATCCAGAAGGTTACCTACTTGATGAAGTGTTTTCTGGTCTGAACTAAACTTTCTCAATAAAACCATTTTCACAGAAGGCCAGGTGAAAACATCCTTCTTTCTTATAAACAGCCAGCGTGGCTGCCTGTTTGTTTTCTTGTTTATTTTCAGCTATTTTTTTTATTTCTTCATTTTTGGATGGAAAGAGGAGTCAGTGTTGTAGAAATCAAATTTCATACTTACAGTGACCCAAAGCAACTGTCAAGACATAGTAAATGTAGATCAAATAACCACTGCACTGTATTCAAGAGTCACTATTTATCATTATCTTATGAGTGTGGATCACTAGTAGTCCCTGTCCTGCTCTCATAATGAATCATGACTTTTGAAGACAGAAGTGTATATAGAGGTTGTTTTATGTCCTTAAAAATAATCCTATACTTCATTATTGAAAATATTTTTTTTTTCAATTCTATGTGTAGGCTCCATCAAAAACTTAAAAACAGCATCATGAAAAGCAAATACTCAAGAATGGAAACTCAATATACCTGTGCAGTAGATGTCAGTTTTTCACTGAATGAGCACACCTATTTGACAATGTTTATCTATGGCAATCAGTCCTTTAAATACAAATTATGGTTTTCGTACCAGTTCTGTATGCAGCTGCCTCATGTCTGCAAGTTGTTGTTGAACGGTGGCGAGGATTCAGACAAATTCACACAAACACTGAGCATGAGCAAAAACAAGGAAATAGAAGAAAAAATTCTGAGAAGATCCATTTGCTCAGACACACATACACGTTTTACACTGATGTTAAAAGCTGATATAAAAAAAAACAAAACACCAAAAACAAAAACAAAAAACAAACAAAAAAGGTAGAAAAAATCTCCCCAAACCATTCCAAATTACACCCTCACTCAAAAAAAACCCCAAACCAACAACCAAAAGAAGACAAAACCAAAACAAAACACAAAAGCAAAGAAACAAACATACAAACAACAACAACAACAACAACAACCAAAAAACTCCAGCCAGCCAGAAGAGGAAGATCAAGGAAAGTGTGCTCCCCTAATGAACATGACTGGCAGACTAGTAAGAATAGACAAGAAAAAGGCTGAGGTGCTCAATAAATTTTTGCCTCTGTCTTCACTAGCACACTCTCTTCTCACACCTTTCAAGCAGATAAACAACAAAGTATGGACCGAAGGAACAAAGTCCCTCCCATTGTGAGTAAAGATCAGGTTCATGACCATCCGAACAACCTAAACACGTAGATCTATGGGACCAGATGAGATGTGTCACAGAGGCCTGAGGTAATTGTCTGATATAGCTGCTAAGCCATTCTCCATCATATTTTAAAAGTTATGGCAGTCAGGTAAAGTCTTAGACTGGAAAATGGGATCCCATTTTAAAAAGGGTGAAAAGGGTCCTGAGAACCACAGACTTGTCAGTCTCATCTCTGTGCCTAGGAAGATGGTAAAAGCTGTGCTAGGGCACATGGGGGACAGCAAGGCGATTTGGGGCAGGCAGCATGGCTTCACCAAGGGCAAATTCTGCCTGACCAGCTGAGAGGTCTATCAGTGGACAAGGGAAAGGCTGCAGATGTCATTTATCTTGAGTCCTGTGAGGTATGTGCCCCCACAACATCCTTCTCTCTAAATTAGAGAGAGATGGATTTGATGAGTGAACTCTTCAGTGGATGAGGAATTGGTTGGATGGTCACATCCAGAGAAAAGTGGTCAATGACTTGATGTCCAGATAGAGGTTGGTAACAAGTCGTGTCATTCAGGGAATGGAATTGGGACCAGTACTATTTGATGTCCTTATTAGTGACATAGACAAAGGGATTGAGTGCACTCTCAGTAAGTTTGCAGATAACACAAAGCTGTGTGGTGCAGCTGGCAATTAATAAGAGGCTTAATAAGACCAAGTGCAAGGTGCTGCACCTGGGTTGGAGCAATCCCCAATATCAGTACAGGCTGGCAGATGAAGGGATTAAGAGCAGTCCTGCTGCGAAGGACTTGGGGATGCTGGGAGATGAAAAGCTGGACACTACCTGGCAACATGCATTTGAAGCCCAGAAAGCAAATCATGTCCTGGGCTGCATCAAAAGCAGCATGGGCAGCAGGTGGAGGGAGCTGATTCTCTTCCTCTATCCCACTCGGCGATACCCCACATGGAGTGCTGCATCCAGCTCTGGGCTCCTTCAGCTCAGGAAATACATGGACATGTTGAAAAGTGTCCATAGAAAGGCCACAAAAATGATCAGAGGCATGGAACACCTTTCCTGTGAAGAAAGATAGATTCAGAACTTCTAGTAGAGCCTGTAGTTACAGACAAAAAGGTAATGGCTTTAAGATAAAACAGAGTAGATTTAGATCAATCATAAGAAAGAAACTTTTTATGAAGAAACACTGAAACGGGTAACCCAGAGAGGTAGTAACTGCCACATCCCTGTAATCCTTTAAGGTCAGCTTGGAGAGGGCTCTGAGCAACCTGGTCTAGTTGAAGAAGTCCCTGCTCATTGCAGTGATGTTGGACTAGATGACCTCTAAATGTCCCTTCCAATCAAAACTACTCTATGATTCTATGAAGCAGACAATACTTCTCTCATCAGTTTTGTGTGTCTTACTTTCATTTTATTATCTTTGCCTTGAGGAACTTCCTTAAATTAATACAGCAACCTTGGACACAGAAAGACATAGTTTATTGAGTAAGGAGTTGCATTTAGCTCAAAGGGATAGAGAACTCAGTGAAAAAAGGCTAATTCCCTCCTTGTTCTTTAGGTTGCAAACCAGAAGAAACAGTCAAGGACAAAAAAATAACGAAAGATCAAAGCTATCCCAACTGTTAGGACTTACTTCAGATTTCAACCTGGGCCTCACATGAAATAAAGAAGTTAATCTACCCTCAAACACCATTAATAGAAAAGGGGTGGAAAACAACCTTACATCTTCAATTGAGTACCTAAGAGACACAAGGTAAGAAGACAATAAATAAAATAAGTAGAGAGACCATATGAGGCCAGATATGTGGATGTAAATATATTAATAAACCTTGTTTCATCTGGGAACCCTAAAAGTTTTCTGAGTGCAGTTCCCAAAGATTGTACTTAGCAGGAGTTTCTCTCAGTCTGTACTGTCCACAGACTTTTTGTCCTAATATGTTTTATCAACATTACAAGAGTGGATTTTAGGGTTTGAAAGAAATAAAAGGCATAGAGACAAAAAAAAATGGTTTTATGCTTGTGTTTTATTTTAGAGTTGAAAAGACAATGAAAAATGAGGAAAATATTCATTAAAATTGTGTCCTAAACAGTGTTAATTTCTTGTTTCACCTCAGTTAACTGAAGTAAAACATGTGTCAAATATATAAAAAGAAAGAATAGGGAGCTGCCAAAATGCTGTTCGGCTGGACAAAGGAATATTATTCTTAGAACTCTTTCTGTAATGAAACTAGTAATGGATAAGAACTGTGAGACAGGAATTCGCCATCATTTTCTCCAGTCAAGCAGAGAAATAAGGTAAAACTGACTACTCTAATCAGACCTGTCTCATTCAAATCATCTGATGGTGTTTGGTTCAGAGCACAGAGTGTCTGCAAGAAAACACACAGGGAGAAGATGTCATTTTCAAAGAACAGATTTCTACTTGCACGCCCTGCAGCAGATTAACTTCTCACAGCTAAAAGGGCACTGGGGCTCTTCAATTCCCTCTCCCAGCCCCAGAGCCAGCTGTGCCATTCCCTTACTATCAGCTTTGTCCTCTAAGAAAAGTTTTTGCCCAGTCCTTGAGAATGGTAAATGATGGAAGAAAAAGAAGTTTTATCCTTATTTTCTGCATGAACACCTGGCACAACTTTGTCTCTTTTATTCAGTCTTACTGGCGTAGAAATTTAAGCACTGTATTTTTGTCATCTTTATGTTTTCAAGATGCCATTATCGCTGAAGGCAATCAGCTTTAAGTAAAATGCCTTTAATGAGAGAAAGGAGTATATCAGAAGAAAAAAAGGGGGGAAAAAAATCCATGTTTCAGGATGAGGATGTCTTAGAACTAGATGTCAGGGAAAAGTGAGATCTAACTTCACACATCTCTGTAAAAAGCATTTACTTAGGCAGTCATTAGGATTTATTCCAAAGGATCTTTAACTCATCTTTCAGGAAGCAGCAAGGCTAAGCCCTGAAAGATATCATATCAAAGAAACATGCTGTAATGCAGGGACAAATTATCTTATTTGAAAAGGGGTATAAGATCTTCCTACCTGCTGGGCTTAATTTAAAAATATAGTGATACATTATGGTGGGGAAAAAATAGAACAGAGAAAGAGAAGAGCTGTTTGGCTATGTGTTTTTGGACTGCTTTATATTAATTTCATCAATAATTGAAATAGCAGAGAAAATGTTATGAAAGGTCATGTCTTCTCAACACTCCTGGAACTATTTTTTTTTTTTTTTTAATGATCTCTTAAACATACTAATTGGGCTGTGTGGAGAGACTTTTCCAGGTTTGCTTAGAAGAACAATGTCACAATGCCTGTTCTCTGGTTACTACAGGTAAGGAATATTCTTCACATTGAAAATTATTGTTCCTTCCTCTATGACTAGTCATTGGGTGGTGAGGTGGAATATTTTAGGATATATAAAATAGCAATAGATGTCTATATTTAAGTCAATGAGTTACAAGTTACCTTTAGTTACCAACATTAACAATTGGATCAAAACTGAGGGTTCTTGCCATTTTAGAAAACTCTGTTTTCCTTTAAGTCAGGAATTTCTCTTGAACTCTGTTCAGAGACAACCAGCTGCAAACAGAACCTTAAACAATGAGTTAATTAATGCCCTGTTGAAATACGAATATAAATCGATGAGCCACAATAGGAGATATTTGTGTAATGTCTTCTCTTTAGGAGTTTTCCTGTTTTGTGCCTTCAGGAGTTGCAATTTGCCCCCTGGTGTATTCACAAGCCATGCTTTACTAGCAGGGTCAGTAGAAACTGGTGACATGGGAAACAGGATGGGGTGTGCTTAGTGAACCACAGCTGGACTAAGAGGAGAAACCTGAAGCAGGGCTTTCACTGAAACACTCTGAATTTTCCAAGCAGAAATTTTATGAAAAACAGCCAACACTGGAAAGCACTGGGAATTTTCTCAGCCTCATGATAGAAATGATCAAAGCAAAGAAGTCCTCTGACTAGCTAACTACCCAAGTGCCAGTGTATTCAGGCATGAGAGACCTCATTTCAAATTTCTGCTTAATATGATTCAGATCAAAGTCTACTTCATTCTAGCTGAATGCCCGAAGTTCCATATTTTAAAGTAATTCTCCCTTTACTTAAGTGAATTTTTAATTATTATATAAAGAGAGAAAATCAGAGAAATTCAATTGAAAATATAAAATACTGAATTGCTTAGAGTCTTCACCACAAACATGTCCAAATACAAGGCCTGTTTTTAAAAAAGAGACTCCACCAGGCCTTTTCCAGCCAGCTTTGGCATTTTGACAATCCAAGATCTTGTCCAAAGAAGAGGCAATTTCACAAAATAAGAGCTTTGGTTTCATCCTGAAGTACAATGTGTTTTGGGTTTTTTTGTTTTGTTTTGTTTTTTTTTTTTTACTTTGATGGATGAAAGGTGAGTTTGCAGCCCTGCTCTAGACTTATACTTTTTTTTTCCTCTTTTCTTTTAAGATAATCCTGAAAGCACTAAGTAAAACTGTGCTTATTATTGAAAACCAATTATTTGCAACCTTAGGCAACTTTCTAATTTCTTTTTGTTTTTAATCTTGTGGCTCACTAACTTTTCCTCAATTCAACTGCTAAATTGAAGTAGTTCCTCTCCTGCTAAATTATCCTCAGTGCCCAATGTCTATGCAGTTTGTATGTAGTTTGGAAGATATTTTAGAAAAAAATTATTAGTAACTGTCTTTTAAGCAAAATAAGTGGTTAACTCAAAATATATTTTCCTGCTTCTTCCTTTTTTCAGTCTTCCCTTAAACCATTTCCTTTAATCAGATTCAGTAAACAGGGCATGCAGGCAGTAACCCATCTACTTGTCAATGGGGGTTCTAACTATACATTTACTTGGGCATTCTAGTTACATGCCAGGTCTCAGCTGCCTATTGATTTTACTCCATTAAAATAGATGGTTTTGTTTAGCATTGAAAAAGTGAACAATTTTCCTGACATCAACCACTTGTTTAATAGTCTTGGAATAATCTATATTTCATTAAAATGATGACTTATAACACCCAAGCATTCTCTTGTCTTCTTACCTATTGATTTAAGGCAGTTTAACACTTGTATAGCATGTAATAAATTGGTCTGGACTGGCAGCTCTTTGTTATAAAGTCATTCTTAACTATATAAACACTGAATTGGCATATTTTAGAGATGTTCCTTAGATTAGGTTCTGGGAAAGGATCTTTCCTATCCAAACAGAGTCAGTACTTTTTTTAAAAAAAGCCTCATAAAACTTTCAGTTAAGTAGAAGGTACCACAATCAATATTCATAGCATGATTTATAACAGAAAGAAGCTTTCCACTAAATCCTGACCGTAAACCCAGTACTGTAAAGTATTTAGTGCAATAATCCATCTCATAGATATTTTAAACTGGGCATTAATGGTGCTCAAAAGTCGAGTGACAGTGAATCAGCTGTATTAAGGAGAAGCAGTTAGGAACTTTATTACTGGAAATGATTCAAGCATTCCTAAGCCCTTCACCCCTTTATTTACCAATCAGAGGCTTCTTATTTTCCAATATTTTTTCCTAATCACTTTGTTAGCAACTCATACCACTAAACCCTTGCCTTGGCATGGTGGAATTGGTTCATCCTCCTTCAGTTTACAAGAAGGCAAACGACAGAAAGAAGCAGGTTTCAAATATAATCTGGTTTATGAACTGCCAGCAGATACTCCCCCACTATTGTAATTCCACTTACAATTCATCTGAAGAAATCAATATAGGCTCAGTTAAGAGACTGAAGTTATTTTCATGGAAGACTTCTGTGAAAGCGCAAAAGAATGCACAGAAAACTCCAGTGGAGGTATTAGTTTCTCCAACACTTACAACAGCACGATAATACTCCAAATATGTTGCTCTCTTCCCTCAAAGATTGTGGTCTTAATAGCAGGACTTAGTCATACTAAAAGGGCACTTTAAAATCTGTTGCTCTTTCATAGCGTTGCAGTGGGGGGAAAATTCTCCACAATGGAGGCATTATTTTGTAGACAGATACTTTTGCTGCTTCTGAAGACAGACAAACTGTTATTTCCTCCTATAGCCCTTCTAGAAAGAGAAACAAGAGCGAGAAAGAACACAGCTCATTTTAAATTAAAAAAAAATTATGATGGTTAAAACAAAGAAATGCTCAGGAAGAGCCAGATAAGGCTTTGACTTTTTTTCTACTAAATTGGACTTTGAAATGATGATCACCTGAGGGATAACAGAGTGATATTATTATTTTAGCTTTTCAGAGAAGAACATCAGAGTACAGACTTGAAGCCAAGCAACAGTCACTTACTCTTTGGGAAATCTATAGACAAAAATTGCTATTATGCTCTAATCACCTAAAAATTTATCCTCACCTTTCCTGGACAATCATACACCTTTCTTCAGTGCAAGGGAGAAGCACAATATCAGCAATTCCTGTGTCACATGACTGTACACTTATGGTCATGTGTGTTCAGTAGACCAAATGCTATCCTACTGCACAGGATGTAATAGTGCTCATAAAATATAGTTTGGAAAATCCTGGGAAGAATTATCCCTGTTGCACACATACCAAGGAAATGCAAATAAAACACAACCAAATGGTCATAACTGCTGTGGTTCATGAAATTCACTCCACTACAAGTTTTTTTTTCTTCTGAGAACAGAGCAGATGTTTTCTTCCACCTTTAAGGGAGCACTCAAGATTCATAGATACTGTTGGTCAGAAGGAATGACAAAAGTCAGAGGGTCCACAAAAGTTCACAGAGTAAATCACACACTTAGAATGGAAATCAGTATAAGTTAATCCTCAGTCTCCTAGTATAAGCACATGGCTGTGGGTTTTGGATAAAGGGGTAGGGTGAAAGTGAAGAGAGAGGGAGAGATTGATTAAAGAGGGGAAGAGAGAGGCATAAGAAGAAAGAAAAGAAGAAAGAGAGGGATCATCAGTCTTGGCTCCAGTGTCGATCCAACTGATGAGGTGTCCATGGTCCTGGATACCTTTTAAGATAAACTTTCTCATTTCTCACTTTCTATGAAAACCATTTATCATGCGCATTCCTCTAGATCTTTCTGGAAATGGGTCAGAGTGCTTTGAGGTCTTCGGCCACTATCCTATACCTATACCGTGCGGTGCTTGTCTCCAGGAGCCAGAACACGCACATTTGTCCTGGAAAAGTGCTACCCTACCTCTATGTGGCCCCTACTACAGCAACATCCTGTCCTTTCTCACATTCTTGACTGGCTCCACAGCTATCCAGCTCTTAGTGTTTGGGATGTGTACATGAGCTCCCATACCTTCTACACTTCTGCAGCAGGGCAAAACAGGTCCAAATTACCCAAGGAGGTTTTATGTAATTCATAGACATTACTACACTGACCCCTGTATTAAACTAATGTGAAGAAGTTAATCAATATTACTTCTTCGTCAGTCAAAGTGCAAATTAACACATTTAATCCATATGTTTTCTACTTACTATAAGAAATGCATGTGAGGTATGTATTACTGAATTGAACTACCTAATTGAAATATCTATATTAATGACATGAAAATAATATTTTGTAGTGTATGCACATCTGAAACACAAGGGCATATTATGTACAGCATGTAAAAAACAAAGGCAAAGCTCACACCGCCAGTGTGTGCAGAACATGTAACAAGACTCATGAAGTGTTTATCAATAAACAATAAGGTAGACATATAATGTGACTATACAATGCATGACCATAGAGCATAGGCTGAATACATCTATAGACTATATGCGTTATGAAATTCACTTTCTTTTGACCATTTGATGGTGGCAACTTTGTCTTGACACTCTCAGGCCCTTTCCTCATCGTATTTGCTTGGTTTTTTTCCTCATCTATCCTGTGTAATCTACTTTGGTCTGCTTTGGACTACGGGTTTACAGAAGACCCATATAAGTCTGACTCAATGTCCGTAGGACAGGCACATTACCTCACAGCAGCTTAGATGGCGCCACTTGACATTTTCTAGATAACTGAATAGCACAACTAATTAGTGATGCCTAGAGCACAATCCAAGCACCCCTAAAATAAATCCCTCCACTGATGTAAATCATTATCTAGTCTCCAGTGAATGATTAGAGTTCCTCTGAGTAAAGCTGGAACTTGCACATCTGGTGCAGAAGGAGACATCTCACCTCAGATGTCTTATTCTCTCACTGAATCTGCTTCTTATACCAAATAGGGTCTGGGAACATGAGCATTTTGTAGATGACACCAGGTGTACATGCATACTACCCAAAAACCTTTCTCCATGACCCAATGCAGTGACCGGAATGAAAGCATATGTCAGCTCTGAATAATCTCCTCTGGGATCCAGTAGCAGGACAACCATAATAGTATTGTGCTCGTCCAGGGTTTGTATGTCAAGTTTCTCGTTCAGAGCTTGCTCAGGTGTGTCTCACATTACACTATACCTTTCTGATGTACCCTGAATGCATTTCAGTAGTGTGTTAAGTGATGTAGCTAACATCTGTCACATGTAATTTGTCCTCTCTTTTTCACTCCCCAAGGGAGGCATTATGCATGCAGTATAGCATTTTGTTTTAGTTAAGAATTCGTGCTTGCAGTTTACACATAAAAGATGCTGGGACAGAGTGGCTGTAAGATGAAGGTTTCCTGCTGTGAATTCAGAGCTCTGAGTTTTACCCTATTTTGAACCTTCACAAAAGGCTGACCTTCTGCTTAGCCATTCGTGACTTCCCATGTACCGTAGTCAAAAGTGTTTTACTACTCACAATGTTTTCTCCTTTTGCCTGACTGAGGACACTAATATGCCATTAATTAGCTGTTTGCTGTAACGTGGTAAGACCTTTTGACCTCTTGATCCATGTGTGATATTTGCTGTGCATGCAATGGGAAGGCAGGAGCCAAAACTCTTGTGAAAGGAAGAGAGAACTGCAAGCTTTGCAATGACCCCAATTTTCCGTCACAGCTTGTTCCATGCTATCATACTGGTTTTGAAAACAACTATGGAAAACATAAATTTCAAATAAAAACTCCATTCCCACTTATTTTGTTTATTTGTTTTTTGTTTCCCTGCTATTGGTAGGTGTAATATTAACAAATATCATCAGTGCTGGAAGAAGAATTTTTAAAAAATAGTGAATATGGTAACTACAACAGATCTAAAGGGACAAAGCTCAATCTTTTGAGCTCACCAAGTCAGCTTAGAGATTCACATGCTTTGCAGTAACACCTACATATTATGAGAAATGAACTTCTGACACATGTCAAACTTATTCTGGTACAGATCTAAATTCATTGGAATTTAATGAAGTCCAGTTTAACCTTCAGGAAAATGAGATCATGTAGCTTGGTGTTTGATTCTGCATCCTGTCTTCTAGAACTTGCAGAGAGTCATAGAATGGTTTCCGTTGGAAGGGACCTTAAAAAAAACATTTAGTTACAACTCCCCTGCCATGGGCAGAGACACCTTCCACTAGATCAGGTTGTTCAGGGCCCCATTAATATGTTTATGACTATATGTGCTTTCACAATACACTCCTGAACAGCTGAGATTCCAGTGTCTACCAATTTAAACTTTCCCAAAGTTTCTCTTTTGTATCTCTGCAATGTCTTGTTTTCGTGAGCACTCCAGTGAAATGATTTCCCATGAGTCTATAGCTATAACCTTCTCTTTCTGTATCAGAGGATGGCTTGAGAGGGAAACAGATAAAAAGGTTGATTGTTGCCTTTTTGCATATGATTCATGGATATTTACAATATAGTTTGCTGAAAAGATAACTGTCCTTTAGAGTGTGCTGACATTTAAAAGTAATAAAAATTAAATTGTCCTACATCCACACCTATTTGTATTCCAGAAAAAAACCCCTCAAGTTCTGCAGTTAATATTCATATCAAAATTGCACCCCAGCAACCCAGAGACGTTTGCTTTCTTAAGAATTCATAATCAAAATTGAGTGTAGGCAGCAAAATAGTTTTGCAGGTCTGCTCCATCTCTCTATAATGAACTTCTCCCTACCTTTTAACCTCTCTAAAATGGGAAGGGAGGGGAAAATACAGTCAAGGTCTTCTGCCTGCTCTTCTCAGCATAATGAAACCTCCCCCATGTTCATTTAGTTCATCCCTACTATAAAAATGACTTTTTCAATCAAAGCATTGTACTCCTTCCAAAGACATTAAGCCAAATGACAGAACATGAGCTGAAATGACAAGGACAAGCCAGCTCAGTGCAAGGCAAGGGGAGTTTCTAAAGTGAATGAATACATACTAAGACTTCACCCAAGGACTAAGCAAATTGTTCTACAGGGAACTTGATCTTGGATCGGGATAGGAGAAAAATTAGGTAGCAAACATAAAAACTCTCTACCACTTTGTTTGTTGCTTTGCCTTCCTTGTTTACTTGTCATGAGTAGTTCTACTTCTTATTTATGGAGTTTGAAAATTTATGTGCTCATATCTCAGGGAAATTTCAGAAGCAAGAATCAAAAAGTGAAGCTCAGTCTTCAGAAGGAGGGAGTTTCGTATCTCAGAGTGAGAGTCACAGGAATAGTCAGAGGGAATGGGTGGATTAAGAAACAGAAAATCAAAAATGCCTTTAGGAAGAACATGTCTGATGCCAACTCACTGCCAGAATTAGGAATTTTTCTGAAGACTTGAGGTAAATGCCTATATGTAAATTAAGACTCATATGCCCATATTGTCTCTTAGAATCAAGTGCCTGATTTCTACCAACAGAATTTTTTTGTTGTTCTCAGTCATTCAAGACAAATGTCAGAATTCCCAACACTTAGTTGATTTAAAAGAAGTAGGAAATGTCTGTTCTAAAAAAAAAAAAAAAAAATTCTGAAAACATAGCCCTTCACCATGAAATTTCTGGCAGAGATCATTTTAACTATTCTGTTTACATTAACCTTTTCTCAATCTCAATCATTTATTAGACTTATAAGCATAATAATGATTTGGTCATCTGTAGGTAAACCCAGCTAGTATTCACCTTTAGTATTGTGTTCTTATATATTCTCTAATAATAGTTAAGAACATTTTTTCAGAGTTGTCAAAGCATAGGAGGGAGATAGTGTTGCTTTTTGACATTCTCCCACATCTTCTATTTTCTCAGTCCTAAATAGATGATAAATTGATTTTTTGGCACCTCCCTCACCTTACCAAAAAATGTAGCACATTTTTATAAATCCAACAAAGCTCAATTTTTGGCTTAAAACTGCAAGATTGCATTTCCTTTTGCTATAATAAAACATTTTATTTATCAAATGTCATTAATTAAATGTTGGGGGGGGCGTGTATCAATTTGACATATTTTTCACATGCTTCCTCTCTTCTGGGCCTTTTCTCATGGAAAGCAAGCTTCTGGATCTTTATATATGCCTCTATTCTCCTTTTTAAAATATCACTTTAGAAAATGTTGGTTGCTTTCAACGCAATTTACCACTGGCCTTGAGTTCTCAGATAGAAATTAGGTTTGTACAGTTTTGTTGAGGAAAAAATTCAGAACAACAACAACAACAATAAAATCCTCCACCCTCAGTAACAACTTTGCCATCTTAGCAAATTACATTAATTCATTGAAAGAAATAGATCTATAAGAAGCGCAGTACCAATATTGTGGCTGATGAAACCCTGCACAATCAATGACTGCATTGATTAAATTATTGCTAAATGCAGTAACAATATATAGGAAGCCACTGAAATCATGGAAGCATCTTTGTCTGCTCAGGGCCAGCCGTGACCTATATGTTCAACCTCTACATGTGCAGCAATAATTCATTGTAACTTGACTGTGAGATGCTGGGTTGCCCTCCCAGAGCTTGGCAATTCGCCTGAATATCACTGACCATCTTTAGACTCTTGCCAGGAGTCTAATTTCCTCATATCACTCTTCCTGATTGCAGTTCAGTGTGGATACTACCTACACATGCCCACCGTTTTCTGTATATAATTCAGAATGCACACAATTGGATCACTCAGTACTCTCTCTGTTCACCTGCAGTGTCTCTTTATCCACTGTTACAAGTTGAGGTTTTCCTACTTGTTTTTTGTTGTTCTGGCAATGGAACAGTTTCACCATAAATAACACGGATTGCCTACACACTACACTTACAGCAATCAAGATCTAAATAAGCCCTGTAACATCATATAAATAACTTGTGACAACCATCTTTTCCTCCCATCTATTCCCTCAAGAGGTCTTAGGTCATGCTTCCATTTTCTGTGCAAATTTTAAATGAGAGAATACATTACTAAGCCAATTTTTCCACAACTGTACAAAATTTGGTGGTTTATATTCCTTTAAGTACTTTAATATCTATGGGATCAAACTCTTCCTATTATGTATCAGATATGGTAACTTTGATTATTTTATATATTGCAGCTCCTCAAGAAATACTTGCATCCTTCCTCTCACAAGAGGAGGAAAAGAGCTTAGAGTCAGGACCAACAATTCTGTCATACCCTCAATCATCTTACACCACAGCAATTTTTCATGGGCAGTCATGTACACAGCTGAGCCAACAACTAGGACTGGTTCATATCTCCACCACCCAATGGACACCAAACTGTTTTTCCTTCTGTCTTTATCCTGTAGAAAGGTGTTTGGACATACCTATAGAATTGGCAGCAGAGAGCATTTCCTCCTACAGCCTTGGAAACATGGAAAACTCTACCTGGTTCCTTATTCATCCATTGTGGAGTTTCCCTTCCACAATTCCACATTTGGTAAAACCTAGGTCTAAATGGGTTTTATGCATCTTGGGAAATGACAGCAAATTATGAACACAGTGGTGTCAAAGAACCCACAAATCAGTTCATTGATTTCCCGAGCTGACTGTGAACAGCTGGAAATTAAGATCTGTAGAGTGTGTGCAATCACAGCACAAGGGCAGCCTTTATTTTGTTGTTGTTGTTTCTTTATGCAAACAAGATGATTGATTATATACAGACAAATAAGCTTCCCTATAAACAGACTAAACATGGACTTTAGCCATGTTGTGATCTTCAAAAGCACTTAATATCAACCAAATATTGTCTTCTTCTGTGATTTTTTGTTGTTGTTGTTTTGCTGGTTATTTTTTTCTTCATTGCCTTATCAGAGATCTGCATAGACATGTCTCACTTTACAGACATAACCTGAGCCCTGGATTCTATCCTTGGACTTTGGAATTATTTCCTTTAAAGGAGACATTTTTTTTTTCCCTGAGCTACATAAAAGCAATCAAAGTAGGCAATGCATGGGAAAAGGGTGACACTTTGTGGCAATGCAAGAGAACTAAGGCCCCTTCATCCTTTTGTATATTGTTAATTTTGTGTCTGTCTTCCTGCTACCATTAAAATGCAAAAGTGACAAAAATAGGATGGACTTTGAGCATGGTTACACATACTTACTACTAAAAACAAAACAAAATCTTCAAACCAAGAACGTGAGAAGAATTTTGAGGACATGCTTCTGAAATCACAGCTAAGCAGGGGTTATCACAAGCCCATGATTCTCTATTCAGGCACATTAGTACAAGTCAATTTAGGAAATAAGACTGGGAAAGTTTTTGCCTCCCCTAAAACCAAGTTAATTCCCTTCCTTTCTAATAAAAGTTATTTTCTAAATAACTTGTGAACTCAACCACTATCACTGGATCTTTTATTTTATGAACACTACGGAAGGATCGCTCCTTCTGCAAAAAACTTAGTCTATAATCCATAATTGCTAAAAGTCATCAATGCCTAAATCCAGATTTACCTATGAAAAATAAAGGAGACATAGAAATTCCACTGTTGATTTAAAAAAACTATGCACAAGACAATGAAAATAGTGAAAACTGAGGAAAACTATCAGTCCTGTACTGAATAAATCAAATGTTATAAGTTCCCACCTTGATTTCCTAGGAGTTATAAAATGCCAACAGTGCAGAAAGGAAGAGATGAGCCTTTCAATTGCTTGCACTCTTCACAGATCTTCTTTTCATCATGTCAGTGCAACAAGTGCTGTCTCCATGCACTGCAATGTCGGTAGATATTTCCACTTTCATACTAAACAGATCTATTGGTGAGTCGTAACAACATTTTGGTGAAAACGTAACTTTCCAGTCCCTTGTGCTGCTGGCAGGACCACCTGACTTGCTTATAGTGCAGCTAAACTAGAGATCCCACTTGACTCAAGTGATAGAACTGCCTCTCCCTATATACACATATACATTAAAAAAGTAGTTGGTATCAGTGGCTTTGATAAAGAGAGAGCCTTCATGCTAAATTGATTTTTATGGGTCTGTTTCTTCCAAGAATAATGCTTCACACTTATTTGCTTCACAACACCCATGAAATTAGTGGCATAATAAGTCCATTCATCAGAGATAAAAATTTGGATGCAGACTGGTTTTAATATATTTTACAATTAACATTGTGGAAAGAAGCAGTAGAGGGGAGCCCTACTTCAAGAACTCTCTTTTAGCAGATTGTTAACTTTTGAGTAGAAATAAAAGAGCATTTGCATAGTTATCAAGAGTCAGACTGGGTCAATGTAGCAGAAAGCTGGACTCAAGGCAATGAAATTATGCAGAGCGCTAAATCAAGGGGCAAGCTGTCATCCCCTTTCATACATACGCTCATGGAAGTGTTAATATTGCTGAGAAAAATCGAAAGGAGATCAGGTGCCATGCAATCCATCTACCTTTGGGCACTTGCCTTAGCGTGCTGAACCTACTGACTAGTTAATTTCCCCATCCCCCCTCTATTTAGTCAACAGATGAAAGGAGGTCGGAGGTGGAGTCATTCAGACATCCCAGGATTATGTCTGGTTTTAATTCAATGACTTTCTGTGATGATGTACAGGAACATTTGATCTACGTATCCAAGTGCATGAATGGCTTCAGGCTCCGAGTCCTGGTTTTCCAGAGGGATTTAAAAGACCATTTATTTCACCTCTTTGCCCTGGAGTATGATTAGTTACACACCAACTTCATTCCCGAAACAATCCAATCCTGTCTAAGGACCTACCGTGACAGAGATCCTCACAATTACAAGGCAATCAATCCCAGTCCTGTATTGGGAAGATTTTTGCTGTGCTGCCATTTTCATAAAAACTTCCCATGACTTCCCATGGCGCAAGTATGTCTTCTTTTGAGCAAGATATTGAAGCATACACTGCACTCAGCACAGCATCTGATAAATTTAATTTTGGTAATTAAAGAAACTGTTCAATCTTTCTTCTTGCTTTCCAGTCTCATGTTTATTCATGGTTAATATTTAATAACAGCACACTATTCAGTCCAAAATCTGAGGTTCTGTCATTCCTTACACATTAGTAGACCTGAAAGGGAGTTAAGGGATTCACTTTGTCTAGATGATTATGAGCTTTCTGCTGCACAAAGTAAAGTTACTTATTTTCACCTTAAAGTCTTTTTGGCTCATGTATGACCCATATTGTTCTGTCTCCCAGACATCCTTTCCATAGATCTGCTATGATGAGATGTAATTGTGTAGTTGACTGGGGGATTTTTCTTCAGATTTTAAGCCTCAAACTTGTCTCTGCTTGCTTAATCACTTTCACTCTTTGCTTCCTCTCTCAGGTTCATATGATCAACAAATTAAAAAACAAAAAAAAACCAAACAAACCCAGATTATTTTTAATTGTTTACAGAGTTAATGAATGCATTGACCAGTTACAACCTAGATTTCTCCATGACTCCACAAATACATTCTTTCTTTTTTCAAATGGATAACTTCTTTATGTGAATTGTTATCAGACTAATGTGGTGGTGATTCCACATTTTCATGTTTCTATTCCTTATTTATTAGTTCATCTTAGAGTATGAAATAAACTTTTCTAAAATTAAGTGGTTTTTCTCACTATTTACTTTTACCGTCTTTACCCAGAAGGCTTGTAACTCTGTCTTAGAAGAAAATTGCAGTGGTTTCATGTAATCGTATAATTTGGTCTTGTTGCTTGCTGCTGGTTTAGATCTTCAATTGTTAGGGTAACAATAGGTACTAAAAATATAAGAGTATTTTAATTGGAAATTTTTCAGGTCTTTGTAATTAATTTTGCATTTCTGTTTTCCTATTCAGTGCAGAAAACTCAGAAATCTTATCCTTTTATCACTGTATTAGCATTTCCAGACATCTGCTAGTCATTGACCTTTTACAGGGAAACTTAAGAACGACATTAACTTGAGTATCAGATCAAGATTTGCCATGATGTTTCACTTACTGCTCAAAGTATGGTTTCTTGTTACCCTTGATATCTCTTATGCATTGCACTCCACATTGCTTTTTGATCTTTCAAACTTTCTGTCTACATGTTCACGTTATTTTATTTCATTTTATATTTATGTTCATTTTTATTAATCTTGGTATCTATTTCTTCTTTCTTTTTGTATCTGAGTATAGGCTTTAACCACTTTGTTGTTTCATTAAATGTTGCCCTTTATGTGCAGTGGAATTGTTTGCTTATGTAACTGCTTTATCTTTTTTTCAAAGAAATGTCAAACCTCCTTCAGCCACCTCCCTTCAATTCACCTTTTCTGGAATTATAGCTGGAAGTTATCTAACACGATTCATGGCAAGCTGTCTTGGTGCACAGGACTATGTTTCTTACTCTTTTCCTTTTTCCTCTTTCTGATTGATCCTTAGTCATTTCCTGTTCACAGTGCAGTCATACATAATTGTCTCAAAGCTCTGCTGCAGCAAATAAATTGTAGCTGTGTTTATGTATTAAAATTTTCAAACCCTTTTTTTTATCTTCATACTTCTCATGTCAATATACCCAGGATGATCAGCACATCAACTCTTTTCTTCTTGTCCCTGGTATTATAAATTTGAGGTAAATTAATCTATCCTCATTTTCCATGAGGTAAACTGCTCTCTAAGCAAAGTGCTTGACCATGCAGAAGTAGCAGACACAAGTCTACATCAAACAACACCATATGTGTACCCTCGTAGCCATGGTATGACTCCTATCTTTTGGTAAGGGAGCCACATCTCTCCCAGCTTTTTCACATATCAGTAGTTCTGTTCCATGTGGCACTAGTTGCCCAAAGTAACTCAAATTCATGACTTTGATAACTCCAAGAGTACATCAAGCCAAAATAACCTACTGATACTATCTCGTATTCAGCATCTTGGGATTTCAAGTTCTGGGAAAAAATTAGTCTTTCTGAAATCAAAAATATTTGAGCTGCATCTTCATATTTCTTCTCAAAGGCAGTTGCTCTGAATCTCACAATTCTAAGGAATGAAACTTTTCCCATAGTGTCATAAGGACATAATTTTAATCTGTCAGAATCAGCATATCCATTCTTGATCTCAAGGTCACTGGTGAGGATAAAGTGCATGTTATATACCAAGGAAATCAGCATTCATTTTCCTTTTGGGGGATTGACTGGGTGTATATGATTAGATTTTAAACTCTTTATATTGTTTGAACAACTCAACTCCCAGAGTTTGGTAGCTTGCTTTAACATCTTGTGTTGCTGAATGACTTACTAAAAGCAACAGGTCCCAGATATTTTAAAGCATCATTTCCCTTTCAGAAAGTAGTTATAGATTGTGTGATGGTATCATATCAAATTAAAAAATTGAACACATGAACACAATGTGTTTGTAAATTGAGTTGGACCCTTTTAAAAAATGGTATTTGCAAAATATACCATTCTGTAAAAAAGAAGAAAAAAGTCCCAGATTGAAGAGATTAAAAACATGATATAGCTGTCCAAATTAGTTCTGATTTAGATGGTTCTGATTATTTGTACAATCTATCTTGAAGTGTCAGAATATTACACACTTCTAAACTAACACTTTAATTTGGATGCAGCTTAGATCAGTGATATTGACCACTTTGAAAACATACTAATACTTGCACTGACAGAGTGACAACCACTGCAAAGAAATAAGTAGCAGATTCTTAGCTGCAATGTTGAACAACAAGAATTATGTTTCTAATAGCAGATTTGCTTGCTTTTTATCAAAATTTCATTAAATATGTACTGGTGGGATTTGTCTTTTGTTAGCTTTAGGCTATGTTTCCATGGTAGCCTCACTGTTGGTCATTGCATTTCCCTTGCCAGTTGCACACTTCCACCTTCTTCCTTACAAGATTTTCTGTAAAAGTCTTGGTTTTATTGTGCAGAAGAAAAAAAAATAAAAATAGTACCTTTCTGTAAGATGATGTTTAACTAATACAATTAGCAAGGAAGGGAAATGAATGGGAGAATGAGCTTGCAGCCTGTTCCATAGGAAGAAGACAAGGACTGTGGCAGTCAGGAGTTAGACCACAGAAAAAAAAATTCAGAAAACTCAAGTTATTCAGTTCAATTGCTGACATTTAAATATCTTGTAGGGTTCTAGGACACCATGTCTGACCTCCAGCTGCTGCTCCTAGTGATAATACATGCCCCATTGTTCCACCCAGTGTGAATGTCTCAGGTACCCCAGGCTATCTCAGACAACAATAGTGCCCCTACATCAGCAGATGAGTCAGACCCAAAGTGTGTAGAGTGCCTTCTGCTCTTCCAAAATTACTTTTGTCTTCTGCAAGTATCTTCCAGACTACAGTGTGGGGTGATAGTCCTGATATGAGTTGAGGGAAATGACTCAGTCCCCTGAAGGGATGTTCCCAGAACCTTTGTCAGAGGATAAAAACATCCCAGTGGCTTTCCAAAAGTGCTAAGTTCATATTGATGGGGTTACCAAAGAATGGAGTGTTATGGAAATGATATGGCCCTTCTTCGCCACACCATGTGACACCCTGGAGCCAAGGAGCCAGACCTCAGGCATCTATCACCCCCAAAACTATTATTGACTATAATCACTCAACTTACCTAAAGAAAAAAGGTATAAAGAAGAGAGTGGATATAAACAAAATCCAGGGAGAAAACTTCACCACCTCTGGCAGGGCAACCTATGAGCTATCCTGTCTCCTCCCACCCCCTCGAACATTGCAGGGGCGAGCAACCAATTCTTACTCTTTTTTCTAGTGCCTTACTAATTATAATTTGCTATAACTCACTGGGTATATACATATTAGAGGGAAGCAGCTATATTCTTCGTGTTGCTTTTGCTTTGGGTTATTGAGTGCATTTAAATGTGATGTTGAGCTGTTGTGGTTTTGGTTAATAATTTTCTGTTAGTTAAGTTTGTCATGGGGGGTATACTGCTGGAGTTACCTGTAGGAGATGTTTTGTGCTGGTTTCTTTTGGGGTTTTTTTGTCATCAATTAAATACAATCCTGCAGCTAAATGTTATCATCAACTAAGTAACCCATATAGTCATTGTCACATACTTGTATTAATAAAAGTTGTTTCGGGAGCTGATACAGAGGAAGTTATTTTTCTTGCTCTTAAGTGTGGTTCATAAACTGAGTATCAAAGACCTTTCCAGGCAGTGTGCTGTCCTGTGTTGTCTCTTCAGGTGAGACACAGACAGGCTGATTTGGTGTTCTGGGATGCTTATAGTTATGAAGCTTTCCCTGGCTAAAGTGTGGTCCTCATAGGAAGGTCAAAAATCTTTCCGGCCTGTGTTCTCTCCATGAGTTGATACACAGTGCTGGGTTCATAAAGCTTTGTTCTGAGGGTGCTTATAGCTAATAACTTTATATTAATACAGGATTGAGGTAAGAAATCTTTGTATTTCTGCCTCTCCTTTTCTCATGAAACTACAGTATTGTCTGCAGATCATGTGCATGGTCAAAGATACCCTTGAATGATGACCACATACTGCTGATATGTCCAGCTTCCAAATTATTTCCATTCCCAGTTTCTTTTGGGTAGGAGTGTTGATCTGCTTCTGTGTAGCAAGGTTCTACAGACAAATCTGGACAGGCCTGAATACGTTGTGCAGGGAAAGATTCAAATCACCATCCCTGGAGCTGTTCCAAAGGTGTGTGGATGTGTCACCCGGGGACATGGTTTAATGGTGCACATAGTGGTGTTAACGGTTGGACTGGGTGATCTTAGAGATCTTTACCAACATTAATGATTCCATGATTCTTAAGAAGAGCCTTGCAATACAATAGTAGTACATGATCCAGCTGACCACATATTTAGTTTAAAGGAATTTATAGCACTGGCAGCAGAATGCTACACTCTCAATTGCATATACTCAACACTGCTTACCAGATGTGCAGATCTGCATGTAACAAAGGTTAAACAGAAATTTTCCACTGCTATCTTTGAAACAAAAAGCATCCACTTTCCCTCTTTTCAATTTTTTTGTAATTAGCACTATGACCACACTCAGACCACGACATCTAATTTTATATTATTGGTGAATATAGCATAATCCAATCAATAGTCTGAGCAGTGGCATTTAAATAAATCCGATCCATTAGATATTAGGATGAAATTCTTTCCAATGAGGGTGATGAGACACTGGAACAGGTTGCCCAGAGAAGTTGTGGCTGTAGGTGTTCAAGGCCATACTGGATGGGGCTTTGAGCAACCTGTTCTAGTGGAAGATGTTTCTGCCCATGGAAGGTGTCCCTGCCCATGGCAGGGGGGTTAGAACTAGGGATTCTTTAAAGTCTCTTCCAAACCTTTCTATGATTCAATGATTCATGTTAGAATAGCACTTGAAAGGAGTTAAAAGAGTATCTCAGGGAAAAAACAACAGCAACCAAACCAAATAAAAGAAACCCACAAAACAAAACAAGGAATTAGGGTCATTAATCGTTAACCAGAATATATTCAGAGTGAAAATCATCTACAGGCCTAAATATAGAGCAGTGATATATCCTGGCTCTAGGATATTCAGATTAGCTTGCATGCTATTGGAAAGAAATAAAAAGTGGATTTTGATGGATTCAGTCACTGCACCCAAATCATTATTAAATGCACATAACATTTCATCACTCTAATTCTCTCCACTTTGGAGTAACTTGCACTGTCATGTTCTATTTTGATTCCTTGTACATAGTCTATGCTAATCTATTTTGCTTCCTCAAGACATCTCTCCCTTTAATGCAAAAGAAAACATTTTAAGAACAAGAAATGTAGTTTTTCCCAAAGTATAAACTTTCTCTACATGTCTGATCTGTTGTAACTCTGTGGCCTGTTGCTATATTTCAATTACTAAGGTAATTATAGCACCATTGTACACTACTGTATAAACCTGACGCAGCCTTGATTCTTTGGAAAGGATCAAGACCGGCGTCGGGGGTTCTTGCCTGCCTGCTAAGCGATGGTGGAATGCAGCGGCGGAGGCCTCAGGTTGAGATCACCCGCCCCGTGGCCTACAAAGAAGACACGGAGGCAGAGAGAGCACCTGCAAGGCCAAGGCTGATCCACCGATCTCCTTTATTCACAAAATGGAGGGCTATTTAAGCCCGGGGGGAAGGAACTTTCTGGAAACTAGGAGGAGTTAGGGCGGAGCATGCAAATCCGCCTCACATGGTTGGGTTCGGATAGAAGTGGGTGGTAACTGGGGAGGAGTAAACAGGGAATGAACAGGATTGGACAATAATTCAGGGGGAACCAACCAATGGTAACTGGACCTGCACTGACAGGGCAAGCCCATCAGTGCTGCCAGTACCACAAGGATAGGGGGTAACAGGATTTTATTAGAACTTTATTAAAAAACTGGGGTAATGGTGAGTAATGTCCTTTTTGTGGAGACACAGTCCGGCTAAGGATGGTCCTTCTGAACCTTCCAGGCGTCGAAGTTGGTTTGCTCATCTCTCCTTTTGCGCCATTCATCCATGTCCATATAAACTCCATCTCCAACATAAACCCACAGGAGTCCTTCACACTCTGACAGGATTCTGAGGATTTTTGGCTATTTTTAATCCTCTGTCTCCTTAACTTGTGAGATCTGAGCCTTGATAGGAGGTCCCTCCCTAGATAGCAGACCTCTGAGGGGTGTTCAGGTGTCAGAGGAAACCTTTGCTGTCAGTCATGAGTAACCTTGTACTTTTCTCCATCACTCTGAGTCTGATTCTGTGTGGCACTGATTCTGTGCAGTGGGATATACGAATTTCTCAGTGTCAGATCCCACACTTCAGACCTGTCAAACTGCATGCACTAAGCACCCAGTTGCCATTTGTTCAGCAGGCCCTTACTGCTTTACCTGTAGCTCATACATTAATAGCATGTGCCAATGTGGCCTCTTTCCTGCCCCATATACCCATATCTTAGCATCCAAGTCACACAGCCAGAAAAAAAATACTGACCTTAAACAGGCTGTGAACTTACTCTGAGGAGTTAGATCTTTCCAGCCATATGATATAATAGTTCAGACACTGCCAGAATCCTATGATAGACCAAAGCCATATCTCATTAATTGGGTATGGATTACGTTTCTGAGAGATTTACATTAGTTCTTTTATTGTGTCCATGGAACTTCTTTTTAATTCATTTTTAATGTGACACAGACCTTAGGTGACCTAGAATAGAGACCACATGATGTGAAATTCATGTTAAGCATCAACCAGAAAAGAGGCAGAGAAAGAGGTGATTCCACAATAAAATGGAACAGAGTGAAGTAGGAACTCAGCTAAGGTTGTTTCAGGCAGGACGTGAAAGCAAAAGAGAAAGTATAGTTTTAAATGCTGGAAAAATAGAAGAAAATGAAGTAGACATTATTGATGTAGCAAGCTTGAAGAGAAGAGCTGTGGAAAAAGACATAAAGACTTATGATTTCCAGGATATTAAAATCAACTATATCAAAATAGATAAATTGAACTAGATAAATTGGTTGGATTGATTGCATTGATTGAACTAGATGAATTTACTATATCTGAACCAGATTAAAAAAAATGGAAAGGTATTCATCTTACTGGCTGTAAACATTAAATTGATTCCCAGGTGCCAAATAAAAAATAAAATCGAATAGAAATACTAGAAATAATCGCAGCAGATCTATAGACATCAGTACAAGGCATCAGTATAAACAATTAACTACAAGAACAGCAAAAAAACCAGAATTGCTATCTCGCTGAAATTCAGCTGATGTAAGACACTTCAGATAGGTCAGATACAAGGGAAGATGTACAAGATACCTAAACTCAGACTGAGTCTTTCTTTTGATGTTATCAAAGTAAAAAATAATAGAGTTTATTGTGACAGATACAAGGTCATAAGATTTTTTTTCCAGAAACAATATTGTAAGAAACACTATAAGAAGAAAAATACTTTGAAATCTTTAAAGGGCAATGTGGTAGTTGCTACCTAGGTGTAATGAGTGCCATTGCAGCTGATCACCACAGAATCACAGAAAGGCTTGGGTGTGGGACTTCAAAGATCATTCACAGGCAGGGACACCTTTCACAAGACAAGATTTCTCAGGATTCACATGGAGAGGTGTAAGAGAAAGTCTCTTGCAGACATTTCCTATTTTTCAATTAACTAGAAGGTAAATAGTGTTGCTCAAGGAAGTTATTTTTCAGGATTTGTAGCAGAAGGAAGAAAAGGTGTGTTTTATGGAACACTGACATGTACCAAAAAAACCCCTGGTTGTGGAGGTAGCAGTCTCTTGACCAATGGTGAAAGGGAAGTCAACATATTCCCTAGGCCTCTCAGACTTCCATTGTGAAGAGAGAGAGTCAAAGAAGTGTTCTTTATTTAAAATTTCAGATTTATATGGAAACCTACTTTTAATTATCACCCATATGGCAAGTCATACAGCAATCCTAACTACTAGAAAACAGAAAAGGAGGCTTTTAAAATTTATTTTGCTGTAGTATTAGTAAACTTGAGGTAGCTATTCCTGTGTGTGAGCTGTTATAAGGATGTTGTTGCACACATATTTTGGAATATGTTTTGCAGCTAGAAGGTTACAAACTAGCAACCTTAAAATTGTTTATCAGATCTGGATGATTTTGAGGTAAAATTTTGGTAACTCATATTTTCTCACATTTCCTGGGATATTGTCTGCATGTGACAGGGAGATTTTTGGATAGTAATAAAATGTCAAGTAACTGTGACAATCAATATTCACATATTTTATGCAGAATAACTGGGACATACTCTCGAGAATTATTTTCCTATGTATATTGTGATGAAGTATTTTGATTACAGTGAACTAAAATTTTCTGAATTGGAAGTATTCATTTAAACAACTCTTTATTAGCCCTATTACTATGATCTCATGTATCCTTAGGCAGTAACTAGGCCACTTCTAAATTCAGATAACTAGAGTGATCTCAGCTTTTGCAGTTTCATTGTAACATAACATTATTTAATACAACATTGCTGTTTCCTGCTAGCAGTGTTACTCCTGTGAAGGAGGCAGTAATTAAAAAATAATTTCATCTGTGGTTTAAGTTGTTTAGTTAGATGCATAGAGATTTCAAGAAGAGAATAATTTGTTACAGGAGGCTTAAGGACTTGTTTGCATGGTGGCTTTACAGATATCAGCTTTCTATGCGCTGAGCGCATAATCAGGTCTGGCCTTTTATCAGAGTTCTAATTCATTGGTGTCTTGTCATTCTCTTTGTGTAAGGTATTAATAATGTGCCCAGCTGATCCTGCCAACCACCCTATTGTACAAACACTGATGATTCATTTTGGTTTTGCTGTATTAAATCATCATTGAGTCACGAGTGCCATATCTGGTTTTCATAAAATTATAGGATATCCTGAGTTGGAAAAGACCTACAAGGATCATAGAGTCCAACTTCTGACCCTGCACAGGACAATCCCAAAAATCCCACCATGTGCCCAAAAGCATTCTTGTCCTGGTTCAGCAGGTGGGACCAGTTGTCACTGTGTGGGGGTGATCAAAGCTGTGTATTCTACCCCCTCTATTCATTCCCAAGGTCAATGGCCCATTTGCAGCAGCTTCCCAGGGAGTCGTTAGCACCTCCACTCCCAGCCTGAGGAGGCATAGCTGCTAATGAGCCATCAACACTTCAAAAATACCCCATGACTCACAGAGTTAATCACCCATTGTGTGAGTCCCCGCCCCGGGGAAGGGACTGGATGCTCCCTGAGGGTACAAAAAGGGGTAGGTAAGAAGACCTCGGGAACCTCTCGTTGGACCCGGAGGAGCAGCAGGACCTCGACAGGAGGAGACCACCACTCTCAACGAGACTACAGCCATCACCTGCACCAACAGGTTTTTTCACTTCTTTTTGCTTTGGACTTGGGGGAACCACGTGGGTCTCAGCATAAGGCTAACAAAGCCCTTTGGGTTTGTACCCCAGGGCACTGGGTTATACTGCTGTGTTTTGGGAATTGAAAGCAATTTCCCTTTGTGTCAGTGTATTTACTGTATTATTATTATTAAATTGTAGCTCTGACTTATAATCTCTCTTGTGTTGAGCTCATTTCTCCTGCTGGTTTACCTCTAAATCAGCACAATTGTCCAAACACTTCTTGAAGTCTGGCAGTCCTGCAGCTGTGCATACCCCCTGAATACCCTCTTTTGCTGAAGTTTGGATAATATTCTTTCCTACTCATCACCATACCTAAGCGGTCTGCATGACAAATGGTGTGTTCCTTATGTGTTGTGAAACTTTAAACAAGTACAATCCTAAACCAACACATTTCAAGGACACTTGATTTTCAGAGTTCAGCCACGTGCCAGCCAGCTTGCTTCTCTTCTGATTCCTATTAAAATATTCATCCGAGTGTGTTTAATTAGCTAGATGATACCGCAGCAGAGTGTTAAAGAACGTCTGGACCCTCACAAAATTACTCCAAAGGATCTTCCCCTGAACAATCTGTATTTGTCTGCACATATTTCAATTCTACCCAAGGGGAACCAGCAAAGAAGTCATTATTATAATCACTGATGCCACACAGCACATGGCCACCTTCAACTCAAACCTTCTGCTTCCTTATAATGAAACACAAGCTGTGGAAAAACAAAGCAAATAACAAAAAATCAAGTACTGTCTGGTTGTGTGGGAGGAAGTTGAAATGCAATGTAAAGAATCCATTGTCATCAGAAAGCACTGGACTAATGAGACCAGAAATCTGGCTAGTACCAAAGTGATATCTCTGTACACAGGACCCTCAATGTGGAGAAATCTTCTTACAAATTAGAGAAAGACCAAATCACAATACAATTTTGTCCAACAGGAAAGAGTATATTGTTTTAAGTGTGTGGAATTTTTCAGCAGAAAACAACAGGAACACTGAGTTTTCACTTATTCAAGGCATTTAAAAAAAAAAATGTAACCTTTGACATATATGTCCTTATGAAAATATCTAAGATAATTACAATGACTTTATCTCTATTTGAAATGTGCTCCAGGTATTTAAACAAATAAAATCATCTTTTTATGACTCACCTAAGTTCATATGGAAAATTAATTAAAAAAAAAAATGTTTCCTGATCTGTTGACTATCAGTTTAACTACTGGTCTCATCTTTTGTCCTTAGAAATATGATTTAGAAGAGGAAAAAATGTTACACTTGCTTGTTATACGATGAAATATGATTTCTCAATGTTATGACCATCCCATATGAATTTGCTGATCTAGTCACCACACACACACACACACACAGACACTCAAAAATTGTACAGAAATAGAATATGATTTTTATGCTTATAATGAATAATATCTTGTAAATAAATGACTCACTCATTGCCAAGGGAAAATTAAACTCCTGGGAATAAACACTTACAAAGAAAAGTTCTGAGACAGGTAAAAGAGAGAAATAGCTGCTTCTATAGTCCAGATCTCCTACTAATTGTCTCCCTGTCTTTCACTCAGAGTTCCCAAGCTGGCTTTTAAAATCTCAGGCAGAGCACCAACAGTGCAGTGGTAAACTAAACCATCCAATCACTTCCACCCAATTAGACCTGATTTATTCCTTGTTAAAGGGCAAACCACAACCATCTCAGCCTTAGAGGCTGACGGATACTGACTCTAATGCAGTATTTGACCCATTTATATTGTGTTAGAGTGTCTCACAGAAATATCAGGGTTAGTCCTACCACAGTTTGCCTAAAGATCTTGAAATCCTCTGAGCTCTCTCTGATAGTATTGGTTTTGGTACATTATTTGCAGAGTTAAATAATTTTTAATAAACCCATGTTAAATATATCTTGTGCATGTGCTTTTTATTTTTTTTCCTACTTTATCCTTACTTTATGGCCATCTAAGAACAGGCTTTAATATTGTCTACTAAAATTTCTAATTTTCTACACTGGACTCTTGATGACACCAAATGTGTGCTTTGTCTTTCAGCTTTTATCAACTAATAATTAACACTCTTTAAGCTGTTCACTAACAAGGCTGTTTCCATGCCATCTTACACTTGGTATATCTCAAAGGATCTTGTCCTCAGAAGGATAAATGAAAAAATAAATAAAAAAAAAGGTTTAGACTGGGTGTAAGAAAAAGCTTTTCATCATAGGGACCATCAAATATCAGAAAAGGTTGCCCAGACAAGTTGTGCTGCTGGGCATCCTTGTTGGTTTTCAATACTAGAGGGGAAGAAGTTCTGAAAACTTGGTCTGTCCTCATAGCTGACCATTTCGAGCGGGAGGTGGACTAGATATTTTCCTGAGGTCTCTTCCAAGCTGAAATGTCCCGTGATCCTACAAATGAGGATCACTAAAATAATAATGGCCAATCTTCGCGAACGAAGATTTGGGAAGGGCTCTCCCCACGTGGGTGTGCCCTTCGAGCCTGCGCAGTGGATTTTTTCGGTGAGGCACAGCGTGCACAGAACTGGCCCCACCGTTTAAGTCCTAAGGTTCATTTGCCACGGCCGAGCAAGCTTGGACAGTGACAGTGAAGTCCTTGGGACTATCTACAGCACCCGGTACTAACCGGGACTGACCCTGCTTGGCATCCGAGATCTGATGGGGTCGGATGGCAGGGAGGCATTTAACTGCCAGGGACGGTCCCACTGAGACTTGAACTCGCGACCTTGGGAGTCGGAGACCAGAGTGCTCTCCACTACACCACGGGACCGCCCAAATGAGGATCACTAAAACCAGGGAAATAACCTCAGAATTCTTTTTTATTGTCTCTGTCTATGTTCCATGAGGACAAAGTATTCCTTTCATCTAAACTTATTGATTATTTTGAGCTAAACTCAGTGGGAAATTTCTACATTTTTTCTGTTGAAGGCTGATGCACACAATAATTTGCTAGTAACTGTGCAGGAGTGTGTATTTTCCAAATACCCATCTCAAGATAAAAGTCATAATGGAAAAATCTAGGGAGAAGCAAGACATCAAGACAGCCAGTGATGAAAGTGGTGATGTTTTATTGAAGTGTTAACTGGAACAGAGGGGTTTTCTCTCAAGTGTGATGCCAGTGCAGAAGCTTTTAACATTTCATTAAGCCACCTGTAAAGAAGAAACAAGACATCCTTTCTTTTAGTCTTACACACTGAGACTCTTCATACAGTCTGTCTTTGCCCACTAGTTTGTACAGCACATAGCACATAAAAGTCTGCCCCCATCCTGTCTGAGCACTCCAGATACTGCTGTGGTGCTCAAAGCCAGGACCTAGAGGAAAAAAATGGCCTATGTGAGCCTATCCTATCATCTCCAAATAACTGGAATTATTATCACTCTCAAAATATTCTTTAAAATTGAACAGAGACATTGTTTTTCTTTTTGATCAGTAAGTGCATATTAATCTCAGATTAAATAACACAATCCCTTACTGAAGATATGCCAGAATTGGACAAAAAAACCCAACAACCCAAACAAACCCAAAACTGTGAATATGTCAGTATTTTCTATTACTATCTCTCTGTAGTTTTTCACAGTGAATAGATGAATAAAACACTGATCTCCCCCATTGTGGCTTGGATCTGGAAATTGGTCATAGAGCTTTGTGACCTGGAGGTGACATTAATTATCACAAAATCTAAGAAATTATTTGACAGGAAAAGGGATGCTGTAATATAATTCCAGATCCAACACTTTCCTTATATCTTTTAAGACACCTTCAACAGTTTTTCTCCTCACTCTGAACCTCTCACTGCATCCTTTTAGCACTTCATATCATCCATCAGAACATGGATGACGCTTTCTTCTCTCCCCTTGCTTTCCTCTGGATGACTCTGCTTTTGTCTTTCCTCATGAACTAAGACTCCTATGAATTCCTGCAGTATTTTACTGTGAAAGAAAAGTCTTTAGCAGGCATTTGGCCATAAGTGGAAACCTCTCACTTCTCTTTAATGATCACACTACAGAACATTACTCTTCCTTTTCTGAAGTGCATAGTGGATAAAGTTTTTCAGTGTCCATCTGTAGCCTCTTTAAGAGAAGTTTTCATCCCACCTTTCCTAATCACTCAATTAAAACTGAGACCCTAACCAGACTGTAGCTGATGTTTTGGAACTTGGAGAGGTATTGGGTCAGATCCTTCAACAACAGACTTCTCAAGTGGATACTGGTGTTCCAGAAGGTGATATTTTGTATCATTAGCTCATTAAGTTCAACAGAGACAAGTCCAAGGTACGGTACCTGCATTGGAGAAATTCTTTGTGTCAATACAGACTGAAAAAGGAATGAACTTAGAGCAGTCTTGTATCAGGAATTTGGGGATACTAGTGATTAAAAAAATGGACATAACCCAGCAATGTGAGTTCACAGCCCAGACAGCCAAATATGTCCTGGGCTATATCCAAAGCAGGGTTGCAGCAGGTTGAGGGAGGAGATTCTTTCCCTCTGCTCTGTTCTGGTGATACCTCACCTGCAATGTTGCATCCAGCTCTGGGATCCTCAGCACAGGAAAGACATTGGGTCCAGAGAATGACCACAAAAATAATCAGGAGGATGAAACACCTATCCTGTGAAGACAGGCTGAGAGAGCTGGGATTGTTATGCTTGGAAAAGTGAAGGTTTCTGGGAGACCTTTTTGCAGCTTTTCAATTCTTAAAAAAGGTTTATAGCAAAGAAAGATTTCTCTTTTTTTTACAAAGTCTTTAATCATAGGGTAAGGGGTAAAGTTTTTAAAGTAATAGAGGATACATTTAGATTGAACATAAGGAAGAAGATTTTTACATGGAGAAGTTGCCAGAGAAATGGTGAATGTCTCATCATTGGCAGTGTCCACGATGGTCTTTGAGCAATCTGATCTTGTAGAAGGTGCCCTTGCCCATGGCAAGGGAGTTGGAATAGATGATCTTTAGTTGCTGCTTCCAACCCAAACCCTTCTGTGATTCTATGAGTTTCTGCATGTGCAACCTCAATGACAAAACACTTCACTGTTCACTGTTATGTTGATACTTTGCTGTAACCACACTAAAATGGTACTGAGGAGTTACTAAGACATTTATTTCTTGTTTGTGGATTTCCTGCAGTGTTTAATGAACCACATTAGACTTTCCAGGAGTTCAGCTTATTACACAGATGAGCATGAGTTGAAAAGGTAAACTCCACACCTAATTGGGGACCTGCATATCAGCACTGTTTATTTTGAATCCTCTAGCACAAAGTTTTCAGTTTATGCATAGATTATTAGACTACTGTTTACCACTCCATCAGGTAGGCAAATCCAAAATGTTTCACATTAAACACATTCTGTAGCTCTTTCTCTACATACTTTAGAGTAACAAGTACTGCTCATCTGTTTAGAAACAGAACTCCTCAGAGTACAGTTTAATGAGTTGCATATGCAATACCCAACTAAAATAAAATACATTATTTTTGTACTCAGAAGTAATCTAATATCTTGCTTCTTTGACCTATATTCCATGTGTTTTGTTTAGTGTATGCTGCAGCAGAGCCAAAGCCTGTGGTTAGTACTTAATTAATATGCTTCTGTTATCCTCTCATTTGCACTTCAGTTAAAGTCTCCAGATGCTGCAGATAAGTAGATCTATGAAACCAATTGCAGTACATATTCCAAACAACAAAATAGTGGGATGCTTCTCTATATAGGATACTATTCAGTTAGAAGCTCTCATCCCTCAACACTTGAAAAAGAGCTTACACTGTTTTAAAGTGGTGTTATGGATAATGACAGATGGGAAGAGGGAGAGAGAAGAGGAGGGAAGGAGAAAAGAAGCGAAGAGGCTAGGTCTTCAGTTTCTCAAAACTCTGTGGGCTTTCTTTGGGTTAATATGTTTTGCTAAGGCAAAATAATTTACTAAACCTCTAAGTTCCAATCAAATATTTTACATTAAGATTGCAGTTATTCTGTAAAACTTAACTATCCTTTGAGTTATGCAATAGAGCATTGCTTTATTTGCCTTTTTTTTTAATATTTATTTTAAAAATGCTTTACAAAGCTTCCATGCATTTTTCAGTGAGAGAGTTTAATGAGTCTGGGACCTTTGGTGTGCCTAAGAGACCTAACTCATTCATTAATACAGTTGATTGTTGTTGGTTTCACTGGAAATTATCTAGCAGCTTCAGAAATGGGCCAAGGCTTCATTGTTCTAGGTATTGCACAAGCACAGGTAAGAAGAGATCTTTTCTATGAAGCCCAGAGTAAAATTTAAGAGCTACAGGGAAAGTATAGAAGTACAGACTATTACACAAGAATGTGGCAGTGATTACCACACACTAATTTTCCATCTGCTCTCTGCGATTTATGAATACCAGAATGATTTGGGTTGGAAGGGACCCTAAAGAGCAACTAGTTTCAGCCCACCTGCCATGGGAAGCAACACTTTCCACAAGACAAGTTTGCTCAAAGTCCCATTCAACCTGGCCTTGAAGATTTCCAAGGGTAATGCAACCACAGCTTCTCTGGGCAGCCTGTTCCAGTGGCTCACCACCCTCACAGGGAAGAATTTCTTCCTAATTACTAATTTAAACCTATTGTATATCAGTTTAAATTCATTTTCGTTTGTCTTTTCACTAAATGTTTTTGTCAAAAGTTCCTCTTCAATTCTCCTGTAGCCTCTTTAGGTACTGGAAGGTGCTACAACATGTGGAACTTCATGAGGTTCACACAAGTCCATCTCTCAGCCAGGGCCCTCTGAAGGCATCAGTTCTCTCCACCGTGTCGACTGCACCACACAAGTTTCGTGTCATCAGTAAACTTGCTGAGAGTGTATTCAATGCCACTGTCCATGCCTTCAACAAAAGTGATAAACAGTGCCAGTCCTAATACCAAACCCTGAGGAACATCACTCATCTTTTGTCCTTTGTCATATCACCCAGACAACATGGATGTGGCAGATGCCCTAAGTGTCTCAGCCAGAATCAGACACTTATATTTAGAAAACTAAATTGAGGCTCTAGAGATCCAATCACTCTTTAAACTTTCTTTACTTTGTCCTATGAGACCACTGAACTGATGGACACTACTAAAATAAACTGAGTGAAATCTCCCTTGAGGTAGGAGTAAGGAAAACTGGTCTCTTCCCAGGGAGTTATGGCACTTTTTTATTCACAGCTTGCCAGGGCATTGGCAAGTAAGAAAAAACTTTTTCAAGTAGAAACTGCTCAGTTTGACTTGTGCAATAATTTTTTTTAAAGTCAGTGCTCTCTAATTCATCATTATCACAAGAAACAGAAGGATAAATTTTCAAATCAAAGGGCATTCTGTGAGTCTCTCTATGTAGATACTTGAGGTTTTAAGGCAAAAGATAGTAGGAAAGATGCTGAGCATTGAAGCTCTGAGATGGAAAAATGGTCCTAGAGTCTTTAGACTAAAGTCAAAGAAGTGGATCTGCCTGCTGTCTCTGATGCAGAGAAGGAAAACAAGGTGGTAAGATGGAATGATAATTTTATTTGTTCAAAAGGGGGAAACTAGCCTTTGGAGGCAAGCTTTAGAGAAGATATATTGAGCTGATCAGGCATTTGTCCACCTCTACGAACTATCACAATACCAAGACTGAAATCTGCAGGTCACTGTGAGATTCAACAGGTAATTTTGAACACGCTGTTTAAAAGAAGCAGACACAGAAAAGTGCTAAGCCATATTTTGAATGGAAGTTTCAAGGGAAGCTGAGGCAGAGACATGTGATACAAAAGATACAATAAGGTATATTAGAAGTGAAATGAGGTGTCAGTGAAATGTCAGGATTTCTGACAGCTTCTCCAAAGCTGTGGCTTTGATCAGTGCAAAGCTTATTCCTCTCTAAATCTTTTTGCATTCCTTCTCCATTAGAATATTTCAGCAAGCTTGCTATCAGATAGTTCTTCCCAGAAAAGCTATTTTTTTATTAAATCCATGATGTCAGGTGATGGAGCAAATCGCTTAAGGGAATTGATTACCCCTTGTTAACTATATGGTTTGTTTTTTCCCTCGGTCATTTATTCTTGCAATAGACAGACAGACAGACACTCTGCTTATTTTTAGTCCATATATGTATTCTAGCAATGTCTTGTACACTGACATTGTCTCTACAAGTTACATTTATTACGCAGATCAAGTCTCATACAGGTGCACAATTATATATTTAATATCCTTTGGTTTTCTTTGATATCAGTGCATGATTTGTACTGGTAAAATATACAGACTGAAAGGAACTTTAAAATGGGGTAAAAAAGAATTTCTAGGTTTAGTCAAACAGCAAATTTAAAAATTCACTTTTCACTGTAGCTTTACAGTTTAAAAAGTCATAGCTCATTTGGGCCTTAGGTAATTCCCAAGTAACACTGGCTTAACTCTAGTTCAAGGATCCTTTTCAAGCTTATCCTCTTTCAACCCCCTTTTCTCTGACAAGTGTTCTCAAACTATATTTTCTATCCCAAAGGTTGAATTATGCTTTGGGCTGGATCCAGTGAGCCAAAGCTCCTCCAGAAGGTTATCAATAATTGACCTGCAGTCCTACTCCTTTGTCTGATAACAAAACTCCCTGGAAATGACTGAAGCAAGGTACAGACTAGAAATCAAGCCTTCCTGCTAGTGATGTGAAGAGTGTTGACCCAGGGCTGCAGGAACCTTAGTGCCATAATTTCTGTGTGACAATGACCTGATACCTTAATTTGCATTGGGATAAGAAATGAATAGTACTAATGTCTCCTGGCAGAGATAACCTGTAGTAGAATAAGGACATGTATATATATGTATGGTTACGTGGTGTATATATCATAGAATCATAAAATCATAGAATGTTTTGGGTTGTAAAAGACCTTCAAGATCATCTCATTCCAGCCCCCTGCCACAGGCAGGGGACCTTCCAGTAGAACAGGTTGCTCAGAGCCCCACCCAACCTGGCCCTGAAGACTTCCAGGGATGGGGCAGCCACAGCTTTTCTGGGAAACCTGTGCCAGGGACTCACCACCCTCACAGTGAATATTTTCTTCATTATAGCTGATCTAAACCTACTTTCCTTCAGTTTGAAACCATTCCCCCTTGTCCCGTCACTAGGTGCTCTTGTGAAAAGTCCCTCTCCATCTTTCTTGCGGGCTTCCTTCGGGTACTGCAAGGCCATAATTAGGTCAACAATTCTCTCTGCCTTTCCTCATAGGAGAAGTGCTCTATCCATCTAATCATCTTGGCGGTCTCCTCTGGACTGTTTCCAACAGGGCAGTGTGCATGTTCTGGGGACTCCGGAGCTGGATGCGGCACATTCCTTGCTCATGGAGTAGAGAAGCAGTGTGTGTGTGTCTATACATATACAGGTGTATACGTATGCATGTGCATATTATTTATATAATAAAAATAAGGAGATATCTTCCTCATTTTCCTCTCTATAAGCCAATTTGACCCAGAAGAAAAATCACTGCTGAGAATATGTCTTGAAATCGACATTCAAAATATGTTTCTTCTCCTGGGACAGGAATCAACACCTCTGTGGTTAGAATACTTTGGGAAAGTTCTAATCTCCACAGTAAGGCAGGAGCTCTGGGTATTTGGGACTGCTCATTAAAATAAAATAGCTTTTTAAAAACCTGTTTTTCAAAAAAAAAAAAAATCCCTTTAACTCCCAGATGCCAGCAGATTTCTCCCTTGTGGTAAGTCCACTAGTAGCTCAAAAAGAATAAATAATAAACATGAAAATATCTGGCTGCTAATGAGACCCCCAGAAACAGGGCTGGAGTGTGATACACCATTTCTTTTGCTTGACTTCTTTGGGAAGGCACCAGCTCCTGCATGATGTCAGCCTGAATGTCTGGCTTCAATATCTGAATTTTCAGAAACTTTGTAATCAGCTCTTGAGTCCTGAAGGGGCTGTAAAGACTTAAAATCAAGGATTCAGGAGAGCTGCAGTTGTGTAGTGTGTGGATTGGCCTCCTGTTTATCTTACCTCATCACTGTGTGCTGGAGCATTAAACTGCTATTGCTCTCCCTAGACTGATGGCACAGCCACGTGACACTTCTTCAGGGTGCACTTGTGTTAATTGAGATAAATATTCCTCTGCAAGATGCAGCTGGTGCTCAAGAAGTCCTGGAAGAGACATTATCTGATTTGAGGGGGCTGATTCGTGATGATTTATTTTCATGTTATAGGGTACTGAGAGTGAATCTTTTGGTTCTGTGTCAGTATCTGTAACATGGCAGTATTTGTCTCAGTAAACTTGTTTCCTAACCCATGTGGTTGTCTTGGTACTCACGACTGCAGCTCTGTGGGTTAAACTCATTGTGTATTCTGAGCTTTTTGCACAGAGGAACAAGCTCAGATGGGGACCTGTGCTCAGGGAAAGCTTCATTGAATACAATTGCTCCTTCCTTGAAAAGGTGATAACTTATGCATGACCTGATCCTTATTCAACTTAAAAGATATATCAGCAGAAGTGCCCTGTTAGTGCTGTGTTCTTACTTCTTGAAGTGGCAATATTTCAGCTCATAGCAAATAACTGAAAGATTTTCAGAGTTCCCTATACAAGGCCTGTCTCCTGCCTTCAGGCCCCCAAATCCTCTATTTCTCAGGATCCTGAACAAACATGAATGTGAATCATATTCCTTGGGAAAGAGGTGTCATACCCCGTTCATCAGTCTCTCCCTGTTTCTTCTTCTTACCAATACTAAACCTTGACATTGTGCTTTCTTTCATGAATTACCTTTCTACTAAGTCTATTGAAAATGTAGGTGATGAGAATTATCATGATTTGAAATTCATAAATAATTGGGAGAAAAAAATCAGTCAGAATAACAGGAGAAGCAAGGAAAATTTTTTTCCCCTGCTTTGGCATATAAAACACTATAAGTAAGGAAAAGCCCAATATTCCCAAATACAATGAAACACATTCTCTTATTTCTTGAAATTACACTTAACTGTTCTTCCTTACTCCATGACAAACAGAAACCCCCAACAAACAGAAAAAATCAGTACTTCCACCAACCAGCAGCTAAAGAACAGGTGATCAAAAAACTATTTTCCTCCAGTGTTAAAGCTTGTGTAAACACTGGCTATATCAAAGGTTAATTAAGTGTCTTCCCATATGTGCAATCAGCTGTGCAATGGGCCACAGAATGAGGAAGAGCCCACCTGATCCTTTTCATGACTGTAATTGAGAAGTTGTTTCCCTACTTGAGCATTTTATTTTAAATTATGTAAAGTTGCCACTTACACATTACTAATACATAAGCAAGGGAAATTCAACAGATGGTGTCACACCAAGCAGGACCATCTTATTTGAAACTACTGCGGCAAAAATTGCATTTGGCAGATGCAGATACGTTTTGGGGTATGGATATTTTAGGTTTTGTTGCTGTTATCTTTTTCTTTAAGTTCCTTTGCTGATTGAATTGCCATCTTAGCATGCACACAACTTCCACAGTAATCTAACTGTGCTGCTGTAGTGCAAGTTTTCTCCTTCAGATGTTATACATAGTCCATTCAAAATAGAAAGAGGGATCTAGGGGATCCAGAAAGAGTTTTAAGGAGGAAAATTTATTTCACTGTCTTTCACAATGCTTAATTTTGCATGGTGCATCTTTGAATATAAGAGTTATTCAGGTGATGTTGTGGCCCTTCAGGTGTCCTTGACCTACATCTTGCTGAGATAGCAGCTGGTACAGAGCAGTGTTTTACACTCATGTAAAAAAACTTGTTAATAACATACTAGTGTTTTAGCTATCAGTGATCACTGTTTGCAGGGCATTAAGGCCTTCTCTGTTTCTCACTCTGCCCCCAGTGGAATGACTGGGATTAAACAAGAGGCTGGGAGAGGTCATAATGGCCAATCTTCGCGAACGAAGATTTGGGAAGGGCTCACCCCACCTGGGTGTGCCCTCCGAGCCCGCGCAATGGATTTTTTAGGTGAGGCTCAGCGTGCGCAGAACTGGCCCCACCATTTAAGTACTAAGGTTCAATTTGCCACGGCCGAGCAAGCTTGGACAGTGACAGTGAAGGCCTTGGGACTGTCTACAGCACCCGGTACTAACAGGGGCTGACCCTGCTGAGCATCCGAGATCTGACAGATCGGATGGCAGGGAGGCATTTAACTGCCGAGGATGGTCCCACTGAGACTCGAACTCGCGACCTTGGGAGTCGGAGACCGGAGTGCTCTCCACTACACCATGGGACTGCCTGGGAGAGGACATAACTAGGCAGAAAAAAAGAAAAAACCCTGAACTGACTAAAGAGGTCAAAGGAGGTGATTCTGCCCCTCTGCTCTGGTGAGACCCCACCTGCAGTGCTGCATCCAGCTCTGGGTTGTCCAGCACAGGAAGGATATGGACCTGTTGGAACCAGTCCAGAGGATGCCATCAAGATGATTAGAAGGATGCAGCACTTCTCCTGTGAGATTTGGGTTGGTTCAGCCAGGAAAAGAGAAGACATTGGTGTCACCTAATTGTGGTCTTCCAGTACCTTAATGGATCCTACAGGAAAGATGAAGAGAGAATTTTTAAAAGGGCATGTAGTGATAGAACAAGGGGGAATAGCTTCAAATTGAAACAGAGTATGTTTGGACTAGATGTTACAAAGAAATTCTTAGCTGTAAGGGTGGTGAGGCACTGAAACAGTTTGCATAGAGATGTTGTGAATACTCTATCCCTGGAAGTCTTCAGGGCCAGGTTGAATGGGGCTCTGAGCAAGGTGACTAGTGGAAGATGTGTTTCTGCCTATGGCAGGGGGCTTGGAACTAGAAGACCTTGATGGTCTTCTCCAACTCATGCCATGCTACGTTTCTATGATCCTGGAATGAAAGTTAGAAGGGACCCAAAAGGATTATCAAAGTCCAGCTCCTTACATGCTTGTCAGTAAAAAGGGAGAGAAAAGCATTTAGGGAAGTTCAGGAACTGATTGGGATTTTGTCTAGTCAAGGGAGGTTGTGAGCAATAGTCTTTGATTCTCACATATTTTTTGATTCCAAGCTTGGCTTGATTTTCTGAATTGGACATTGTTCAAAACCTATGTTTTGTCTTCATTTGAGGTCTATTTGATTTTTCAGTGCTCAGTTTACTTTTGATGTAGATTTTTAATGGTATTTTCATTAATGTCAGCGATCTCACTTCTCCATGCACATCATTCCAAAGAGAAAGAGAAAAGCATGATGAAAAGTGAATGCCTTGAGAGCATGGGATCTAGTGTTTGATGAAATACCTAGAGAACTGTGGAAAGCAAAGGACAAGAATTTAAACACTTGAGATCTTATATATTAAATTAAAGAAAAGGTTTTGAAATTATCATCATCCATTGGTGCTGTCAGAGGAAAGAAAGATATCTTCTCTTAACTACAAATGAGTCATGAGTCTGTTCTCCAGACTCCATCAAAGGAATAATAAATAGTATGGATTCACTCTCTGAATTCATGAAATCATTGCCCAAATGAGTATCATGAGAGTGAACAAAGCTGTTCTTATTCTTCTGGGTAACTCTGAGGGACACAATGGTAGCGAATGAACTGCTTGTCATGTCCATCTGTCATATATTCAGGAACAGCTGAAGCTCAATAACAAGCAGGATTCAAATTCAAATTGTATCATTCAGTGTCCATACTCTACTGATGTTCAAACAGACTGACAGCGTAAATGAGATCTGCTCCCAGTCCGTTAGTAAATGCCTTGATTTTTTTTTCCCTGAAACTGCAGTCATGTCTAACTCATAAATATAAATGTGTATGTGTGTTACCTAAAACTGCGTACAGCAGGAAGGTCCTTCCTCAGAAAATTCACTGATTTCAGGTACAACTGCTAGCCCACTCTCAAAGAAGGTCTGAGCTTCTTAATGCATTAAAGAGAAAGCTACAGCTGAGCTTAGGGTGAGCACAGGAAACGTTCCTTGGCACTGAAACACAGTCATGGGTATTGGTAGAGCAGCCCTCTGCAGAACTTGACTTTCTTCAATAACAAGTGTACCAATCAATTACCAACCAGCATTCAGGGTTAGGTCAGACTAGAAACTATTCCAAATAAACATTTGGGAGGAAAGTACATGACTATAGAGAGTAATAGTATTTTAACAGGTGTTATCAACAAGAGGGACACAGGTTGTTCCATGACAGTAGGTATTGCTGCCAGATAAGAGTATGAATTAAGGGTGTTTAATTTACTAAAGTCCTTTAAAGTCATTCCACTGTTTCCAGAGGATATGGAGACAAGCTGTGAATGAAGAAAAACACTGCAGGCTCTGTAATATATATAATGGCATCTATGTAGTTGGGATCAAAGGCTTTCTTGTTCTCTCTGTAATGCCTTCAACAACTTCTCCTGAGTGACTTGAGTTCAAATAAGTGAAATAATTATATTATCTTATCATATTTTCTGTGGATTTGTTTTGGGGTTTGTTTATTTCTTTTATTGTTTTGTTACTTCCCCCCCTCCCCTTTTTATTTCAATAAACATGCAAGGAAAAGAGTTTCTAACATTTTCTGCATCATTCCACTGGAGGTGGCCCTGATTTCACTAGTGAACACAGTTAAACCACAGTGCTGAGCATAGTGCTGAACACTTAAAAAATTAACACTTTGGATACTTTGGTAGCATCTTGTTCTAAACAATCGATGCATTTTCTGATTAGTTTTCTCCACAGTTTTTGTGGTTAAAGAAGATAATGTTGAACTGAATGAGCCTTGTAAAGGAAGAGATAAGTTAACATAGTTTTTCTGTCAATGTGAATGGACATGAACTGCAGTTGCCCCTATCTTTATTACTTTTTATATCTGAGTGGTACTATACAGCATATTGTGCCTATATTTTTGCACATATTTTTGTTTCACAAAGTTTCATGGAAATTGATGATATTTCAGCAGAGGAGAAAAAAACCCCAAACCATATACTATGTTTGATCAGTCTTGCTTGCATATTATTCTATTCTGTTAAATAAATGATAGTGATTTTTTTTAGACTAGTGGAAAAAAATGCATATTTATTTTAATTGAATTTGTGTTAGCGTAGAAGGAAAAGTAACCTCATATTTGAGCAAGGTTATGGAAGTTGTTACTATGAGAGCAGGCTTCTTTATCTAAAGAAATCTAAATTACAGCAAGGTTGTAAGTCAAATAACAAAGGTTCCTGACATAGCTGTGATATTCTTAATTTCTTTTCTCATTAAAGAACGATACAGTGTCCTTAGGAGACAGTCACTTTTTGAGTATCTCAGGAGATCAGATTAATATGGAGCTAGTAGTAAAGTGCTTAAATGGATTCAATCAAGACTGAATGAAATCCATCCTAGGATTATTAGAAAGATAGAAGGAGAAATTACAAAACTCTATTAATGTAGAGATCTGTCTTATTATATACTATGGGGAAAAAAAGAAAGAGGAGAGATAAAGTGAGCTGCTCTTTCTCCTTGTCAACTTGTCACCATTTTCTTGGAAGACCTTGGAATGAGGACTATTTCTCTTCCTTTTACTTATGAAAATAACCCCTGGAAAACCTTAAACACTGTTTATTCTTGTGACTAAAATATAAGCAAGCCATATAACCTCTTTGTACAGAAGATTTTCTCCATGTTAAACTGCACAAATTTTTACTTGTCACTCAGGAAAAGAGCCATGAAGGTGTAAGTAGGATGTAAATCGTATATAGGACTCACAGCAACTGTCTGACCACAGCTAAATTTTGCCTTGATGTTTGTAAAGCAGTGTGAGTTGGGTGGAGATCTGTATGCCAGGTACAGTTATGGTTAACACTTATTTAGCAGACAGGATTTTGACTTCACAGAAGGGAGCAGTCTGCTACTACAAAAAGGCCACATGTTCTTATACTTACTTTGCAAAGCAGATCCGCGCATTTTTATAGCATCATTATCAGCTATTTTTTTGATGGCTGTATTAGAAGAAACATAAATACTCACAGTTTTATGGTTATAACTGCAGCACAGTACTACTAGTTTCCATAAAATTTCTTTGCCATCTACATTCTTGCCAGTCTGTAATGAACTTTGGACCATTTTCCTTCCATACCTTCTGTGTCTCTTGTTGTCGTTTGTTCTAGTATAAACCAGGAACATTGCTACTGTAGTGGAAAATCACAATCAAATCCATAAAAAAGACCTGAAAGCAATTCCAGAATGAAAGACCAGGATGAGAAAGTTCCCACCAACAAACTACTTGTGAGCAGACAGGTAGACCATAGCTTTGCTACAAGATGCCATCCTCCCCATTTTCACAAATCTATGAACCCTCTCACTAAAGAAATTCCATTTGTTCTCCTCAGTGCTCTTTGATTACCCAGTGCTTTCCCATTAACTTAATTATTTAAGTGCTTTTCACTCCCATGTTGTCACATGTACAGATGCTATGTGTATAATACATTAAACCTGCATAATTGACTTACATTTAAGTGTCACCAGTTGTATAATGTCCTGTGTTTGGTTTGTATTCATGACACCGTGAAGAAATGAAATGCTTTGTGTTAGTAAACAGACCTCATTTTTATTGCTGCTCAGAGCTGGAGCAATTTGGGAAAAGAAACCCACTACTGCTATTAGAAAACATGGAGCTGTGAAAACAGAAGTAGTGTTAACCACTCAATCATCTGCATCAGCATCATCTAAAACTGTAAATGCTTTTCTGCTAAAACCATGGGAAAACAGTAAGGACATATTTTGAGACAGACATTTTCCTGTATTTGAGTATAGCTATTTACTAAGCCAGGAAACCACAGCTCTGAGGAAGCTCAATAGTATTGAAACATTAGTGGCTGGCTATTTCTTAATTACTTGAGGTCCTGAGTGGCTTGTTGAAAATCAAGCCAACCAGAAACACTTTAAAGGCAAAAAAACTCAACCAGCAGCCTCTGAATCACTTTCCTGAGATTTGTCATTACTTTCCCTTTGTCTTACCCAAGTGCTGGGATTAGGTGCAAAGTCTCTGGATAAAGCCAGAATCAATTTTAAGACCTTCTGGCAGCTGAGATCCCAGGTATCAAACACTGTTTGCAAATACGTTCGCAATACTTTTCAGTAAAATAAATGCAGTGAGTTTGCCACCCAAAGCTTGAAGTTATCAGTCAAGTATGTCTCGCAAGGCCAACAGGAGTCAGGGGAAGTTTCCATTAGAGGCAGGTCATCTCTGTGCATTTCCCTTTGGTAAATTTGCCAGAAAGGCACATTGATCAGTAAAAGCTGAATAACTCACGTATAGAACTGACCTTCCTTTCCCACAGCACAATCAGTCACCAGGTGCCTTTTCCAGTGAGATAGTTTTATTGTCATGAAGGAACAGAGTTTAGCCCAGCCCAGCAGGAACTAAACAGAAACAGCTAATTCAGTGAAGCTGGCAAAGCTTAGGGTGTGACTCACCTAAAGTAGATGCTTATTTTTGGTCAGAAAAACTGTGAAGCTGATACAAGAGATATGCTTAGGAAATGGAATCACACTTCTAATATCTAACAGAATTCCATACGCAGTTTGAGTTTGAGTTTGATTAAACCATAAGGAATAGTTTTGTCTGAAGACATAAAATATACAACAGTAAAAAAAAAACCCAAGTCCTGTTGCATTTAAAAGAAACCCAACAAAACACTCAAATTTAGAAAAAATAACCAGTTTTAGGTTTTAAAATTGGAAATTAAATCTGAAATGCTAAAGTTACTTTTTGTGTACTTCTCTTCTGCATTTGTCCAGGAATAAACACAAGGGAAGGACTGTGAGTGTTTGCTTTTCATTTTTGGGTATGTCTGGTGAGCAATTACAGCCTCCACTGTTGTTGTTATGAGTCTGAATGGCTCTACTTAACTTCAATCATCTGAGGCTTCCTGTATATTGGTGAATAAAACATGACCAGGGTGTAGGCTTAGGCTATGGCCTATGATTATCCTGAAATGATATCATGTGCCAGCTAATACTTTCCCAAACACTGGTTGGTCAGTTCAGAGTGTTTCAGGAACAAGAGCCAAGTCCCAAAAGGTCATTGGAACAATAACGCACCAGGTTTGGCTCTTACACACTATACAACATCTAACACTGTTCCACCAGGATGTTCACTCTCAAACACTACCATCTGCTATGCCCAAGGGACTGTAACACCCTGTCAGATTTGTGGTGAGAAAACACCACTGTGAGGTGGTGCTATACAGCTATCATATTATTTATGGTACTTTGAACTGGGAGAGGGGGAAGAAAGAGGAAGAAAAAAGGAAAGGAAAAAAAAGTCAGAAAAACAACTGTTTTATTTTTTACTCCAAAGAGGCAATCACGGGGTCCAGAGGAAACATAGTGTCAAATGGCAAGCAGTTTTGAGATGGCTTGCCAGTGTAAACAGACCTCAAAGGCAGAGAACAATTCCTATTTAGTAGCATTTATAGAGAAAAAATATTTTGTTTATCTATGTTATTTACCTGGTCATTCCAGCATTTCTATAATGAACAAGAAAAGAGGAACTTCTAGGTGATCATATGTATTCCAGACATATCAGAAGTATATCTCAGCATGGGATGTCTAATTCTCTAGAGCTCTCTTCAACTGGCTGTAGTTCTGTCCACTGAACTTTTAGATGGATAAAGTTATCAGAGATAAGTTCTCTAGTCATAAGCAGTCTCAAAGTTTCCACTTTCCATTCATGTAATGAAAGCTTTCCCCTCTCCTTCCCCAATCTGTTTGTTCCTATTTTTCTCTTTATGAATTAGCAGAAGTCATGTTTGTAACATAAATCCCAAACATACACCATTCCCTTGTTAAGTGGAATGAGATGTTAACATATCTGTCCTCTCTGCTGAATCACCCACAAAGCAGATTTTTTAATCAATAGTCTGCATTTAAGAAATTTTAGAGAATTAGCAATGCAAAATTAAACATGCAAAGGAGAGTCATGCACAGGATGTGCTCTGCAACTTCTGCCCCTAAGGGTAAAGTTTCTTCCTTCTTTTGTAATTTCATTGACTTCCATGAGATAATTTAATCCCTTCTTTTTCACAGAATCGGTCAGGTTAGAAAGGATCAAAGTGGGTCATCAGGTCCAATATCCCTGTTCAGGCAGGGTCATCCCAGAGCACATTGCACGGGATTGCATCCAGGTGGTTCTGGAATATCTCCAGTGAGAGAGACTACACACCCTCTCTGGGCAATCTATTCCAGTGCTTGGTCACTGTTGCTGTAAGTCTGTAAGAAAGACTCCGAGCCCAGTTTTGTAGGAGACAAGATAAGGGGTAGTTACTTTAATGAGCAACCCCGCTCATCCAGGAATACATCACCGCGCGCCCCAGCAAGCTTTGATTCTACAGCTTTTATCATATAATCTATCCAATCACTACAGTCCACATGTCCAGTTCCACCTCTGTCCCCTCCCAGTTCCCACCCCCTGTTGAATTGGGTCTGGGGTCACCGGAACCCTCCGTCTTCCTCTTCCTCCTCTTCTTCAGCACATAAAGGTCTTTTGGACGCTCTCCAGGGCTCCGGGTCACTCTACTCTCTGTTTATGTTCTCTCCGATAGCCTCTAATCTGGTACCTTGAGAATGAGACTAAATAATTGGCAGATTTTAGCAGCCTGTTCTGGAGCAGGGGTAGAGATAGAAGGACCTTATACTATAAGCTGCTAAATATTAACCCACTACAATCTACAGTGCTACATCTACTGTGTTTCTAAAATCTACAAAATGTGAAAAATCAAAAAATCAGAAACCTCTTTGGCATCATCACCTGTAAAGAATCTCTTCCTCATATTCAGGTGGAACTTCCTATGTAGCATAGTTCTCATATGAGAACTATGGCACTTGGTGATACTGAGCTGGGAAATGAGAAGATTCTAGTTGTGTGAAAATATGGAAACAAAAGCCATCTGGTAAAATGAAGCATCTTTTTTCTTCACTTTGAGCCCATGTGTGAGGATTGAAAACAAAATGATAGTATTGAATTCAGGGGAAGCAATCCTACATCTAAGATTTGATTTATGACAAAAATTTACAGGATTACATTGTTCTTGCTCCGTTTATCAACTTCTGGTTCAGTGTCTCAGGCAGATAAACCTGCTACTATCCATACACATCTGCACATGTTTCGAATGCATATGAGATTGAAGGAATACTGAATGTATATATCTGATGGTAGACATGGGGTTTCTTTTTTATCATCTACGGAGTAAAAAAAAAAAAGGAGGTATAAATGATTTATAAATGTTGAAAGACAAATCACTTGAAAGATTGAAAAAATTCAAATTAAGGATCATGTTCTGCAGCTGATTGGATAGAGTATAAATCCTGGGGTGTGAAAGGGATAACCCTAATATAATCCAGAGCCTGACTTGTGAGGTTGCTTAATAGATTAAAGGTTCATATACATTAAACATCCTGCTTACTTTTTGGTGCAGATAGTGTGAACAAAAATAGAAAATGACAATACATCATGCCCAAGGAGAGGAAATAAAACTGCTCTGTAAACACAGCCAAGTCAATATGAGGTTTGTCATGTTTGGTTTTGCTATTTCCCAGCATTTTTTTCTAATCACTCTTGTGGTTGTTTTTGAAGACAGGACTCTCTGCAGTAAAAGGACCTCTTGCTGTATAATCTTACTGAGAGGTATTAGGAATGGGGAAGGCATCAGCTCACCCTTCTTAGGACATCAAAGGCTGATTAAACCTCTGTCATCACTGTGGGACTGATAAAAGATCCTTACACATGGAAGGTAATTCTGGAGGATGGAAAAAAGTGATTGTGCATCCCATTTACTTTACCTGATCTAAGAATATCCCAGAAGGATCCTCTGCACAACTCAGTAGTGCAACAGATACTCAAACCATTCCTGTAGCATAGTCACACTACTAGGGAGCTATATCCCAGTTTCTTGTCCATAGCTGTTTTCTTTCCACCTGTCCATTTCTACTAAATGAAGCACTAGCCTATGCAGATATGCTCTGCATAGTTACCCTTTTTACTCTGATAGCTTCCCAGGGCTTCTACTGGGGATGTCTCCAGTGGACTGGAGCACATGGCAGAGCTATTTGCTGACTTGGGATAGTAGGTCTTTAAATGACTTGTGGCTCATTATTTTAGATACAGGGTCACTCAGTCATAACACTACTCTCAGAACTGACTCAAAAATCTGTTTGTCAAAGGTCACTTCTTTTCATTTGACATGGTGTATTGGGTGTTTTGGTAGTGGAGGAGCTGCAGGGATAATTTCTGTGAGAAGAGTCCAGGAGCTGCCCCCATGTCAGACACAGTCATGTCCAGGTGGGTTAATCTACCAAACTTGTTCACCATCGGGTCAAGAGTTTCCATATCTGGAGACAGGTAGCATGATCATAGGCCTGACTTCAGAAGCTTCTTTGACCAGATGTATCCAGTTCATGTTGTTAACTGTTTTTCACAGTGCAGTTTATGATCAACAAGACATATATTTACTGTCTTACTCATACAGTAAAAAAATTTATCTAGATATTTCTTCAAACCAACTACTGATGGGTGCTTGACTCTTCTCCATCTCTGAAATCATTACCAGCACTGGTAGCTAAATTTTAAGTTCTTAATCTCTACTGTTTTTTTAAAGATTTCAATTTTGAGAGATGGGTCATTTAAGGGAAGAAAGGTTCAGGTTTTGAAATAATTTTTTTTTTGTAAGAGAGAAAAAAATTTAAAAATTATCTTCCATTATTTGTATAGGTTCTATGAATGCAACATCCATCCCAGAGCTCATTGCCACAAATATTTCCAGTGTAAATACCTTCATTATATAATTTATAAATGTAATATAGAGAGGATATGTTTAATACCTAGACATACCATATATAAGAAGATATATGTGTATTTACATTGTGAGAGAGGTAACGGCGTAAATCAATGGGTTCTCTGTAAAGCTTTTGATTCTCTTTTGTTGCATGCTGAAATATTTGACCTATTTCTGGGGAAAATCACTGGCCAGTGAATGAAGTCTTAAGATTGTAGCTTAATGGTGCTGCTCAGTGGAAGAGTTACAATTCATATTTAAATATATCACCTTAAGCAACTACTCAGAGGCAGGATAAAAAACTCTTTAAACTCAAAGGAAAATATTTTAATATAATTTAATGCAAATGATCTGGTATACATATCAGATTATTTATAAAAAGTTCTATCTGTCATACATGTGAAATTTGGAATTGTTTTCTCTTCAGCTATAAGTGACTTTATTCCCTGCCAATTAGTCAGAGCTAAATTGTGCTGCCATGTCCTATGTTCTTGCAGTGGTTACCCTGGGGGAAAAAATGGCAATTTGATACAAAAACACAGTCAGGGCCATGTGGGTGGCAGTGACAATGGCAGAACCATGTCTTAAAACAGGAGTCAGACTCTGAATGGCAGATCTCTGACCATAGTCTAAAAATATCCCTAAAATATTCAGTTGAATATATGAATGCATTTGTGATTACATAATAAACTTGTTGCATGTATTTTCATATCTCTATGTCCTTTTAATGCTTTTTCAGCTCTTTATGACTGTACAGAGTGACAAGATGGAATGTGTTCACTTCCTAGTGTCTGAGATGTTGAAAGATCTGTTTAAGCTCATCAGAGTATCAAATTATTTTCTAAACTTCATATCCATATGCAAATTGGGATTGAGAAAATGGTTCAAATTCATTTCCCCCCCCCAAAAAAAGTTTGCTTTCAAAGAAATTACATTCTGAAATATCAAAACAGTGAAATATTGAAGTAGTGATTTTTTGATACTTTTTTTTTCATATTTCCTTTTTTTATTTTAAAATAGTTTAGCAATAGATTTAGTTGTGACTGCTTTACCCTTGATTACTGAAGAGATGAACTTTATCATAAGAGAAAACCAAAATTATGTGGTGGTGTCTAAGCAAATATGTTATCTTGAACAATCCATTGTAAAGAAAGAAACAAGTCAAAGTAAATGGGAGAAATCTTCAGTGATTAAAAACATCACTGAGAAATAGAGGGGGAATAAATCACTTCTTGTAGCTGCCACAGACAGAAGAAGAAACAGTGGATTAAAATACAAAAGGAGACATTAATGATGGACATTAATGAAGATACTTTATCAGTGGGAACATAGGAAACTATTGCCTATAAGAGTTGCAAACTTTTTCTGTGGCTGCGAGTTTTTAATTAAGAGTTGAAATAACTCTATACAGAATATTGTAGAGACAGTAGGTCTCCTTAAAATTCAGCAAAAATCTGCCTATTTCCCATGATTTCCTAATGAGTTTGAGTACCAGTTTAAAAAGTCCATTTGTCATGCAGAATCTTCAGGTGAAAAAATGCTTAATTTTAGTCCAGTACAATAATATGCCGAATTTGACTTAATAGACTTCACCAAATTCAGCAATTTTTAACAGTGTAAGAGACTAGAATAAAAAGTCTTTAAATGAATCTGTTCAGTGACCTCTTAATCACTTGTGAAAAATCTATGAAGCTTCAAGAGGTTTCTCTTCCCATTTGTTCAAGAGACAGAAATTCTAATCATCCTTGTAATTTGGGCCAACAGGAAATAAATCCAGGAAAATATATAGAACTATTTTCCTAGAAAATTTGTACATTTACATCTGATTTTATGGACTGTTATGGCTTCACTGGAACACATTTTGCTTCCTCAATAAATTGTACTAAAGATAGAGATACAAATAAGACCAGAATTGCTAGAGCTTATATTCGAGGGAAGAAGAGTAACTAAATCAACTCCATAAATAAAGAAAACGTGGTTAAATTAGTTATTAAATGCTTTGGGAGAAGACTAAAAAATTACATTACCCAACAATATTAAAATATAAGTGTTCCCTTTAATATAGAGACAACATTTTTTTTTACGTTTTGTCAATTATAATAGAAATATATGTAAGGAAAAGAGTTTCTATGACTTCCAGCTATGTTTTACAAATGTTTTAGATGATCCTATAAGAACAGAGACACAAAAGTAACCTCCTAGATTCCCCAAACTGGTCTAAATGTTATCACAGACAACCACAATATCTAAGCCCTTTACTGCAATGATAAATATCCATTTTAAGGTGCAAGAGAGCTTTTTATTCCCACCTGTCCGGCTGAAAACAATTTTAGGACCTCACAGCTGTGATGGTTAGAAAATATGCAATTTCCATTCCAAATTTATTCATGGTCAGTAATAAAGAATCATCTCACATTTTATCGGTGAGATGCAATTTCTGTGTAACAGAATAAAATGAAGGACAGATTGTGAAGCCCTTCAGAAAAGAGTACAAAAAACCCCAAACAAACAAACCAACCAACCAACCCCAACCAACCAAAAAACCCCACCAAAACACAACAAAAACAAAAACAAACCAAAACAAAACCCAAACAGATAAGTTTTTGGCTCATTGTTTTTCTATATATATTTTTATCTTCATACTGTGTTCATCATCCTAATTTTCAGGCAGCATGTGGAAAATGAAGAGTGGAAGTTCCATAAATCCCTGGATGTATCTTGTTATCCACCTAATAATGAAGGGTCTTTTCAGGAGGAATTCATATTTCTGAACATTTTCCATAAGGAAATTTGCAGGGCTTTTCACACTGTTTCATTATTTGAACACTTCTATGAACTCAATATTATTTATCTTGGCTTTAGACTTTCACCTCAGAGCTTCATGTGGTCAAAGCACTGGGCCAAGACTTTGGAGTCACAGATTTATTCCTTACTATTTAACAGCTTTCATGGCTTTTAATGAAACAAAACCCTTTTTGTTTTGTCACTTATAAATTTCTATCATTATTATTTTGTATAGGGTGAATTTTGCCATATATAATAAAGGTCTTTTTTTCACTAGGTTTCCCTAGAATAAAAGACAACAGCAATCATAGTAATGAAAAAGAAAAGCATCTAGGTCCTAAATTAGAGAGGAGAGATTTAAGTCTTAAGATTTAGATTGTCTATTGAAGCTCCATAAGGCAATAGTGTTGTAACAGGTGCTTTCCAAATTAATTCCTACTTCTGTTGAGAGCAGCAGCTGTCAGAGGAAATCTTGTTCAGGTGGCTGAATTTGTGAAACAGTCAGATAATGAACTACACCTCTTCACAGTGGTTTTAAAACTTTGTGACCTTGAATATTTCCAGCTTACTGGATCTCTGCGCCAAAATTTTGAAACCTGTTCTTGTGTTCTTCAACTTCTGACTCCTTGTATCCCTTTAATGATTTCAGGGAGGTTTATAGCAGAATTTATAATTTCTTAATTCAAACAATATGAAAATATTAAGTGGATTTTTTTTGTTGTTGTTATCATTCTGTGATTCTATGATTCTATGATAAGAGCTGAAGTGCTTTGACTGTTTAAAAGGTATAGAAGTTTCAGGGAATAATTTTTAATGTTGAAGCTCTATGGGGACCTAGTGGTGACATCCTATTCTTTTAGGTAAAAAATATCATTGATGCAACATTTGACAGATGCGTAAAACCAATACGAATCACTTGGAATGAGAGTGACACCATACAATATGTTGCAGAACACTTGCAAACTTGCAAGCTGACGAACAAGGTCTTGTAATGAAGTATTAGAAACAACTTATAAATTATGGAAGAAGCTAGCTGAATCAAGATTTCAAATTGTTGTAGTAGCAAAGGGAACTGACTAGAACCCCAAATGCATGAAAAACATCAAGTAGGAGTAAAAGAAATAGTAGTGAGATCATTCTGGAATTGATTTGGTGTCTACATATGAGAAAAATGGCTAGTCGCAAAAGGCTTAAAAATAACTGAAATTTCATTGATGTTTAGGAGACTTGAGTTATAGGCAAATATTTCAAAAGCCTGAACTCTACACTTCACCCACGAACAGTTGACTTCTAAGTGAACATTTACAAAGTGAAATAAATGGGTGGGTGGATGAGCTGGAAGCTAAAATTACAAGAGCTAAAACAAGACACTTTCTTTTTACCAGGGAAAAGATCACATTAGAGCAAGGAGGGTTTCCCTGATGTGAAGTCCTTAAATCAAGATTGGATTTCTTTTCCCATTTTACATATTTATTTTATTTTAAGTAGATATTATAGACTCGGTGGAAAAAACTGCTATTTCATTATCATTTGTGTTATAGAAAGATAAAAATAGATGGTCATAACAGTTCATTCTTGATTTAAAATATGGACCTGTATGAAATTAAGGGTCAGTCAGTGGCTGGACTTTGGTCAGCTGATGCAATTCTGTTCAGTGTCAATGACCCATACTCTTACTCTTCACTGGTGAGCTGGTTACACTAACTCACCCTTTGGAAACTGTGGTTCTCAGCAATTCGTCATTTCTGTCACCCAGATGAAAACTGTGCTGGAAATAGCAGAATAGGGGCAAGGAAAGCTTTTTAAAGTTTTTTTTTGAATGTTGCTGAGTGAGGCTGAAGAGCATCCCACACCATCATCACAGCAAAACGGTTTTGCAGAGTCATTTTATAGAAGCTGTGAATTTACTTGTGGTAATTTTTAATTTCTATCCTTACACTCTATCTCTTCCCCTTGACCGTGTGAGCATCCTAATTACAGATCTGAGGGAATGCTCCAGACAATTTTTTTTCTACCAAACACAACATCCACAAAATCCTCTGTGCCTGTGTTTCTACTGTGAAGGAAACCCAAATACATGTCCATACAGGGGATCAGTGACACCAGTTGTGTCCACAGACCTTTTACTTTCTGTTCCTCCTTTTTTTGCATCTTGAGGTACAAAAAATGGGAAACAGAGGTCCAGAAATAAAGGTGTATGTTTCCTTCCAAGCTGAAGCACGGGAACATATGCTGATGGTTGACTAAGTGTATCAAAAGCCAGCACGCAAAACTCAGCCTTGCCAGTGGTTTTTGTCCCTGTGTCACTGCATCAACAAAACTTGTCTCAAGAACACAGTCCTGAAACATTCAGCATTTGCATCTTGGATTATCAGTGATGGTCCTTTACCTAGCAGAGATGAAAGACCCTTGGAGGAGACCAAGCATCCTCTCAAGACAAGGGGAAATGGCTTTGAACTGAAAGAGAGTAGGTTTAGTTTAAATATTAGGAAGAAAGTCTTGACTGTGAGGGTGGTGAGACACTGGAACAAGTCACTCAAGCCTGTAAATGTTCCAGGCTAGTCTGGAAGGAGCTCTGAGCAACCTGGTCTAGTAAAACGTGTCCCTGCTCATTGCAGGCGTTTGGAACTAGATGATTTTTAAGGTCCCTTGCAACCCAAACCTTTCTATGATTCTAAGCAGGAAACTGAATGATCAGATTCTGCATCCTGATATCTGTTTTATCTGCAGAACTGATACTCCATAGACTGGGGTTATTACAGATGATAAGGGCAAATTTCTGTGAGAATTTCTTGTTCATACAATCACAAAAAAAAAAAAAAAAAAAAAAAAAAACCCAAAGACTAAAAAGTGAAATCCTCTCTCCTTTCCACCATCTCTCTGCCATTCGTCAGTTAAGCTGTTTCAGTACTTCCTGACATTTTCTGCTTTAATATGATTAAACTTGTGATACATTATCAGAGGGTTTAGCCAATGGCAGGATTACAGAATGCCAAACACATCACTACTAATTCCACTCAAGCTGTCCTTAAATATGTTCCTTTTTGATACAAATTACTCATGATCTCTGAGTGGTAAACCAGATCCCATAAACTCCAACAGCTCCTGTAAAAACTGAGAGGTTAATAGTTCATTTAGAACTTGACACAAAAACCTACCCAGCAAACCAGCAAACCTTTTGTTCAAAATTTGCAGTGGTGAGAATAAGGAACATATATTCCCATTCTCAATCTTTGGGACACACACAGAAAAGCGAACAAATCAATTTCATGGAATATATTCACGAAGTCAACAAATACTTCCTGGGAAAATTATTCCTGCCTTCTCCAACTAGAAATAAAAACATACAGAGACATATAGAGATATATACATATATAAAAATATAAAACTAAATACATATACATACAATCACTGTCCATTCAAATGGATTGGCTGGTCACTTAGAACTGAAAGGCACCACTATCTTCATCTCTGAACAAAAGAAGACCCACTATAGGAAGTCAATGCTTTCCTAGTTGCCTTCATATTCCTTGTAACAAAAAGAAAAAGTTATTAGTAGGTTGTATCAGACCTAATGATTATACACTCCCTTTCGCCTATCCCTCCTTATCCTTATGGGAAGTTGGGCAAAGCCCTACCAGTCTATCTCCTTGAACCAGGACATACGGTGCCTTTTTTCTAAGCTTTTCCAGATCAGACTCACACTGTCAAATCAAACTTCAGCCACATCACTAATTAGTGTTAGGTTTTGTTTGGTTGTTGGTTTGTTGTTGTTTTTTTTTTTTTCCTAAAGAATCAACTTAGTGACAATGGGCATTTATTGATTACTCAGTAGAATCCAGCCCCAAAATAGCTGGAAATGGGCACACGTTAATTATTCTGAGAGCTGTCCTGAATATCAGCCCAACCACAGGTCTTCTTTTTCCTTCTATTCTTTTCACTTGCATCCCTCTGTTATCACTCCTTTGCATGTATGCTTCTTCTATCTTGTTCCATCACTTTTTTCTTTGTACTAGATCACTTCCCTGGTGAAATGTGTTGTTCAAACATGCTGAAGTTCGATGGCATCGCTGTGGTCCCTTCCAACCTTAACCGTTTGGTGATTTTATATTTCTTTGATCATAAAATGGGACCTACTCAAGGAGGAAACAAAGCCATAATCAGTTTGGGGTGAAATGGAGAGAGATCCTGTGTCACTTGACCCAGCAGTATTTAACATTCCCAGCAAAGAGGGAGGTTGTGAGATGGTGAAAGGGCAGGAAAAGTATTTGACCAGATTGGAAGACTTATAAATTCCTCCTTGTTGCGTGAGAGGGTCATTACGGGAACCCAAAGTTTTTGTATTTGCATGACACTGAGGCAATAGTATGGGACAGGTGGTCGTGGGGACTGCCCATGGTGGTGCTGTGCCTGGAGATCAGAGCCTTGTCCAGATTGCAGAGGACGTCAGGTATTAAGGCTGGAAGGACATCCTTCCAGCAGTGAAACCATCAGACAAACCTAAATTCTGCACCTGCTTGTCACAGAAGGGGAACACTTCACACTGCCATTAAAGAAGGAATAATAATTCAAAATCAGATTTTTTTGCCACTTCAGATAATCAATCCCCATTCTTTGTAATGAAGAGGAAATGCAAGCCTCTCTGCTAATGTGGTATTCCCGTGGTTGTGTTCTATGTGTCAGTGATTTCCACCAGATCTCACAACAAATACCAGAATGAACTTCCTCTCTCACACTGCAGTCTCTAATGGGACAGGTAAGGCAGCATGTCAAAGTGTTCTTAAATAATTGGTAGTGATTGGTATGAAATTACTTCACCCCACATGCTCTTTGGCCATTACATGTGATTAATCAAGAGTATACAACTGCTAGAAGACATGAACCTCCTGCCAAAATAGTCTTAAGTTTATCTGGATCATAAATAAACACAAAACAACAGCAAATACCCATACTGATTATTTGTANTATACATAACTTGTGTAAGTGTGTGTTATACTGTAGTTTTCTCTTAATTTTCTCTTTTCTGTATAAATATATGTAGCTAGTTTAAGCATAAACCTAGTTTGGAGTTTGGGTTTTTCTCCCTCTTCTTCCCTTTTCACTCTGTCTTGGACAGTTGGTGTTTTGCCAGCTCAACCCAAGACAGTATACTGAAGGGCAGTGTTTGGTGGCATCATAGATACAAGGAATAATAGAATTATAGAATGCTGTGCATTGGAAGGCACCTTAAAGATAACCTATTTCCAAACCCACAGCCATGGCAGGGAACGTTCCACATCTATTTGAAACCCTTCCTCCCCCCACCCCAAACAAAACAAAACAAAACAAATCCTATTGTGTTACAGTTAATCTCACTCTAGCCTTAGAAAATTGAAAAGTAATACAGGATTAAATACTTTGTGCCCTTTATTTTCATTGCCTTCTTTTGATATATATTATATAAAGAATGTAGAGCATAGTCAAAACAAATCATCCAGCTGGCTTGGAGAATATTTATTGAAGAATATTACTTTTTACTTTATTTCTATATATACATAGCCAACAAAAAAAAAAACAAACCAACAAAAACCTCAACCACAGAGCTCCAATAAGATCAGGAAATTACTTATAGTGCTGATTTTTTCCCTAAGTGCCAGCTGTGGAAAAGATAACATCTGAAAGTGGAGCTGGGAGAATGGGATGTGCTGAAGGATAGAGATACATGGAGTGGGAATGCAAATCCAACTGAAGGAGTGCTGTTCCTTAAGGAGAACTGGACTATCAGCTGTTCTCTGACCCAACAGGCAGCAAACTGAATGAATGAAGCAGTGACATATGCCAAGTCCTACATTTTGTATACAGTCATTTTGCGTGCTCTCAATATCTTGAATCAAACAAGTTTCTGGAGATAAACACATGATTTTTATTGCTCCTCTGCCCAGCTCTCACTCCTCATATGCAGTTACATATTGCAGTCAGATCTGTGACTCACAATGCATGCTGGAGGGAAAAGGAGCTGAAAAAGAGGTGAATAGTAATAGGAAGATGGAAGACTGCAGGAGACCTAAAGACAACAGCAGTCTAATTGTGAGACCTATGCCAAAGTGTTAGTGATTAATGGGAGAGAAGATGAGCCAGCACACAGCTGTGAGGGTGTCCTGCTCTTCTCTTTGTTACCTAATGTTTCAAAAGCCATCTGCCATGCTGCATCCTGACCCTGTCCCCTCACTCCTTATCTGTATATTTGCTTTTTCGCCTACTCTGGCTTGTCTAATATATTCAAATTTCCAAAATGATGCTCTTTCTAATAGTGATGCCTGCCTCTGGCATATCTTAGGCTGTCAAATGTCCTTAAATAAAGCCTGTCTAAGTCTGTTTGCAAAGAAAAATATACGCTACAAATAGCAAGGGGACATAAAAAGACCCCAAAAATGTTAGATTACAGCTATAGAAGAAAACCTTCTGTGACTTCTTTAATATTAAGATGTCACTGCCCTTTAAAAACTTCTTTCTTCATGCTCTTAATGCTCACTATAAAAATCATGTCTGTATGAAGTATGACATGCATATAAGTTTTATGATAGTCTTATGGACATGGTATAAACAATGAGATTTCCTCAGCCTCAATGAGAAAAAAAAAAAAAAAGGCAACTGAATATGAAAAAATCACAGAATTTTTAAGTTTGGAAAAAATCTTTAAGATCATCAAGTCCAGTCACCAATACAGCAACACCACCACCATGTTTGCCACTAAACCGTGTCCTGAAATGCCACATCCACATGTTTTTTGAACATTTCCAGGGATGGTGACTACATCACTTTGCTGGGCAGCTTGTTCCAATGCTTTACAACCGTTTCCAAAAAAAAAAAAAAAAATTCTAATATCTAATCTAAGCCTCCCCTGACATAACTCAAGACCGTTTCATCTTGTTCTGTCACTTGTTACCTGGGACAAGTCTGACCTCTACCTGTCTACAGCCTCTTTTCAGGCAATTGTAGAGAGCAATAAGGTCTCCCCTCAGGCTCCTTTTTTTTCCAAATATACGTATTATTCATAATGAAACTTCTGAAATTATCACAGATGTTGCCCAAGATTTTTTTTTTTTAATCAGCTTTTGAATACTCTCCATCAAAAAAAAAAAAGGAAAAGAACACATCTGACTTTAGTTGATACAATGAAAATGTTGTAGATGCTCTTCTTGTTAGGAGGGAAGAAGGAATAGGTGGTGAAAAAAGAGGAAGAGTTTAGACAAAAATGCTTGATGATTTCATGCTAACCTTAAGATGACTTGATTATGTCAAACTCATTGCATGTTCTCTAATTACTTGACTTCTCACTGAGCCACCCCTGCAGCCCCACTGCCAATGTCTGGCACAATGATATTTCTGTAAGTGGCAAAATATTAACTTTCTTGGAAATGTAAATTGATAGGAATTAACCCATAGTCACAGATGCTAATTTATAGATGTATTTCACAACTTTGAATGCGTTAAGTGTGGGATCATGTGATGAAAGCCTGTGCACACCCATAAAGGAACACAGAGGCACAAGGGCAGGAGCAGGACTGAAAATCAGACCTTGACCTGTCTTCTACCAGACACATCACAGGAGCCATCAGCTCCCCAGAGTCCCATCTGCACCAGCCTGGAGGAGCACGGGAGCACCGTGTCAAGTGGGAACACGATTTAGGGCCTTAGAGGAAGGGGCACCCTGTCCAGCCCCTCTCCTGGTGGTTTTTGTGCATCCAGGTGCCAGCAACGGGAGAGACTGGGACCCAGGGGCAGCTACTGGGAAAGCTGAGTATCCACTGCTGGAGGGATCCACCTTGTATGGATGTAGATTTTAAATTTTCATTAGTGGACCTCCATCCTGCTCATCCAGAGAGGAGAGAAGGATGAGGGGTTTGGTGCTGTGTGTGTTCATGTGGGTGCTTTGTGTGTCTGTAATCTGTGTATCAGCCAGGTCCGTAAATACATAAGAGGAGTACGGGTGTGCTCTGTGTACCTGTGCCCATGGGAATGCACACTCAGCCTTCCTGAGGCTTGGACCTGGGGACATGGAATTGTGTCAGCCTTGCCTCTCTTTGGCTGTCATTCAGGCAGAATCATTAAACATATCTACTGAATGTTCTGGTCCTGCTGCCTAAATAAGTTTAGGATAATGCACTAAACTTTTGGTTTTAGCTGACAAAATCTGGAAAGAAAACAGAGTGCTTTGAAACTAGGGGAAAAGATCTCTTTGTGTCAACATCTCTGCCACAGTCATAGTTTCAGTGAATATGAATCAACTCACAAATCTTTGTTGATGCCCTTATCTGCAAGTGTCACATCAGTTCAAAATTGTGTTTGGATACTGCAGCTGCCTCTCTGTCTGGCTAGAAGTCAGATGTCAAAATTTTATCAATTATTTTTTGACAAAAAGTGCTGGCAGCTGCCACAATGAAGGTCTTTGATCTAAAAATACTCCCACGTTTTATGAAATATATCAAACATTTCCCTTCAGACTAATTGGAAGCAGAAGTCAAATCCTTTATGTCATAGCTTTTCCAGTAAGGAAAGGAAGTTACTGCCCAAGGACCTGTGGTTTATCTAGAACTGGCTTTAGACCACAAATGGGTTTCTCCATCTTCCAACCTCAAGGATTTGCAAAGAAGTATTTAGCAGGAAAGAGTAAAACAAAATGTACTAGTGAGTTTAGAGATGCTAAAAACATGGGAGATTTTCAAAAAAAGAATTTTCATTTTATCAAGACTTTTAACAATTTTTTTATTTGCTTTTTCATTTTATTTTTATTTCCTGTGGTGAAATAACCTGTCTTTGTGCATTTACCTACCTTTCTTCCTTCATTCCTTCCTTGCTTCCTTCCTTCCTCCCTTTCTTCCTACCTCTCTTCATTCCTTCCTTCTTTCTTTTCTTTCCTCCCTTCCTTCCTCCCTTCCTTTACTGGCTAAGGAAATAAGAGAACATCACAACAAATTTCTTTTGGTTAAATTAAGGGTGTAAGACAACTCAGAAATACCAACCAACCTCACAAATGAAAACACAGAAGAACCTCTTACATTACAACCCTGAGCAATTCTTTAAGCAGAAATTAAGCAAATAATGCACGATTTAGAGTCTTAACTGTCCTGGTATTTCTGTGATGTGTATTTCACAATCATCATTTTATGTTCAGTATCCCTGCAGTCAGAAACTGGTGCTGTCAGCTCTGTTTCCCTGTAATGTGCCACTTACTGGCTGAATATATTTTTCAACGCCTTCCAGCCACCAAATCTCTTCTACACAGTAAGGATCTGCCAAGATTTCATAGAGTCACAGAATGGCTGAAGTTTACAGGGGCCTTTGGAGCCCCTCTTGTCTGGCCACCCTGCTGAAGCAAGTTTACCCAAAGCTGGTTGCCCAGAATCATATCTAGATGGCTTCTAAATATCTCAAATGAGATAGACCCATAATTTCTCTGAGCAATCTGTGTTACTCTCACAATGAAAAAGCATTTCCTGATATTCAGAGAGAATCTCCTAAGTTTCAGTTTCTGCCCATTGCCTCTGGTCATGGCATAGGGCCACCACTGAAAAGAGCCTGGATATGTCCTTTTGGATATATCCTCTTCTCAGTTAATTATATCACAGAATCACAGAATGGCTTGTGTTGGAAAGGACCCTCCAGATCTTCTAGATCCAATGCCCCTGTCATAGGCAAGAAACACTTTTCACTGGATCAGGTTACTCAGAGCCCCATCCAACCAGGCCTGAACACTTCCAGGGATGGGGCAGCCACAAGTTCTCTGGACAACCTGTTCTAGTGCCTCATCACTCTCACAGTCAAGAATTTCTTCCTAATAACTAATCCAAACCTACTCTCAGTTTGAAATCATTTCCCCTTGTCCTGTCACTACATGTCCTTGTCAAAGTCTCTTCCCATCTTTCTTGAAGACTCTCTTCAGGTACTGAAAGGCTGAAATTAGGTCACACCTAAACCTTCTTTTTTCCTGGCTGAACAATCTCAGTTTTCTTAACCTTTTTTTCATAGGAAACGTGCTCCATCCTTCAAATCATCTTGGTGGCCTCCTCTGGACTTCCTCCTACAGGTCCATGCCCTTCCTGTGCTGGGGGTCCCAGAGCTGGATGCAGAACTGAAGGTGGGGTCTCAGCAGAGCAGAGCAGATCAGAGAGGCAGAATCTCCTCACTCGACCTGTTGCCCACGCTGCTTTTGATGCAGCCCAGGATTTCATGGGCTTTCTGGGCTGCAAGTGCACAGTGCTAGCTTATGTCCAGCCTTGCATCCACCAAGCCCTTCTCTGCTCTTGATCTGTTCATCCCCCAGCCTGGATTGCTACCAGGGTTTGCCCTGATCCAGGTGTAGCACCTTGCACTTGGTCTTGTTGAGCCTCAGGTATGAGCACTCCAGGTGTGACCTCACCTGCACTGAATAAAAGGGAAAGATCACCTCCCTTAGCCTGCTGACAGTACTTTTCCTGATGCAGCAGAGCGTTCCATTCACCTTCTTTACAGCAAGGGCACTTTGCTAACTCATGTTCAGCTTGGTGTCTACTAGAACCCCCTGGTCCTTTTCTACCAAGCAGCTTTCCAGCTGGGTGACCTCCAAGCATATATTGGTGCACATGCCTGTCTGTGTGCAGTCCTGAGATCATCCTACGAGTTTAACTGTAAGAAGAGACTTAAGGTCCACAAATTCAGTAGTTAAATTCCCATAACTTTTTTTTCTCACTGTTGCTAGAGCCAGGATAACTCCCTTGGGGCTGTTCCATATAGTTTTTAATCAAAATCCTCATTAGTAAACATGAGGTCTGTGGTCTCACTGGATTCCACAGTACTCTACATGCCTGTACCAGCATGTAAATAGCAGGATTAGTGTAATAGTGTTTAAAGACAAAATATGACACAGTGGGAGACAGCAACAAGAGAAAACACAGGGGCTGAAAGAAGGCAGCAGACACAGTGGTGATACAGCACCTCACAGCAGTGTCCCTCTTACCGCCAAGTCTTTTGCTTGTTTAGAGCTCTGCATGTTATTCGGTCAAAAGGGATCAGAAGATCAGTGTCAGGAAAATGGTAAGCATTGGAGAATACTTTCAAGTTGTTGTTCTTGATTTAGGGGAACAATTTGGGATTAAGCACTTCTAGGGGTTTCTCATTCTGATACCCTCGTGTACAATTTTCACTCCAAGAGTGAAATGAGTCTCATTCATTTCCTTGGGTAGAGAAAATAACTATTTAACATGAACAGAACTAAGTGAACCCCCTGTGTATTAGTGAATTAAAGAATCATAGATGATTCTTTACAGATGCTCTAAATTCGGGAGAAGGATGAAAAGGTTGAAAGAAGGCAGTGGGGAGTTTCAAATAAAGACTTTGGTGATTTAAAAAAAACCCTTTTCCATAGTATTAATTTTTCAGCAATTCATTTTAACAGTTTTGATTGCCCTCAAGAGGACTGGTTGGAAGTAAAGGAAACTAATTCTAATCACAGGAAATTTATGTTGCTTAATTTTGATTTTGCTCAGATAGCAGAGGATTTTGTGTCTGAGTTTTGTGACCTTTGTATGCAAGACTCTGAAAATAGAAACTGAGAGAGGACAAAGGCAGACAAAATTATTCTGAAACACAGGGAAAATAATAAGACAGTAGAATAGAGGCAAAATTATAGGAAAAAATATAGCAAAGAGAAGGTCCTGAACAATAAGGTAATATTTTGAGTTCATGTAATCTAACAAATATGCATTCAACATATAGGAGTGAGTAACTTTCCTGGCAAGGTGTTATGTGATCTATTGTTAAAGAAGACTTTTTACATCACTACTGAATCATTATAAATAGCTAGATATTTCTGTCCGTCCCTTTTTTTCTCTGTTTTGGGGGTTTGTTTGTTTGTTTTGGTTTTGGTTTTTTTTTGGTTTTTTTAACTGCAGAGCATCAAAGAGCTTGCAAAGCAATGCAGGCCCATGTGACCTGTGCTGGGAATAGTCAATCTCTGTATGCCTGAGGAACTCAGTTCTTCTCAGCTGTTTGATTGGAGTCTGTAGTAATATCATGTGAGATATACATTACCTTTAGAAATGAGGAACTGGACAATTCACTCACAAGAGAAAAATGGGCAGTAGGGTTACTTTGTACCCCAATAACAGTGCAGAGAAGAAAAAGCAGATACAACTCCATGGGAAGGGATGTTTTCTGATTAGCCTTGCTCTTTTTGTCTCTTAGGCATCCAGGCTGGATTCTTGCAATTTCCCAGGCAATGCCTGGGCTTATCTGGGAAGCAGCTTGGGGATCAACTGTTCCCAAGAGACAGATGGAAAACAGGGTTTATCTTGTCTTTGACCTATGCTTTGCAATTGGCTCTCAGGGCCAGAGACCAGATCTTGATCCTGTTCTGCATACTGAGAGAGAGCAGTCTCCTCTTTGATCAAGACTCGGCATTGCCATAGCTGTGTGGCCTCTTGGAGTCCTTAAACTGTGATCTTTACTTCTTTCCATGAATTAACCGGTTTATGTCCTAGTCCTGGGTCATTGTAGAGACCATCATTATGATCATGATCATCATCATCATATCTATACTTATCAAACGAAGATTTAGGAAAGGCACCACCCATGTTTGCTGCAGGTGTGCTGGTGGCTAAAAAGGCCAATGCAGGATAGGCAAATCCGGTCGCAAAAGGCACAGCAGAAAGTCTCCTTAGGCAATATTGGTGAGGAATGATTCTTTACATGTTGTCTTTTCATCTTGAGACTGACTCTGCATGTGTTCTCAAAGGAAGCAGCAGCGCTGTGAATGGTGTGTCTCCATGAATCCCAATTGGAGGCCAGAGTGGACCATTGATGGCAGTCAATATGGCCAAGGCTGAGGTATTGTTTCAGGGAGCCCTTGCATCTCCTCTTCGGGGCTCTCCTCTTGCAGCAGCTGCTGGCAAGTTCACCATAGAGCACAATCTTCAGGAGGCGGTGATCCTCCATCCTGGAGACGTGCCCTGCCCAGCGCAGCTGCGTTCTCAGCAGCATGGCCTCAATACTGGTGACCCCTGCCTGTTCAAGAACGGACACATTAGTCACATAACCAGTCCAGTGGATGTTTAGGATTGAACGGAGGCAGCACTGATGGAAGCACTCGAGGAGCTGCAGGTAGTGGCAGTAGATGACCCATGATTCAGACCCATATAAAAGAGTAGACAGTACAATGGCTCTGCAGACACTGATCTTTGTACTTTTCTTCAGGTGTTTATTGCACCAGACTCTTATGAAGTTTTCTGAAGGCTCTGTATGCCTTTGATAACCTGTTTTCTATCTCTCTGTCAATTTTACCGTCTGAGGAAATTAAACTTCCCAGACAGGTGAACTGCTGGACTGACTCAAGCTCTGAATCACCTATGGTGATGTGGGGATGATAGAAGACTTCCTGAGGTGTAGGTTGATAGAAAACTTCTGTCTTCTTCAAGCTGACTTCCAGCCCAAAAAGCTCAGCAACTGTTTCGAAGGATGAAATGGACATCACATGACAATCAATATAATCAGGTAAATGCCATTTATTCAGCTCGCTCAAGTGCTTATTATAACCCAAAGCATGGTTCACATGCCCCATTTCTTATGCACATTGGCTAAATGAGTATGTTCACGCAACAAGATAAGACTTCTTATTGGTTACACTGAAAGCCCATGCGTTCAATGTTTTTCTTAAACTCCCAAAAATTCCTGCTTCAGCATTCAGGAGTTGTTTATTTTNATTTTACCGTCTGAGGAAATTAAACTTCCCAGACAGGTGAACTGCTGGACTGACTCAAGCTCTGAATCACCTATGGTGATGTGGGGATGATAGAAGACTTCCTGAGGTGTAGGTTGATAGAAAACTTCTGTCTTCTTCAAGCTGACTTCCAGCCCAAAAAGCTCAGCAACTGTTTCGAAGGATGAAATGGACATCACATGACAATCAATATAATCAGGTAAATGCCATTTATTCAGCTCGCTCAAGTGCTTATTATAACCCAAAGCATGGTTCACATGCCCCATTTCTTATGCACATTGGCTAAATGAGTATGTTCACGCAACAAGATAAGACTTCTTATTGGTTACACTGAAAGCCCATGCGTTCAATGTTTTTCTTAAACTCCCAAAAATTCCTGCTTCAGCATTCAGGAGTTGTTTATTTTAACGCTGTTCTTTCCCATCGCTAACCGCAGGTGTCCTGCTTCAGCTTATCTCTCCCCCAGCTTCATAGAATCCACACAGGCTGGATTGCTCACATATTATCTGTAAGAAATTCTCCCACAAGTAGCCTCTGCAAAGAAGGATGTTAAGCACTGCAGAAGTGCTTCTGTGAGAGCAACAAGGGTGGCATCATCAGCAAAACGCAGCTCACAGACAAGGTGATTTAGGGTTGTGGGCCTTCAGTTGCCTTAGGTTGAATAGGCTTCCATCGGTACGATATCAGATGTAAATGCCATTTTCTTCATTGAGGTCTGCCATGGCTCTTTGGAGCATCATGCTGAAGAAGATTGTGGATAGGGGTGGTGCAAGAATGCAACCTTGTTTCACACCATTGGTTATTGGGAAGGTCTCAGAGAGTGCATCGCCGTATCTGACTTGTCCACGCTGATCCTCATGTGGCAGGACGATCATTTTGAGGGATGACGCTCCTCTGTCAGAAACTGTCCTAGCATAGATACAACTCTTGTCCCCTGTGTGCGTCAAAAACTTTGCCCTCAAAGTGAAACCATCCTCTTTATTCTGTCCTCTAAACACCACTTCCCAGCACAGACCAACTCTGACGACATGGCTACTTTTACTCAACTAATTACTCAACAAATGTTCTCCCCTTGCCTTATATTCTTTTCCAGGAGACTTTTTTACATTCCAAACTGTTAGTTCATTCCTGATCAGATTAAAAAAAAAAAAAAGGAAACTAAATATATATATATATATATTTAATTGTCCTGACTAAATAAAAAAAACTTAAATGAACTCATTTTGAAAGCAGCATTTAAAATGTTTACTACAAAATGGTGGTTTGATCCAGGGCGTGTCATGTGTTTCATGATGTATGTAATAGAAATGATCATGTGGCATATACTGTGTTATAAAATCTTCTAGCACCACACTCTCTGACAAAATATTATTTAAAACCTTCTGTTATCTTTCTAATTACTCTGAGGCTATTACATGGAGATGTGAGTATTTATTAAAATGATTTTAAGCTCATTTCTGAATCATTCCCTCATGCTTGAGTAAAGTACTTGGACATCTTTGATGTTTCTAGGAAGAAAATAAGTACAAAATGTACTCATTTCAGAACGAACCCTTTTAAGTCTGCTCGTCACATTAGATTTGAAGCACTAGTTCCATAAAAAGACTCTGGCACCAAGAAAATCCCCACTGACCACATGTCTATTGCAGAATCTGTCCAAAATTGTGTAATTCCCAATGACTTAGTGTATTTATCAATATATAAAGTTTTAAATGATAACTGAATATATATTTTTTTTCCCACAGGTAGTTTAATGCTTTTTTAAAAGGAGTTCTGTTTTTATAGCAAAATCACTCTTTCCTGCTTGAATATTTAAAAAAATCTGAAAAAATGTGGTTTCATGGAACATTTTATCCTCCAGGGATATCTTTATTAAACACATTGATCTATCTTTCATGTTTCTTTGGTAGTCAGATATCACAGCTGAGATAGCCATGCGTCTGAGCTAAGTCATTTGGATGAACAAATATTCTGTGAGTACTCTTTCAAGGATATTAGTGTAAATGAGGTTATTCCACACAATCCAAATATCTCTGAAAAACCATCACCTTGAGTATCAAATGCTGCTTATTTGTTAACCTCAGCACTTACTATATGGCACACAGAGTCAGTGCAGCTGCAAGTAATTTAAAGTCAATAACACTGGAATATTGCCCCTTATTTTAATAGAGATCAGAAAGATCGATGCACTGGCTGTCCTGTGCTATTCAGTGAGGTCTTACTTAGGGCTTGAAACAAATTATATTATGTTATGCTATGTGTTCTTTTGTTGGGTTTGGTTTTGCTTTTGGGTTTTTTTCTCCCCAGTTATTTTACCCTAGCAATTAAATGACACAAAAACCCTTTGGACAGAAGTGGATTTTTTTTCTATCAAATATGATGATAATAACAATAATGCATGATTTCCTTTTGAAGTGTAATTTAAGTCATGGGAAAAAAAAAAGTAGAAAACTGAAATTTGATGCCTCCCACAGAATGACACTAACAGCACACTTCTTTCATTCAACAGCCCAAAGTCAAGGGGTCAGGGAAGGACGTATCCTCAGTATAGAAGTTTCAGTCTATCAGTTACCTTCCATAATGGAAGCTTTTAGCCACATTTCATAATCAGATTCACCAGCCGTTGACCAGCTGGGGACTGCTGTGGTGGGATGAAGCCATGATACCACTTTAGTTTTTATGTTACACAAAGTATTGAAAAGGAGAACAAAAATGGTGCTTAATCCTAGTGGTCAGATTTCTGTTCTTGTTTCAGTGTATATAAAAGAATCTGATTCATTCACACCAGGAAAACACAGAGGACTTTTACACCAAATGCCTTGGAACACAGTGACATGATGTTCACATCTCTTTATAATTTTGTTCTTGGAAAGAATTTTCTCACAAAAAGCAATTCAAGTTTCAATCACTACCAAGAAAGTTTGTGTTTAAATTAAGGACCAGAGGTCACTGTTCCCTAAAATATTTTGGACTAAGAGTCTGAGCTATCAAAACTTAGATTAAATGAAGATTCTAAGGGTGTCTTGGTTTGAGCTGGCAAACCGCCAACCCTCCAAGCACAGAGTTAGAGCCCCTCACACACACACACACACACACACACACACACACACACACACACACGCCAGTAAAGGGAGGAAAGGAGAGAGGGAAAGGGGGGAAAAAAACTTCAAACTACATTTATACCAACACTACAGGTATTTTACAAAAAAGGAAAATGATTAGAATAATTTACACACTTAGACAAGCTAGAATACAGCACGACACAACTTTCTCACCCCTCAGCAAACACACAAACCCGCAATTAGACTCCAATTTGCTCTAGAGGACTCAGTCCCCAGAGAAACAGAACCCGAGCAGAGAGGAGAGAGCCAGAGCAACACATTTTACTTTCCCAAGAGCCAGTGGTGGGCCAGGCCCTCTCCATCTCCTCTGGGACAGCATCGTGCGTCCTCTCCCGAGGGAGCTGTGGAGTGACTGACCAAGCCACTCCCACACTGATTCTACTTCCTGGGAAAGAATGATGTTGTAATACAGTATAGAATACAATACTACTGGCTAGAAGAAGTCAGCTGGTAGTTCAACCCAGGTCAAATCAGCTGACAGCTTCAGGCCTGGTCTAACCTCAAATTTTGGGCTCACAAGGGTGAACCCACAACAAAGGGCTAAGAAGTCTAAAATTATTTTTTTTAAAGCACTAACACAATGATTCATTCAGAAATGTATTATACACCTCAGAGTGAATCAAATAGAAAACCAGAGTATAGAAAACTGTTTACAGGTATACCACCCACCAGTCATAATGAGAGACTGAAATGAAGGGGAGAGTGACATTGATGGATGTACAGCAAGAAGTGACAAGCAATTTTGAAGTGAAAGGTCAAACTGCCAATCCCTCATGGTAAATAACCATTTTCAAGGATTCTGATGTCCATTACATACAGACATTCTGGGATGGAACTAAGGCAACATAGGGTGCGTAATGATCTCAGAGTTTTGATCTTTTCATTTGGTTATTTTTTGAATGCAAAGTACTTAATGGATTTTGTCTCAATAGACATTGTGTTATAGAATACACTAGAAAAAAAGCTGTCTATAGGAGAAAGTCTGTCAGGAAGTTCAGCTTTACCTTCTCCCTCTTCAGTGATATCAGTTAGAAAAGGATATAACAAAGACTTTCTCTTTGTGTTATTTTAAAAATAAACAATAATACTTGAAAATGAAAAATATAGATTTTTACTAGATAAAATACTTCAGAAAATATCTTGTAAGTCTTTCTATAGCCAGCACAGACCTTAGAGCATTGGACCTTGTCTATGCCCACTGTAGCCACTAAGTGGATAAGAGGAGAAAGCAGACCAAAAGATTGTGTTAAGCACTTTGAACTGAATGTATTCTCTTGTTCTCCTGATACACAGACCAAGTGCCACACTGTCCTTATGCTTCAGGAAAACAGTATTTTTATTGTCTCTAGTTCTAATCGAAAACCTTGGAAGAAATGTCATATTTCTCCCTTAAGTAACGAGGATTGTCTTCAATTTCTCCACTCTCTTCTTTTGACTCTCTCTAGACTTTACTTTTGAGATAAATCAGAGCATTCAGAGTTTTCCATACTTTTGACCTAAGGGTCAACATAGTAATTATTAAGTAAGAATGGAGATGAGAGAAGTTCACTATCGTCTCTTGCAGATCTCAAATTTCAATGATCAATTAATCAAATCAACTCATATCTCTCCTGTATGTATTAATGGCATGTCCCAGGATTTTTGGTTCTAAGTCACACACGTGGCAGAAAATTTGCAGCTTTGCCTCCTTAAGCTGTTGAACTACAATTGATTTGGAAACACCATTGCAAGATATTACCAGGAATTCTTACAAGGAGGATGTTTATTTTTGTTCCACAAAAGAAGGAAAAAAAATACATGAAGAAAATAGTCCCATGTTAAAAAAAAAAAAAAAAGAAAAGAAAAGGAAAAAAAACCAAAAAAAAAGAAAAAAGGAAAAAAGGAATAAAGTCAGAATGCTCATTTTCTAAGTGTAAGTATTTTTATTTTATTTTATTCTGAAAAGAGTAATGTCTTTCCGAAACTTGATGAAAAATGCTGAAAAAAAGTTCTGTGCATTAAATATTCTCAGGCAACTTGGAAAAGAGTGTGCCAGACAGAGGATATGTAAACTCATAGCTTCCTATTCCTCTATTTATAACACTTAACCAGCATCACAACACTCCATGTGGCTGACAAACAGCCACACCAGGCTTAATTACTACTAATGCTACATCATATTTTTGTTGTTGTTGTTTGGATTAGTTCTTTAGACATCTGTGTAGTGGAAATAAGGAGAGTGGCCACCTGCTCTAGACCAGGTTCCTCTTGCCCAGCTGCTGCAGCCCAGCCTGATGCCCCAGGAGTCTGGGGGCCTCTGCCCAGGCTGGAGGCTGCAGCTGCTGCTTTTCCATTTGCAGGTTCAACCAGTAATGAAGCTCTACATGTTCCAGAGACAGACACACAAACACATGCACAGAGCATGCTGACATGACCAGTCCCACAGACTGCCACAAGCAAGGTGCTGCTTTCGACAACACCTGCATGCAGGACCCAAATAAAACATAACCATAAACAGCCAAGTCTTCTTCCTCCTCTTGGCTGATAAAGATAAAATTCAGTAGTGAAGGCAGGTTTAGACCATTTACAGCATCTCATAAACCAATATCTGTCCCTGGATTGCACATTTGGAGTATAGGGAAGTGATTCAAGTAATTTTTTCTATAAAAATAATCTTGTGGGTCATAATTTTGTCTGATCAGTTTAATGATCTATGTTACTTCCACTTTCAGTGTGAGTATTAGCCATCAGACTTTTACCTTGTGACTTAGCAGTTTGATCAGTAAGATATTCACATTCTTCACACTGTTACTTCTGCCAGAGCTTACAATCATCTAGAATTTCTAAAGATTGCTTTGCCTGAAACTCTAAAAATTGTCTTGGGCTAAAACTGTGAGCTAACTGCTGTAATTAATGTTTTTAACTACTAAGTGTTGGTTCTTTTTCTGACATTGTTAGATGTTTTTTTATCCAGATGTGTCTGCAAAGGAGACAGAAAAGATGTGTTTGCTTTTAAATAGCCTAGCTAAGTAATACCCTTGTTCTCCAATGCAAATATTGCAGAATAAGTAAACAGACTTCCTATGGAGGCCTACAGTGGAATGGTAGCAGGCTAGAAAATTTTGACCACACTGTATCCAGAAAGACTTCTCCCTTTACGGATGGAGTTTTGGCAGAGGCTTATACTCACAAAGGAAATGTTTGATCATGTTGAGCGCGTTGCAAATGCCACTTCTATTGTAAGTACAAAAAAGTTTTAATATACAATGTGGGTGCTGTCAATTAAAAAATTTTCCCTTGAAAAGATGGGTAAATTCCTGTTGTCAGAATAGGTCCTTTTGTTTGTGTGTCCCAGGAAACATAGGGAGATTTTATTTCAAGTGTATAATCAAGGTTATGATTATTCACACCCTCCTGTAACAGTTGCAAAATCTGAATCGCAGTGTCCATAATATAAACAAATACTTCTTAATTTTTTATCTGTGGACACTTTTTTCTTCCTCCTGCAGGTACTTCATTTTAAATTATTTAGGATTGTCTGAACATGGACACAGGAACCCTTGTGACTATGCAGCAGTCTGGGCTGGAAAGATCTCAGGTAGTTTCTAGTCAGTCTCCTGCTCAAAGGCTGAGCTATGGGATTAGATGAAGTTGCTCAGGGATTTATCCAGAGGGCAAATAGGTACAGTAGGACTATTACTAGGTTTCTGTGGACAAAGTTTTGCTGTCATACAGATTTGAGGAGTTACAAAGGATTACCAGTCAATTTGGAAATTATGTAACTGCACTGAGAATATGGATCCAAAGAGGGTGAAATCTTGATTGTACAGAGAGAGGGGAAGATTAAGAAAAGAAATGGCAACTTCTCAGATACAAAAATACATCTATTCCAGTAACAAAAATTTAGTGGCTAAGAGAAGGCAGATATCTCATCTAAAAAACAAATGAGTAGAGTCTTAAATTTGTCAGTTTGGTACTTGAGTTAAAGTTAGATGCTACTTTTAAAAATCTCATGTATAATATTTTGAATCAAGAGACTTTTATCAGATAATCCCAATAATATTTTCATGACCATAATTTTAAACTCACCTGAACTTTCCTTTTATTATAGTTTATCTCCCTTCTTGATAGTAACTAGATATCAACTAAATTGTTTCACAGAAAGGCAGACATTTTCAGGCTGTTTTGTTGGACATAAATAGATAATGGCAGGCAAGCACACATCTTTCTGGGAGAGCACAATATGTGTGAAATGAGTATATTTAACTAGTTAATGACAGGAAGCTCAAAGGGTAGTGCTAATGTCCATGAAGAAATGTATTGTGGGATACTCAGAGCTTTAATGTTCTTGCACAGTGTATCCTCTAGACACCACATTGGCCTGTCACATCTTACATCACTGTGGGTTACTGTGTTATCTGTTACTCAGATACTACCATCAAAACCTGGAACTGACTTATCAGTTGCTGTTCTATTTTCATGTTTCATCTTTTTATCTGTCTACATTTTTTTACCCTTTTTTTCTCTACAGTTTTCATGTTGAGATACATCATGTATAAAGAATACCAAAACAAAAGCTCAGTTGAGGAAATATAGCAGATGGAAAATGATGTGTTCATTTTGAACACACTGCCAATTCCCTGTCTGTAGCAAGTGTCTTGGGTTGAGCTGGCAAAATGCCAACTGTCCAAGACAGAGTGAAAAGGGAAGAAGAGGGAGAGAAAAAAAAAACCTCTAAACTAGATTTATGCTGAAACTAACTATATGTATTTATACAGAAAAGAGAAAATTAAGAGAAAACTACAACATAACACACACTTACACAAGTTATATATAACGAGAAATAACCTCCCTCTCCCCAGTTAATACAAAGTCTATTACTCTAGATCTATAAGTACTCTAAAAGACATTCAGCAAGAAACAGAAAGAGTAACAACAAAATATTTCTACTTCCTTGAAACTCAAACAAAAGGCAAGTAGCGGCAGCACCAGGAGCAAGGCCTAGCACAGTAGAAGAGCTGCACCACGTCCTCTTTTACTTCAGCCATGGTGCAACTGACTAAGCCACTCCCACACACTGGATTTTACCCCTTTTGAGATGATGTTGTAATATGGTATGGAATACAATATTATTGGCTAGAAGAAGTCAGCTGTCAGCTAGCCCAGCCCAGGTCAAGTCAGCTGCCAATCCCAGGCCTGATCTGAACTTTAAAGCCTAAATTTAGGCCTATCAGCTAAACCCATAACAGTAAGGAGAAAAAATTTAGGTACAGTCAGCTGAATGACAAAACTTTCTTTGACTTCAAAGGTTCAAAAATTTAGTAGCTTTCTCTTCTCCCTGTCTTTTTTTCAATTGCCATCAAGTCTCTGAGGGCACAGTTCTGGGTGTGGCATTGCTCTCAGGTCCTCCACTTTCTTATTTGGCTTCATGAGGGCAGCAAGAGAAGATAGTCCAAAACGATTATTTTTCCTAATCTGGGAGACTGCGTAGTTTTCAGAATCTGTGACATGTCTTTTGCACACAGAAAGACTTGTAAAAATCATAAAGACAAATATTGTTAATGCTTGATAGTGTGATGAATAATGCTGTAAATTTTGATAAGTATTATTTATCTCTTTCCCCACCAAACTTGATTTTGTTTTTAGGTGTTGCATTAGTGCTGATGATTTGAACACTGATATGCGCTCCTTAGGGTTATGAACAGTAAAATGCCAAAGGAAATCTAAGATTAATAAAAAGGAGAGTGAAGAAATCTTTTCCGTGTAATATTTAGTCAAATTTTTGGGAGGTCACCATATTAAAAGACTCATGAACTGTCATTATTTCTTGTCCAATTCAAAGCTCCTGGTGAGAAATATTGCTCTCACACTCTATGTCCTTCTGCTGGATGGGTCAGATGTCAGTATTTTCAGAAAAAAAAAATTATTTTCATCATCAACAANACTGACTAAGCCACTCCCACACACTGGATTTTACCCCTTTTGAGATGATGTAATATGGTATGGAATACAATATTATTGGCTAGAAGAAGTCAGCTGTTAGCTAGCCCAGCCCAGGTCAAGTCAGCTGACAATCTCAGGCCTGATCTGAACTTTAAAGCCTAAATTTAGGCCTATCAGCTAAACCCATAACAGTAAGGAGAAAAAATTTAGGTACAGTCAGCTGCCATAAAGATTACCTAGTTAGAAAAAATATTGATTGTTTCTGTAATTGATTATTGCCATGCTAGTCTTTTTTTTTCTGACAGCTTGAGAAAGAGATATACATCCATTTTAGTAATTATAGTATAATTGCTACTGATGATTTTTATGCTATTTGTGGTAATCTGTAATAAACTAGAAGAATTTGGAGGATAAATGTTCTTGTGTGTTATGGAATCCTGCAAATCCATCATCACAATTTCTGCATAACCATAGACCAGATAACACTTCAGGTCATGATAGCAGTATACTCTGTGGTTTTCTTACCCACTCAGAACTGGTATTTTCAGTTTCCTCCTCTTAAATTCCTTCAGTGCTGCACCTGAAAGAATTGAGTTACTTATTTCTTGTAGACTGGGAAGATGTGAGACTGTGGAAGACTAAAATTCTGCTCCCCAAAATGTGATGATTCAAAATGAAGAGAGACTAAAAAACACAGCAGGAATTCAATTTACTCACATTTTCACCCAAATCTATAAGGTAAGACCAAAGTCTAGAATAATAATTACACTACTCATTAAATGATTTGTTACCATTCTTCAGTCTTCTTACCAAAGAGGGCTACAAAACAACATGTTCAGTAGAACACAAAAATGCAACTGTCAAGAACTCTTCATAGTCTAAGGTAACAATTTGAAATTATTGATTAGCTTCCTATGGACAAAGTTAGCAAATAAATTATTATTGGAAAGGGGTGTGGGATTTTTTTTTCTTATTGGTGGTGGTGGCAGTGGTCTTTTCTTAGATGTTTCTTCTTAGTATTGAGAATGAAAAGAGATACTCTGAACCTGGAATCTTGGACTTCATGCTCTTGCAGGAAATTCTACTCAACATACACCTGACTGACATATGGTGATCACAGGCAAGTATCCTGGCTCACCCAATCAAACATTCAAACCTGTTCTCACATTCTCATTTCTCCTTCAGTGTGAGGGTTTCTCATTTGCTTGTGAAGGAGCTGCCTGTGAATCTCCACTTCTGTACTGTACCAAGTGGCAAAAGCCAACATGGAGTTTATTTTCCTTACCACAGGGAGCAACTGTAACATGCAGTGAATCAGCATCTGCAACATGAGCAACTTAGCTGTTCCTGCTGTTCCTGCTGTGGAACAGGCATCTGGGGATGGAAACCATGTAGTCACATCTTTATGAGTCATCCTGCCTGTAAATCATAGTCAATCCTCAAATGCATTGGCACAGTATAAAAATCTGGATAAAGCATGTAGTTCATACTTTGTGAAGCTTCTGAGCAGTGGATATTTCAAATTACAGGACTTTTTTTTTTTTTTTAATGATGGCTTGGTGACATGAGCTAGTCACTTTGAAATGGTTTTTTAAACTTTTAAAATGACTGGCCAGATTTTATGTACTGAAATATTCGTGTATGCTCAGTGAGTATTCAACATAAGCACATGGATTTATATCCACAGATAAATGATCCAAGTAGACACTGATAATCAGGATAATGGTGCCAATAGTGCACACACACTAGAGAACTCTAAATGCCCAACTAGTGCTAAAATGATCCTGATTCATAATAGCATGCTTTGAGAAGTTTCATTCTTTTAGCAGCTGAGTCATTTCTCTGCTAGTTAAATGCAAGATCATTCTAACAGATGCTGAATTCCTTCCAGTAAACAGCTAACAGCCTTGAGCCAAACACCAATGACACAATCAAGTGACTGTATCAGTCCAGACCTGGATGTTGTTGAGATTAGCTTGTGCCTTTGAACTGTGCTTCTTGGATCATATCAGCGCAGGCACCAGAACATTTAATTCTGCAGCAGGCTGCCATCAGCACATTCTATTACACTGAATTCCTGTTGCCATCTTCCAAGCTCTGCCAGCCTCCATTACTGACTGAGTCTGAATCATTGTTGGGTCATGTAAGCATCAAACTGTGCACAGCAGCTTCTCCAGCTATGAATTGGATCTTATGTTTCTACTGAGTGATGTCAAAAGCTCTGGCTTATGATTTCATGCTACCCTTGGACAATCTTTCTATCAGATGATTGCTACCAGATCAGCTTATAGTTTTTTAACAACTAATATTTTCTAAGATAAATAATATCTGCAAAGTAGCAGTAATAGACAGGTAAAAGGAGTTTGAGAAATGGTAAAGTTTATTTTATTGCTGACATACATCTGTAATACATTAAAGATTGACATAATGCTTGAAATTGATTATTTTAGAGTTTTTCCCCCAGTTTTAACAATTACATGATTCTATTATTTAATTCTAATCTTGTTATTGGGAGCATTAAACCTTTGTTGAGGAAGGGGTCCTGGATTTTTTATCATTAAACTAAATCTATTATTGCTTTTACCACCCACAACAAAATTTCTTGAACAACAAAAATTCTTGAATCAACATTGTGATCAAAGAACACATGTATAAATGTAACTACATATTCAGAGAATATTTTTGGTGCTGTAGATTAAATGTGAATGCACAAATCTGCATATTATTCTGAATCTAGGTAAGAAAAAATAAAATTTCTTGTGCCTGCCACTGCTGGCTTGTCCAAGAGAAAAGTAGATCAGAAGAAGCTTGGTTTTGCCTTTTTTTTTTTTTTTACGGTTTTCAACATGCATGACCTTGAAAAGTGACTTATATATTAAGCTATAGATTTTTTCTGATATTAAGCTTTATATTAACTCCTTGCATACATGGCTAACAAGGAGATGCTTATAGAAGAGCATCTGTTAATTTCCTGTTGTCTTGCATAGTGCCTTATCCACTTGCTCTACTACCTCTTACCTATATTTGGTGTGAAGGAGATTGCTGTAAATTCCCTTTCCCTCACTTGGGCATCTAAATTTTTTCACCAGTAAGATAGCATTAATAGAAGTAAACTTATTAATAGAGTGAAGCTAGTCACACAACACATTCACTTATTTGTTCATGGTGCTCAATCAGAGACACGCACATGTTTACTTAAGGTTATATAGTTGGAGGGCAGCCCAAGTGCAGTCTCAGTGATCTCAACCACTACCTGACAACAACAACTGCCTCCTCAGAAAGGGAGGGTTGTGCTGCCTTGCCAGCACCTACTGGTTCGTCTTCCAGAAAGTATCCTACAGTGGTCCACATTTCTGGATTGCTCTATGCAACCCTGTAGTCTTCGTTCACAGTCACCTTCCCTTTGGGTGCAGTCTGAGGTTCATAATCCAGCTGTGGCACTACTGAGTGCCTGTGGCCTTGTACAGATTGATCAGGCTCTTGGTATGCTGATTTTGTCACTTCTTGCACATTAAACAGGAATCCTAGTCTCAAGGACTGTCAGTCCTTGTGAAACTTCCAAACACCAGCTCCTTGGCATGTACCTCTCCTGCTAGGATTTTGCCAGTAGCTATTTCTACATCCAAAACTGTTTACATAAACAGAGCCTACTTACAAAAATGCACACAGGCAGTGACTTTCTGATAGTACCACTTCAGAGACAGAGTCATGTTCTACACTATAAAATGTAGAAACAAAAAAAAAGTTGAATAAATCCAGCATCAGTATTTCTGTGTTTTAACATGACTATTTTGGTTTGTTTTCACCTCAGACTTGTTCCCATCCCAAAAACACACCTCAAAGAGAGCAAGACCACAAGAGTTAGTAACATTTATGGTAATTCTAAATTCCCTGTTGGTACTTAATCTCTTACAACTTAAATAGAAACAAAATAACGTACTGCAATGCAACAACCAAAGGACATTCTCTGTTATGCAAAGGACACTCAGCTGTTCTCTTTTAGTTACTTCAGCCTTATAAGATGATGTGATAACAGATCTATGGAAGTGTTTGGGGAAAAAATCCAAATTGTAAAGAAGATCCAGACCTTGGCTTAAAATAAGGCTGGAATTTGTGGATCGTATTTCACTAACTCTGAAACTTGTGGCGTTTCAGCCCAGGTATTTTCTAAAAGGCCCATCATTAGTTACACCTATTNCAGGCCCAAATCTGAATTCCCAGGCCCAAACTTAAGCCCATCAGCCAAACCCATGACACCCCTCTTGAACGCAGGACTGCATAACCTGTCGGATTCTCTTGCTTGTGTTAAATAATGAGGAGTTTCATAGCTGTAAGTGTAAAATGATACTGTTCTCTCCTTTTCATGTTTGTTTGTCTGTTTTAGAATCACTCCCTGGTTTGGATGTACTGCTAAGTGAAAAAAAAAAATAAAATAAATAAATCCAGCAGTAAAGTTACTTTCAAAATATAAAGATTTAAAGAGGAGAATTCTCTTTATGTTTATTCTTAAGAATCTCTCAATCTACGAAAAAGAAGAACATCTGTTGAATTACATTGCAGGGTGTAATACAGAGTTCCTAGACATATCTTTTTTTCTTTGTCCTCAGTATTGTACATTTTTCAAGTTGAAAGACCTTTATTTTATAAAGTTTATGCTGAAAAGCTGAGATAGCAGAAAAATGAATGTCTAAAACAAGAAAATAAAAGAGGGTAATTCAATACTGTTGGAAACGTCAGAATTCCCACACTGGCTAGAAAGAATTCATCTGGGATTTATGGTAACTCTATGGATACTGCAAACAAAATAAAATTTAAATAGATACTCTATCCCTATTTGAATCTTTGTAATCTGTACAGTGTCTTATAAGAGCAAAAGACACTGAAAAATCCTGCAATGATTAAAACAGTGAACCTGAGTTTAGAATTCACAGGGTAAGAAAAATATTCAGGTGGAAATTCCTGTTGCTACCTTAGGGAATTCATTTGAAATGAAGTCTACTAAACAAATTAGAAAAACTGAAGTACCTACATTAAAAAGTATGAAATTCATCTTTTTCTATTCCTGTGTGAAACACTTTCATTATGCATTTCTACAAAACTCTTTTCTGTGTTCATGGTAGTAAGAACTATCCAACATTGATCACTTAGACAGAATCTGCAGATAAACAACCTGCCTCTGGGCCTCAGACCTTTACTTAGAGCAAGAAACATCTATCAACATTCATTTACCTTATTCACCTGTAAATATTTAATGTAGAGATAACCACCTAAGGAAATTTGTTTCTCCAATTTAACCACAAGGAGCTTAAGAAGACCTACTCAAGAGAAATGCATAAATACTGAAGACATCCAAGATATGTGTTATAAACTCCAGTGTAACTTCCAAAATTTTGGCCCAAGTTGTATGGGCCACTTAGACAAGCAAGTTCTGCTGAATTCTCAACTCTCTATCCAGGGATTTTTGCACCTAAATGGGCTAACACCACTGTTCTTTCTATCAAAGTGTGGTGTATCCAACATGATTGGCTGTTGCGTGACTTTGGAGAAAACCATTTAAATTAAATGCCACAGGTAAGAAATTGACATATCAAAGGACAAGCACTTCTGTTTAACATCTTTGTTGGTGACATGGACAGTGGCATCAAGTGCACCCTCAGCAACTTTGCTGATGACACCAACCTGTGTGGTGTAGTCACACACTGGAGGGAAGCGAGGGCATCCAGAGGGACCTGCACAGCCTTGAGAGTTGGGGTTGTGAGAGCTCATGGAGTTCAGCAATACCAAGAGCAAGGTCTTGCACCAAGGCCAGAGCAATCCCAAGCACTAGTTCAGTCTGGACAGAGAATGGATCAAGAGCAGCCCTGAAAGTTGGGGGTGTTGGTGAATGAGAAGCCACAGCCCAGAAAGCCAACTGTGTCCTGGGTTGCATGAAAAAACCTGGGAAACCTGATCTAGAGAACAACATTGGGAAAGGGGACTGAAACTAGATGATCCTTAAGGTGTCTACCAACCGAAACTATTCTATGATTCTAATTACAAGGCAGTAATTGTCAAAAGCTCATTAAAATTTAATGTTGTAGGCACACAACAATTCCACAGAATCATCAAGATTGGAAGAGACCTTCAATATCATCTAGTCCAAACATCAACCCAGCACCCCCATAATCACTCCTGAACCAATCCCAAGTGTCATTTCTGTAAGTATAGGAAAAAGTAACTAAATTCTTAACATCTGTTGTGCTAAGATAAAAGTAAAGATACTGTTATTCTTTTCAATAGAATACAAAAATTATTTCTACTGAATATAGAGTAACCTGAGTAAATATAATTCTAGCAATATGGCCTTAATGTAGCTCACTGCAAATTTATTTCCTTATGCTAATGTGTGCAAAACAGATAACATGTCATTTAAAGACACAACATGTTTTTTTAATAACTCCTCCCGGACTGCAATGTTTTAAGTTTCTTTAAGGGTCGTGAATACTGCACATTTTGATTTTCCACTGAACACTTGTTTTGATGGACTGAAATAGAGCTGTAGGTCTAGACTGGTGGAAGAAATTCCAGTGAACTGGGACTGTTTTGAAAATAGAGAAGAACCTTTCTTTCTGTTAGAACAGGTTTAACAAAATATATTAAGTGAAGATCCAGAAATTAACTTAGAGACTGAAAATTATGTTTGTTAATGACAGCTTTCTATTTTAAAAGACAGTATAAAGCTTGTCCATTTGAAGGCACTTTGTCCCCAGGGTTCATTTTACATGGAGAAATCTTCACTGTCATGGGTAACCCTTCCTATATGCACTTGGGATCCTTCAATTAGACAAAATCTTGTCTCAATATTCAAAGGGACTTGTTCGTGTAAGTGTGTTAAATGACAAAACAAAGTGGAATGCTCAAGGATGAACCAAAAACATCTGTATAAAATGGCCATCTTATTTTCAGACATGCAGGCACATTTGGGACTTAGTTCCATGAACTGTCTAGAAATAAAAATAAGGAGAAATTAGGAGTGGCTTATGCCTCTCATACCAGATATAAAGGGAGAATTTGAGTTCCCCTCTGTTTTGCTATGATGAGCATCAGCATCCTTTTTGTCTTTGTTTTGTTGATGTAAAAGTCTGTAAAAAAGACTCCAAGCCAAGTTTTTGTAGGAGACAAGATAAGGGGTAGTTACTTTAATGAGCAACCCCGCTCATCCACGAATGCATCACCGCGCACCCCAGCAAGCTTTGATTCTACAGCTTTTATAATATAATCTATCCAATCACTACAGTCCACATGTCCAGTTCCACCTCTGTCCCCTCCCAGTTCCCACCCCCTGTTGAATTGAGGCTGGGGTCGCCGGGACCCTCTGTCTTAATCCACCTCCTCTTCTTCAGCACATAAAGGTCTTTTGGATGTTCTCCAGGGCTCCGGGTCACTCTGCTTTACATTTATGTTCTCTCTGATATCCTCCAATCTTGTACCTTGAGAGAGAGACTAAATAGCTGGCAGATCTTAGCTGCCTGTTCTGGAGCAGGTGTAGAGATAGAAGGACCTTATACCATAAGCTGCTAAATATTAACCCACTAAAATTTACAGTGCTACCTCTACTGTGTTTCTAAAATCTACAAAATGTGAAAAATCAGAAATTAAAAACCTCTTTGGCATCAGTTTGCATTTTCAGGACTTTGGATGGTTCATTCCTCCCAGGCAACACATGTGGACACCTGCTTTGAAGACTGATTTCAAAGGTATGAACAGAGCTACCTCTCCTGAAGTCAAAATTGCTAAGGGTTTAGGTTTTCAAGCACATCATGTGCTTCCTATTTCAGCTCTTGCTCACAGTCTCTGATTCATGCCTCATTCTAAGGTTCCTAAATCTCTTCTCTTAAATATTGGGGACCTGTTTCTGTGTTTTGTTTGAAATTTACATAAATGCTTAAATTAAATATAGTAGATACAAATCTTATTAGTACTTTTATTAATCTCTTTTTAGAGAGATCATAATAATCAGGTAATGTTTGCATAAACATGACATTGATTATTCCAAAATCATACCATGAATATAAGAATATCTTAAGTTTGATTGGATCCTACAGCAAATAAAATTAAATAACAAATTCTAATCACTTTCAGCAGTTGAATTTGGAAAATCTTTGCCAGTTTCCAATCTAATCTAAATATTTTATCTCTTGCTTACTTTAGCTAATCTCAAATTCATTTTCAGTTTATGTCTTCATATTATATTTTCTGTCAGAGTATCAGTTCATTATCCATTTAAGAAAAGGTCATATTCTCTCAAGTCTTCCTTATAGAGCAGATCTCCTGGGGCAGGTTAATATTGTAAGGCCTCTAAATGCTGAAGTGCTTGTGCTGTTTTATTAAAACTGATAAACACAATGGCCTATCAATACGAAGAGCAGTTGAGAAATAATTGTTTCTCTAGAATATTTTTTTCAGGAAAAAAAAATATTTGTATGCAATAACATTATTCTTCTGTTGTCCAGAAAATCAAAACTTTTATTCTTTACCCATTCTTAGAGGGGGCTTTTTTACCTTTTCCATGAAATTTATGTTTCAGTATGACAAAACTTGCAGAGAAAAGGACAGAAGAGATCAAAGAATAAAAAGTCGGATTTGTTTTTCCCCAAAAGATACCCAGAGGTAAAGGTGGGTGTGAAGGAGAACTAAAAACAAAATGATAAAAAGAAAAACACTATTTTTCATTTTGTAACTGATTCTACAAGGAAACAAACATGCAACAAAGCCTCTCTATAGCAATAATTAATTGAGTTGCTATCAAGTGGACTGAAGGAACCCCACTACTGATACCACTCTGTCTTGAATAAAACCAATAATTTTAATTCAGAATCTTTTACAATTTTCTATCTTATATGATCCAGAAGCATCAGCTCATGTTGAAGAAAAAGCTGCATATATTGAAATGATGTTATAGACAGAGGACAGATTTCAAATAGTCCTTTTTCTAGAAGATTGCCATATTTTTCACTTCTGGAAGAGTGTCTTTGTATTTTCTCAAGTATAGAAAACTAGGTAGTGGAGGGATTTACCCTAAGGCTTCTGCTTATGAAAATTTAATTCATAATGTTTCCTAACAAACTAATCAGTAATACCACTTCATTATAATTAATAACCAATAAACATATTGTCTGAGGATGCTAAATGTTTAAATTTGTGTTTTTCCATCTCTCACGTGTTTTTCAGCATCTTAATGTATCTGCCTAGACATTAACTAGGCAAAAGTCTTTTGGCTTTATTGTTATTACCAACAATGTACAGTTTTGACTAATTCATTAAAACACTTCAGAGAATTGATACACTTTCTTGCAGCTGTGGAAGAAGCAAATATAATCCCCAATTGAATTTTTTCTACACCTCCTTAGGTAGAAAGAAAAATTTGGTGCTTGGAAGTACATTGAAAATATTAAGGACCACGACTTCCAGAAGTTTCTTGCTTCTTACTCTTATTATGTATTTTGATTAAATTTTTTATTTCTCTTTCTCTTCTCTTCCCTTCATCTGAATTCTGCCATTGTATGAGAAAGAAAAATCCCGTAGGCCTCACTAAGGGCAAGTGGAATTCAACAGTTACATCATCTGAGGGATCATAAAATCATGGTTCTGTTATCTGCCAGAGAGTTTATGATTATGAGAAAATAAATTAAAATTAAAATCATTAGAGGCACTGAATGCCTCAAATTACTGAGCAGAAGATCAGAATCCCTACTCAGTTTCTACAGCCATGTCAGCAGTTTCTCAGAAGTCTGTAAATGTCAAGAAATGACTGGGCCTAGAACTTAGTGGTGATTGGTAAAATGTTGGGCTCAGTAATTTTGGGGGTCTTTGCAACCTAAATGTTTCTTTTATTCTATCTAAAATTAATATTTTTATTCCACTCAAAAGTATTCTGAAGACCTTGGTAGAAAGAGAGGATGTTTCCTAAAAGATACTAGAAAAATGGACAATGCTACTATTTTCACCCCTACCCACAGGGCTTCGGGGGTTTCAGTATCAGCCTTTAGGAGAAAGTGGTAATGGAAAACAAAGGGAGCAGCACTTCTTCCTCCAAGAGAAAAAGCTCATCAAAGTTTCAGGCCTTGTTTGCAACATGCAGTGGCTGTTTCCTGTATGTAAGAACAAGGCAAAGATGATAACATTGCAAAGAGAATTCCAGCCTGTTTACAATATTCATAAGATCCCTAGGGCTAAATGTTGTAGAGGATTTAGGCACATAAACTAAAATTTTCTTTCTCTCTGACCCTCTCCAGATTCATCTAGCACATAATGCCCTGCAGCCTCTGTAGCATGTTACTGAGGGTCTTTGCAGTTGAGCAGTTATTTTGGGTATATCCCATTGTGCTTCCATGTATGTCCAGATTATTCTATATCTGAGCAGGTTTCTGCAAACATCCACTCATTCAGGATCTCAGAATTTATGGGTTCTCCTGCACATCCTCCACAAATGAAAAAGCTGTTCTTCACATCTCCACTGACTCCTCACATCAACCAGTTTTTCCCTGGCTGTTGCTCTTATCAATGTGATTCCTCAGTAAAAAGTGAGCTCTGTTAAATGCTTTATAGATAGAGTCAATGTTTGAGATTCTTGTCATTTATTCCCAGGATGTCAATATTGCACTCCAGAGCCTAAAGCTGGGTCATGGATATTGCCATCTTCAGTTTCCTTATGCCTTAAGATAGGATGTCAAGGGATACACATTCATAAGAGAAACATGGCAAAACTGAGGTCCTCTTCAGCTCTAGGTCATATATCACAGCTGGTCTGTTGATACCATTACTCTAACTTGTCTTTCCCTTAGCATCACACTCATCTCCAAGGGGCGAGGAGAGGAAGATAAGCCATGCCCATGATTGCTCCTCTTTGACCATCAACAAAGGAACTGTCCTGATATGTAGCAGTTTTATGCAGACTTTATGGGAGTTCACACCTCAACCTCAATATCAATTTTCATCTAATTTATTTTTAGGAGAGTCCTGTTGGAATAAGCCAATGAAGTAGATAGGATCCTTTGACTTAAGCAATTCAGAAAGTTGAAGTTTCCACTATACACTGTTTTACAGTGTTGGGATTGGATTTAATTTGGTGCAAATAAACATTATTGTTGGTCTATAGGCAAGATTCTATGACTCTAAGATACTCAGATACTGCAAATTAATACAGCTGAAACATTAAGTAGACCCACAGTGATCTGCACTACCTGAACACCTGGCCTTTATATTTTATGTTGGCATTCTTTACAGATAGTCCTTGAAAGTGAATCTACTTGAAACCGAGTTTTTTACTTAGTATTCTGATGGATTTTGCTCTTGGGTTGAGAGAACTGATGTAGAAGTCCTATAATGTCCCAAGAAGGAATACACACACAGGGTATGTACTATATAAATATGATGAAGTAGAAATGCAAGAAGAAATTGTGCAACAAATCAATAGTCATTTCCCACTGCTCTTTTCAACTGAAAAGCATAACACAGACAATGAGGGAGGTATATAATTTCTCAATGAATAACAATTTGAGGCGGACACAAATATTTGCTTTTAACAGAAGCAATATTTCTACCACACATTTATATAGCATGAAGAAAAAAATCTCTCAGGAGTTCCCTAGAAAATACTCTAAAGCGATCTCATCCTTGCATCATGCTAGATGCTCTATTCTGGTTTATATATAATCTTCACTTTCTCTGTTTTCTTCCAAAAGTAAGAAACTAAGAACCATGTAATTAGAATGGAATAGCTTTTTTCTTTTTTTCTTTTTTTTTTTTTTCCCCAGGAATTTGGGAACTTTAGACCTGTTTTTAAGTGTAGTGGTTTGACCCTGGCTGGATGCCAGGTACTCACCACAGTTGCTATCTCATTCTCCCATGCAACTCGGCAGAGGAGAGAAAATAAAACAAAGGGTTCATGGATTGAAATGAGGACCAGGAGAGATCCCTCACTGACCACCATAATTTGTCAAAGCAAACTCAAAATAGGAATATTACTTAAATTTATTACTAACAAAATCAGTATAGGACAATGAGAAGGAAAATAAATCTAAATAACGCCTTCTTCCCACCCCTCCTTCCTTCAAAAGTTCTACCTTTCCCCACCACAGCGGTGCAGGGATATGGAGAACAGGGGTTATGGTCAGTTGTTTCTGCCACTGCTCAGAGCGAGATGTTCTTCCCTTGCTCCTTATGGGTTCCTTCCCATGGGAGACAGTTCCGCATGAACTCCTCCAGAATGAGTCCATTCCACTGGCAACAGTACTCCAGAAACTGCTGCAACGTGGGTAGTGACACACAGGGTGCAGTTTTTCAAGGACAGCCTGCTCTAGTGTGTGTTCCCCAGAGGGTCGTAAGTCCTTCCAGGATAGCCTGCTCCAGCATGGGTTCTTCCCACAATTGGTCACCAGGTCCCTGCCAGGATCTTGCTCCAGTATGAGCTTCCCATGGCGTCACAGCCCTCTGTCAGGCATCCACCTGCTCTGTTGTGGGGTCCTCCATGGGCTGCAGGTGAATCTCTGCATCCCTGTGGACCTCCATGGACTGCAGGGGCACAACTGCCTGACCACAGTCTGCAACACAGGCTGCAGGGGAATCTCAGCTCCAGCAACTGGAGCACCTCCTGCCCCTCCTTCTACACTGACCTTGGTGTGTCTGCATTGTTGTTCACATGTTCTCACTCCGCTCTTCTCTGGCTGCAATTTTCACCTAAGCAACAACTTTTTTTTTTTTTTTCTTCTTAAATATGTTATTCCAGAGGTGTTACTGTCATTCCTGATTGGCCCAGGCTTGGCCAGCAGCTGGTCCATCCTCGGGCTGCCTGGCATTGGCTCTCATAAATGTGGGGGAAGCTTCCAGTAGCTTCTCACAGAACCCACGCCTTTAGCCCCCCTGCTACCAAAGCCTGGCCACACAAACCCAACACAATTGCTATGAGATGAAGAAGCATTTTTCAATTACATGAATCAACCCTAATCAAGTGTTTGGAAGTTCAGATTTCTGAAGGCATTTATGCTGCCTCCCATTCAGTGACCCTTCTGAAGAACCCTGTCTAAAAATGGAAAAATACCCTTTTTTAAGAAAATGAGTACATGACAACTTCAAACATATTCATATTCACATATAGTGATTAATTTCATACTTTTAGATCCCTTTTCTGATTGTTTTCTTCTACCATTAGAGTGGAGAAAGTGGAATTATATTAAGCAACAAATTTAATTCTAATTTAATCCCTTTCCCTCTGTGATGAGTCACACAGTTTTGCTTATATAAAAAGGGAAAAAATGAGGGTGGGGGTTAGGAAGAGACAATACAGTTGAGTCTTGTTTGATTTTTTTGTTTGTTTATTTTTCATTCTGATAAAGAAATATGCTAAACTTCACAGAAAGGTAAAAAAGAAAACTATTTTTCATAAATCCTCCCAGCCCATCCACAAGGAAAGCAATTTCCACTTCTTGAGGTTTGCTTGTAAAATAGTTTGCATAACATTAATCATAACCATCTGATTTTCATCCCTCAGTTTCTTATGGTCAGGGACACTCATCTCATATATCATGTACAAATAGCTTTCTCATACACGTGCTCTAGACAAAGAGATTCAGGTATTTTTATCTATGAACTGTCAGCCTTTGAATTGCTTATCATATTGTCTTCTTTCACTGCAAAGATGTTAGGAGCATAAAAGTGGCTCAAATTGGATTCTCTTCAGTTTCAGTTTTGGAATAATTTAATCATTGCTGATATTAGTTGTTGAAAACAAACATCTTATTATCCAAAGTTATTCTCTCTAAGCCTAGTATTAGTTAAAGAAATAAAAATATGTACATTAAACACAAGAAGGAGAAAAAATCATCTAAAACTATCTTGATATAGTTGCATCGCTTAGGAGTAGGTGACTGAAAAAAATAAAATTAGGACTGAGGTGAAAAAAACCACCAAAGTTCAACCTTCTCTATAACTTATATGAAAATTATGATTCATGCCTTAGTAGGGATCCAGAATTCACCTAAAAAAGTTTCAGATGAGGAAGCCTGAAAAACAATAAGATATTTTCTGTTTGTACTGTGATCTTACATCTATCTAATCACAATGTCTGTTCAGAGCAATTACAGTTATCACAATATAATTTAAGGCAGAATTTGTCCCAGCCTAACCCTCACATAGTTCCTGATTTCAGCTCAGATCAGCATCCAGCTCATAAGCACCTTCCTGGCTGCTGCTCTTCTCTGGGGTTTGCCTGTGCAGATGCCCCTTCACCTTTCTGATGCAAATCCCACCAGACAGAGCTCCCTTTCACAGGCCAGCATTCCCTGGCATCATCTGTTATAGCCATGCGGCCACAAAAGCCTCTTCTCATCTCCAAAATTATCTGAACTTGGATTTCATGCTTTATTCTCACCACTATCAATGCTTTGCTTTGATCATGGCCAAGTCACTAAAACCCCTCAAAGTCAAGAGAAATGGCACATCTGTTCATTCTCTTCTGTGGCATTACTCCAGGCTTTTAACCGCCTAGTTACCAAAAATTATAGTTTTGCCACTCTCAGGGATATTACAACATATTTTAGACATGGTGAAGAGGTAATTTCTTTGTTTGGTTCCAGCTCTGCAGCCATGGCAGTACAGAGATAACAGCACAGCCATAAACAGCCACCCAAAAAGAACAGAGACGTGGAGAGCCCAAGCAGAAATTTGTGCCATTAACATGTCATGAACAGTCTCTACAGAAACCTGTATCATAATTCTAATTATAACACTGCAAAATATGTTTCATAATTCTTCGTTTTGGTTACAAATGCGAGAGGGAAATTGTTAGAAAGGAACAAAAATGCTTCTGTTACCGGTTATACTTCCTTGGAAGAGAAATAAATTGCAGACACTTATGTGATGTTACTTTGGAAAACACTACAATGAAGTTTTTGTCTGCAATTCAATTTAGCTTCTGATGGAAGAAACAAAGAAAATAGAGAAAGAGGTGCTTTGAGTTCCCATTTTTATTCAGGTAGGAAATCTAACCTTGAACAATCTTGAGAGGGTTCTGTCAATGATTTTAGTCATAAAGGCAACCTAAAAGAAAGAGAAGCTTGTAAAAAAGTAACATCTTGTTTATCCAAGATGTAAAACTAACCATAGAAGTTCCTGATACAAAAATAATTTAATACAAAATAAGAAAAAAAAACAAAGCAAATATTTTTTAAAAGGGATGAATGAAGGTAAGAAAGCACCCCAGAGCTCCTTCACTGAAGACTCACCAAGGTGAGCAGTTCAGATGCCAATACCTTTGGCCAGTTGGGTCACCTGTCCTGGCTGTGTCCCCTCACAGGTTTTTGTGCACCCACAATCTCCTTGCTGGCAGGGCAACATGAGAAGCTGAAAAGTCCTCAAATAAGTGTAAGTACTGCTCAGCAAAACCCAAAGTATAAGAGTGTTATCAACATCATTCTTATTCTAAATCCAAACCACAACACTTTTCCAGCTACTACGAAGTAAAATAACTCTATCCCAGCCAAAACCAAGACACAGCTTTACTTCAGTCTCTCACTTCTCATCTTAAAAGCCTTATATTTGAATAGCTATTTATTTATTTTTTACTCTAAATTTTGGTTTAGCTGGAAAGTCTGAGATATTATTGCATAGTGACAAAACTCACGGTCTAAGTGTTTTAGCCAGACTTTAAATTTCAATTTCCTTTAGGTCCTGTCAATGTTGAGAACCACAACGACCTAAAAATAACAGAAGAAAAACCCGTGTTACTTGGTAGTAACAAATAGATCTCAATAAGTCAAATGTCAGCATAAAATAGAATAGACAGGTTAAAATACTATTAGGATGTATCATCAAGTTATGCATAGAGAAAACAATATAACTTTCAAATAGAAATCTTTCAACTACTGAAATATTAAAGAGTAATTTTGATTAAAAAAACTACTCAAACAAAATCATTAAAACCTTTTATTTCATCCCTTTCATCAAAATCTGATTAAATAAATAAAAAGTAATCCATTCTAATTCCAGGTAGAAATAAAGGCAAATGATCCAAACAAAAAGAAATCAAACATCTTCCATTACTATAGTTTAAAAGTATTATGTCCCTAAGTAATTCAAAGGATAACATCAGAAATGAGTTCATTAAATCCCACCAGATAAATCTGTCCTATGAACTGTCCTGTTACTATGGGGGTCCATTGCTCAACCCTTCATTCATTACTAATTTCTGTGAAATCTCATTAGCCATCACTGTAAAAATCATTCTTTTTTCTGTCATAGGAATCAAGGAATTGTGGACTAGAAGGATCTCTCTGCTGCACTGAGGCCAGTGTATTGTTCCGTGAAGTCTCTGCATATAATGGCATTTTGGAAAAGGAATTTTCTTATCTCTGTAATCCTTCCTGAAAGGCTGTTCCCAAGTGTGACAGCCTTGAGATTTATCCATTTTGTTCTGATTTCCAAATACATTGTTTCTGTTTGCCGTTGTGCCAAGGTCGGTCTTCATCGTTAGCTCTCTCTTTTTTGCCGTCCTTCACTACATGCACTCCCACACATCCTTCTCTTTAACCTGTATTTATAGATGGCAATCACAGCCCTTTTCAGCTTTTGTTTCTCTAGGGTAATCAAGCCAAAATTTTCTCATTTACTCATGGAACATAGGCTCTTCATTCACTTGATTACCTAAGGAATTTTTTTCTGCATCTCAATCAGCATTTATTAAACATGTTGAAAAGAATTTGCACAAATTTTCCAGAATTATGTTGTCTGAGCTTTCACCATGACGTTAATAGATTTTTACTTCCCCAGTAAATATTTCTAATGCTACGTTACATTTGCATTGCTCATGGCTGTTATCATATTTGTTACCCTGTAGTTCTCCCTTTAATGCAATATTGCCATTCCCATGGTTGTTGGGCAGGCCAATCTGTATGCAAAAATGGCACCAGTCAGGAAGTCAATGATTGATTAGCTGGGTCTTCTTGGTTTTTCCCTTATAGTTCGCTGCAACTGGAAGGAGAGAGGACAACACTGTTTGTGTTCTTGATCCCTTAACCAGTTGTCTAAAGGGCCACGAAGACTCTCATGACTGTCCTGGGACTTATAGCAACTTCGTTGCTGTCTACATGAAAAGCAACAATGGATAATAACCCAAGGGCCATGCCAAGGAGCAAGTTTTGTTGCAGCAGACTTCAATAAGTGGGTTCAGTCAGCATATTGGGCCTTCTGTTCTCCTCAGAATGGAGTCTCCTTAGACAATGAGCCATCTTTTTTTCTTTATTGAAGTGTTTTGAATGTAGGGCATAGGGAGTATCCCCTAAGTAAACATGTTTGGACAGGTGGGGAAAGGACATGGAATTCTCTGTTATGTTCATTGCCTCACACCTGCAAGCCCAGACACCTTTGTAGTGGTGCGTTCTCAAGGGACATGACTGCCAGAGCAGGAGACACCTGTACTGATGATGCAAATTCATTCAGCACTAACAGCACCATAAATCAGAACAAAAAATGTCATAAAGGTATCTTAATTGTTAGCTTTTGATGCACTGGAGAAAACTTTGAGAGGAGGACGTTTCTCTGAGGGCACCACTGTTAGCTGTTGGGACTAGTTTTCCCATTCCTTCACTTTGCTCCTCTTCCCTTCCCAAACCTTCCCAAACCTTCCCTTCCTTTCTCTTCCCTTCCTTTTCCTCATTTTTGTTTTAGTCTTTATTTATCAGATATGTAACCTGTGGGTAGAGTTTTGTGCATGCAAATCTGTCTTTGTGCAACACTCATTTTTATCGGTGTCTTTTTAAAAAATCTCAATTACAATTCATCATGAAATTGTTTTATCATGAATTGATCACAGAAATGTCTATGAATAAATTACTGCAAAAATTAGTAGTTCCCATGGGCTCATATTGAGAGAAAATCCTCAAATTTTAGATTCTTAAGGAAAAACTAAAAATAAAATTAAAAAAGAAAAGAAGATAAGTTAAAATTCCTACCATAGGTGTTTATAGCATAATGGGATAGAATCATAGAATCGATTGGGTTGGAAAAGACCTCCAAGATCATCAAGTCCAACCCTTGGTCCTACTCCAGGCCATTTACTAGATCATGGCACTCAGTGCTGCCTCCAATCTGCGTTTAAAAATCTCCAGGGATGGGGAATCCACCACCTCTCTGGGCAGCCCATTCCAATGCCTGAGCACTCTCTCTGCAAAGAATTTTTTTCTGATATCCAACCTAAATTTCCCCTGTCAGAGCTTGAGCCCGTGCCCCCTTGTCCTATTGCTGAGTGCCTGGCAGAAGAGACCAACCCCCACCTGGCTAGAACTTCCCTTCAGGTAGTTCTAGACAGTGCTGAGGTCACCTCTGAGCATCCTCTTCTCCAGGCTAAACGCCCCCAGCTCCCTCAGCCTCTCCCCATAGGACTTGTGCTCCACTCCCTTCACCAGCCTTGTTGCTCTTCTCTGGACTTGCTCCAGCACCTCAATATCCTTCCTGAACTGAGGGGCGCAGAACTGAACAAAACACTCAAGGTGTGGCCTCCCCAAGGCAGAGTCCAGGGGAAGGGTCACTGCCCTGGGCCTGCTGGCCACGCTATTTTTGATGCAGGACAGGATCCCATTGTTACATTAACATGGAAAAGCAACATAATTTTCCAAGTATAAAAAACTGGTCAAGGAAAATACGTCTTACTTCCTTCATCCTATTATAGTGTTTTCCCATCTGTTGAGAAATGAAGCAAGCAAGTAATCAATAAACCAAGCCTCCTTTCTGAAGTATTTAATAAGTTACGCATCATCCAGAACTGTATGCCACAATTTATTGAGTGTTACTGGTCTGAAAACTTCTCAATTTCTAAGCAGTATTCACTGCTGTGCTATTTTCACACATTAAGAAATAGCTGGCTATGCTTGTTTGGTGGAAAAGTATTATAGTCCTCAATTATGACTTCTGATGCAGGCAGAGGTATTTCTGTCTAGTTAAGTAAATTAAGATCTATCATGAAAACGTCTTTTATGTAATTAGATTTGATCAATCAAGTATGAAAAATCTGAAGTCTCTTTGCTTTATATTTTATAATATGCTTCTGCTTCTAAGACGATCACATCTTTTGGTCCTTTATCATGAAAAATGATAATTTTTTTTTGATACTGAGTACTTGAAACCTGAGTCCAGAATTCAGTGGAATTAATAGAAGCTTCAAATCAAACCCTGAAAGAATAAATTCAAAAGGAGTTAACATTTTTGAAATTTAATTATTATGACTGAATTATATTTGGTTTCTTTTCTGACACTCAGAACATAATATGTATTTATTTATATTCCTAAATTTAAACAGTTTGTTACTAGTGACATCAGTTCAAAATTCTTTTGGGTTTTTTTTTTTTCAGTCTAAACTGTAAAAATTCAGAATATTATAACTAATATTATATTTACAGAAAATCTTACCGTTTGTAGGGGTTTTTCCTTCACCTTTCCCCTTTCCTGCACAGGTTACTGTATTGATCCTCACACTTGGACAAATTCCTTTCACTGTTTTATGCTCCCTGTTCCAATGTCTAAGCTGAAACCACCAAGTTCTGGGCTGCTGTATCTGAACATGTCAACTGACTGCCTTATGACAAAGTGAAAACTCTGTGTCTGTCATCCTCATTGTAAAGGAGGCTCTGTTTGCAGAGGAGCTGCAGCAAGTTCTACAGAGCTCCCAGTCTCGAAAAATGGATTCATAAATGTAGCAGAGCATAACATCACAGTAAATTTGAACAAAGCCAAAGTATCATGAATTACCACTTAGTATTTGTTTATAATCTATACAAAGTCAAAATTAGCATTTAATTCTCCAGTCCTTATATTTATAAGTATTTTTTTCAACTAGGAAACTAGAGTTCACCAAGAGGTTTTATAAGACTAATAAATCAGATCAGCTTCAAATATAAAATAAATAAATAATCACTAGTTGCATTCATTAGAACACACTTTGTGATAATGATTAATCACTATCTGTACTTCTCACTAAAACTGTTAGTCTTGACCACTTCATCTGCTAAGTAGCTGTGACTACACATTACCACAAAAGTATTGCTGTGTAGTGTTGGTGGACACAGCCCTTGGTGCAGGGATGAAAGCTCTTTCATTAAGTTAAACCAAAAGCAGACATCTTCCCAAATTTTCTTTACATATTCATTTGATTTTACACTCTCTTCCCCTTTCCATAAGGGGTAGATGGGGGAGTGTCATCTGCTCCCAAGGCTTCCATTCTTATTTTGGGCTTTAATAGTCATGGTTTTAAGTTAATGCTCAAAGTGTCCTTCGTATTTACTCTCTCTTTTGCCTTTCTTAATGTTTCTTCTTTGTCTTGTCAACTCTGATCCTTGTGAGATACCTGTTGACCTTTCTCCATGTCTCTTAAGTGTAACTACACAAACCCCTGCTTGTCCCTTGTTGCTGATGTTGCTCACTTATTTTAAACATGCTTAAACCCTGTTTGTCCATGCCATAACACTGCTACAAAAGCCTGCTCTTTACAGTATTTTGTCACACCTATACTCAATTAAAGGCAAGCTAAGAGTAACCACATTCTTACTAACACAATTATAATTCATAGGTGTCACAGGTCTCTGCTTTGGTTATGATAGCTCTTGTTCAAGTTCTCTTTTTCTTTCCTGTACCTGCAGATCTCAATATTGATTACTCATGCCTCAATAAAGACCATAATTTTTGGTGTGATCCATCCAAAAGGTTCCTACAAGGATCTTTTCCTTTTTCATTATTGTTTCACTCCTTTTCCCTATTATATGTTCCTAATTCTTGACTTTCCCTTCTCTTTTGCATTAAGTAAAAGTTAGGTGCTTCAATTTTTAAGCTTCTTCATATGCACCCTTAACTTGTGCTTACTCAGCAAATAAAAGACATCTCCCTGCTTCAGTGTACTCCTATAGATGAAACCCACCATTCAGTGGAGAGATTTCCAAACAAGTATTTTCTTATTCCTCCTCACAATTTCTCCTTTGCTAATGGAAGCTCCCTTAAGACTGAAAATTAGGGATAAGTTTGTCTGAAAACCAGTTATTTTTCTGATGTCTACAAAAAGAATTAAAATTTGTGAATGGAGAAGCTAATATCCTTTTTAACAGATATCATTTTTTCTTTTTTTTTTTTTCTGTCTCCATCTTTGGTCTATGAATTTCAGACAAAAAAGCTCTTACATTTGAAAATTCTGCCTTGTCCTTATAGTTTGTAGAGCAAACCATTAGTCTAAGGGATTTTTTTACATTATTTCAGTAAAAATAATAGGTAAAAATAATAGATTTAGACAGGAAGCATTGTTATATTAATGTAGAAATAGAAACAGATCAGAATGTCTTAGAAAAGATACATTATTTCTATTTCCTGGGAAAACAAAATTAAAGAATTTTAGGTATAAATTAGTTTTCACTCATCAGTTAGGAATGAGTGAATGTGCCAGAGAGGTGCTGTTACAGTCCTTCCAGCAATCTGGTGAAATTTGTGAATAGATGGTTGTGCCTGCCCCCATGCTCAGACCCAGAAGAGCAAGTTCTTTTTCTCAGGTAAACTGTGAAGGTACAGCAATATAAAAGTGTGAAATCTGGCATTATTTATTATTTGATAAAATAACTTGTTGAAAGTCTGTTTTGTGATGTGTATAGAAAAAGATAATGACAAAAGAAAAGAAAAACAACAGGAAATTAATAGAGACAGCAGTGAAAGCCTCCTTTCAGCTTAGCCAAGTGTATTGAATTTTATGAATGAAGCCTCCACAGATTCTCTTTCCTTCAGTTTCTGTGCCTGCAGCAGTCCTAGCAGGTGGGATGTCCTGAACGGATGCTGAGAAACAAGGGGCCATTCTGAATTTCTCTTTTTATTTTTTTCTTTTTTTTTATCTCTTTGCTTACCAAACCTCGTGTTACTTTGTGCTTGTCTCTTACTTCCTGCATGCATAGCATGTATAAAAGAATTGAATGAAGCTACTATTAGCACTAAAATTAATTACAATAGTGTTTCCAAGAACATGAATAGCCATTAAAAATCTCAGTTTTTCTCTGTCCAGGCTAAACTTTATCTGAAATTTGATCTATTATTTAAGTGGTGATTTTTTTTTTAAAATTCAAACCTGTTTTAGTATATGAGCTGTACCAAAACTGATGGAACAAATTTTATTTAAAAATCAGTATAAATGTTAAATATCTAACAGGACAACCTGCTCTAGTGGAAGATGAGCCTGCCAATGTCAGGGGGTTGGAATGAGGTGATCTTTAATGTTCCCCTCAACCCAAACCATTCTATGATCATGCGCCTTGGCAGAGAACTTCCACAAAGCTGCCGCATGGTGAAATTCAGAATCCGGGCTACAGCTGCTGTCAGTCCTTCTCTCAGGTTCTGGATTCATTGCATTACGTTACTCGATATTTCAGATATACAGCATCTCCTGGCTCAGGGTGGAATATAAGGAATCATTGTGTAAATAATTTTCTTGTTTTAAGGAAAACAGTGACTTTTACATAAAAAGGAAGCCCTTGTAGATCAAATGGTGCGTGAAGGAAAATAAGTGCTGATAAAGCACTTTAAAATGGGACAAAATGCCAATAAACCAGCAGCTGTAGCATTTTGAGACCTACTGCTTATATAGACCACATTTTTTTTTTCCAAATTGTCTTTCTCTGAAGTCTCTTTTTTTCAGATTCTGTTCAGTATGACTTTTCTTCTGAGTAAAGCTCTCAGCCCTTCACAGTGCCATTTGATAGAGTCAGATTTTCAAAGACTACTCCATGGTGATCTCCATTAGGAATTGGATAGTGCAAATCTGAGATTTGGGAAAGGGCATGAGCTCATCTAATCTGACCTCTACTACAGTGCAGAACACCGAAAAGAACAGTAGTGATGACATTCCTCATTATAAGAAGTTCAACAAGAGAAAGTGCTGGATTCTGCAGCTGGCATGGGGCAACCCTGCATGTTTGTAGACTGGGCAATGAGATGCTGGAAAGGAATGCCAGGTAAGGGGCCTGGGGGTCCTGGTCAATGGCCAGTTAAATATAATATTTTTACAGTCAATGAGACAGAGAAATAATAATCATAATCTTAATCATAATCATAATAATAATAACAACAACAACAACAACAATAGCAGCAGCTCATATATCAATATTCTGACATTTCCTATTCATCAACTTGAGAAGGGAGTCACCAAGGGAGTCTCAGCACCTCAACCATTAGAAACATTAAAAATTAGTGTGGAGGAAACACTAGAACAGGTGTTGCTGAGAAAAGTCTTCGATTTTCAGGGAGAGCACAATAGACAGTTTTTCAGGACTGTTACAAGGATAGTATTCTCCCACATAAAATTATTTGTTCCTATATACTGTTTCTAAAGAAACACTGTTACCTAATTAATGGAACGTTTGCAAGAAGAGTTGCAATAATTGATTGTAATAATATTAACTTTTGGGGTTTGCTTTTTTCTTCATCACCCATTGTCTCTTTGAAGAAAATCTTGAACAGCACAAAGTTGTACAAAATCTAGAAATAACATGAAATGAATTATGATCAAACAGGGCCAAGGAGCTTTGACTTCTCAAATCACTTAGCCAGGGAGTTGCTATAACTTTTTATTTTTCTGTCATTTAACCTCTGTACTAGATCTGTATCACCTCTTGTTTCTTTTAGCAAGCTGATCAGTCAAGTGGGTGACTGCAGGTGGAATAGAATTCTTCATTCAAGCATGAATGTCATGTCTGGGTGAAAACAAAAAGGGTACTGAAAATTTAAAAATAACCCTTTAAAAATTGTGTTCAAAGAAAATTTACAAAAGGAATTTTTCCTTCAATGATATTTATCAAATTCTTACACTCATCTTAATTATATCAGGGAATAATGAGCTTAAGTCCTCTGTTTTTTGTTGAGGTACAAGTTGGCATCTAAAACTTATTAAGTTTTCATCAGTCATGTTGATATCACTGAAGACAAATATGAACTTTAATGACTCAGAGAGCAACAGAGAAATCAGATTTATCTATAAAAGAGAACATTAAACTATGCAGGATTTTGCATTCATCTATAGAAATGTGAGGGTTTTTTACTGGGTCAATGAAATAGTATAATTTTCTATTTCCTTTCAGGTTTTGTTTGGTTTGGTTGGTTGGTTGGTTGGTTTTTTTTGTTCTTGTTTTTTGTTTTTTTTCCATAGTTTGTGCTTGACATGCATTTCTGTAAAGGATATGATTCATTTTACTGAGAGTGAGTGATATCAGAGCCTGAGGTGATAGGACTCAAGACTCAGTGCAGATCATTTTACACTGAAGTTTTATCATGCCAAGTGAATTTAGGCTGAATACAGATCTGCTGTGTCTCAAACCCATGGATTTTTTCAGAGTTGACACTAACTGTTATCTTTACTCAGAGAGAAACTCAACATCAGTATTAATTGAAACCCCTTCACCAAAAGGAATGTTAATTGAATAATGAAACTGAAGACAGAGATCAGAATTACAAAGACTAAATTCTAAAACAAAATAAATGCAATCAATTAATGAAATTTTTGTTTCATGAAAATAGCTTGGACAACTAACAATTTATTTTGTCTAGATTAAAAAAAACAACGAAAAACAAAAACAAAAGCAAACAAAACAATTATGTTTACCTGATATTTATCAAATTTTTCTCCAGTTCCTTGGTACATCCAAAGTAATTGAGCTGCATGTAATTGACTCTATGTGAAAGTCTACAAAGTCTTAGCAAGGTGTACAGAAGAGGGAATTATGAATTAGATTAGTAACATCATCATCATCATCATCATCATCATCATCATCATAATAATAATAATTTTATTTATTTATTTATTCCAGTAAAACTTGATGACCATGTTCTGTTATAATTGTTTAAGCCTCCCTACATAACTGTGTCTTTCTGTTATCTTTGCTGAAGATTTTGTCCTCACATACAGGTATTATCAAAGAGTTTAAGGTTCTGCAACAATATGAAAATCTACATGTATTTATATGTATGCACATAATTCGTACAAGAGAAAAATAGAAAACATGAAAAAATTGCAATATGACTAGTTCATAGAAAGCAGGTTGAATATGAAACAAAACAAAACAAAACAAAAAAAGCAGCAGAAAGATATGTGAAATGTTCTTGGCAGGATCTAACTCATAAAGATGTCTGAGAACTAGTTTTCTTAACACAGGAAATATTTATGATTTCAAAAAAATGTCTTCCAAAACCAGCATAAAGACTTTCAGATATACTCACATATTAAAAAATATTTAAGACTATGTTTTGGGGTAGCTGAATCATTTCCATATTTTTGTGTGGTTTTACTGTGATTAATTTCCCATTTACATTCCAAACTGCCATTATACAATGAAAGGCCAACATTTTCAAAGACTGAGAAGTTTTGATTAGCAAAAAGAGCATAATGTAGTTAAAAAAAAAAAAAAGTCGGCATCATATTCTCCATCCACTTCACTGAGGTTTGTGTTTCTTGGCTGTTATGGAACTTGACACAGTGATGTCTCAGTCTGTGATGGGTTGTATTTGGGTCCCTGTAGTATAAGTGACATTATAATTTTTCTGTAAATGCTCCTTTCTTTACAATTGCTCCTTTCTTTACAATTGGTCAACAGTTATAATAGGTTATATTTAATATTTCATTGTTTTTAAGTTACAAGAAGTTGGTTTAACTGTTGAACTCTTTTTTAATCTTATATTCTGGTGGAAGTTATAGCAGAGATTCTGCATTATGTCTTTTAGAAAGGTGGAAGAACTGTGTATCAGAGAGGTGTGGCACCAACATTATGCCCAATATTACACAGTCAAGCCCTTGTGTCCACCTGTAAATTGTCCCACAATCCACTGATTTCATTAATCAAAATGAGAAGCTTGTGAACAAAACAGCCAAATGACAGCAGTGATGGTCAAGGTGGTCTAACAGGTATGGATAATGCTGTCTTGTCTCAAACTGGGAGGCACATGTGTGTGGGCATTTATAAAATGATTTGATGAAGATAATTTACTATAAATTGTCACAACAAAGCTTTGCTAAGCACATTGCGGCTCTTGAACCAGAAAAGGGTCAACATAATATTCCTGAAAGAAATGGGAGTGAAGTGAAATAAATAAGAATACTGTTCCTCTCTTGGTTTAGGTTTCTTGGTTTGTTTTTTTTTTCCTTTCAAGGCAGTTTGAAGCTGGTAATAAAGTACACCTATGTCCTAATAAAAGCATCAGAATGCTAATAATCCTACCCTGATTGAATTGCCTGTCACTGAATTTGGCATTGATGGAAAAGTCGGTGTTCTTAATTGTCAGATTTATGCCATCTGAAATGGCAAAACTAATAGCAATAAAAAGCTAAGAAATAAACATGTTGATATTTTATACTCTTATTTCCTTTGTAATATGTGATTTAAAGATCAACAGCTATCAATCACACAAGTCAGACAATTCTGTAGGGCAAAACCAAAACTGGGGGAAATTAATTCCTAAGAAATATTTTTTAGACATAACCTAAAAGCTCTTATAAATGTTATGTAAGACATAGCCTATAATTTATATAGATCTTACAAATTACCATTTCTCATATTCCTTTATTCTGTGGGTACATGAAAAAACTCAGCAGGGTCAAAATGAAGGGTCCATGTCTACACATGTGTACATTTATCTGCTTATATCTGTGTGAATATTTTAATACATATTTAATTAATTTCACAAAATTATTGGCAAATATTTACTTTTTACTCACAGTTTCTATTTTATCATTTGCTGACAAATGTGTTTACTTATACCTGTGTGTGTACATACATACACACATACATGCACATGAGTGCACCAGGAGAAGTTTCTCAGATTATAATAGAAAATTAAAAGGCAAAATAAACCAAGACAGACATCTAGGATGACTTTTCAATTCTACTTATCACATCTATTAGACCAAGAAGTTATGTCTGAAGAATGACTGTGTTTTGTAAGTCCTGAATTCTGCAGGTACACATGAAGAGCCTTCCTGTGATGTAGGGTAGCTTGCTCTAGTGAAATACCAAGCAAATGACTACTGTTATAAGTTACCTAGTTCATATTTTTGCTGACTAATGCAGCTAGCCTGAAACTTGTATTTGTATACATGCTATACCCTGGTTAGATTGAAATATGTATTTACTAAAAGGGCAGTTCATGAAGCAGACTTTTTAATTTTCGGTTTGGCTTTTTTCTTTTCCTCATTTTAAATTTCTTTCTAGGTCTGCAGCAATTATTATTATTATTCCTATTGCTCTTATTATAATCATCATGGGCGATTCCGTGGCGTAGTGGAGAGCACTCCGGTCTCCGACTCCCAAGGTCGTGAGTTCGAGTCTCAGTACGGACCGCCCCCGGCAATTCAATGCCTCCCTGCCATCCAATCCCGTCAGACCTCGGATGCAAAGTAGGGTCAGCCCCGGTTAGTACCAGGTGCTGTAGATAGTCCTAAGGACTTCACTGTCACTGTCCAAGCTTGCTCGGCTGTGGCAAATGAACCTTAGGACTTAAACGGTGGGGCCAGTTCTGCGCACGCTGAGCCTCACCTAAAAAATCCACTGCGCAGGCTCGGTGGGCACACGTGGGGTGAGCCCTTCTGAAATCTTCATTCATGAAGATTGGCCATTATTATTATTATAATCATCATTATCATTATTAATGTTAGTATTTTATTGATTTTTAAAGAATCTTAAAAATTGTTGGGCTATATTCCTCAGGCTGTGTGTATCTCTCTGTTGCAGCTACATACACAAACAGTTCCATGTTTAAATGGATGATGTGAGTCAAAATAAGAATGATATTGCTGATAACCACTGAATTCTTCATTAATTTCTTTAATTTAGTCATCATGGTTGAGTTTAAGCTTTATCTTGCCACTTTAATTCACTGCCCTTTCCACCTCCTGTCACTGCCTCACATGGGCATAGTGGGAGATTTACCCTCAGCTGTGTTCTCTACGCTCACAGAATAATTTTTTGTGAGTATTTCTCCATCTTGGTCTGACCAGCAATTCCCAGCAGGAAACTATAACAGAAATTCTGCTGTCAGACAAATGCCTGGTAAGATCCATTTCCTGGTTTTAAAGAGGTGGCTTTCACAATGGTCAGATATTTGAGGATAAAATCTTCCTTGGATGAACATGAACTCTAAGCATTTTAATGGATTAAGTTTAGTGAACTATCCATCTTACACTAAAAGAAATATTCTCTTACAATAGGAGTCGAAATAATTCAAGCAACTTTGGACAGCTCTAAAGTGAGTCCAACAAGAAGACCTTTAGAAGTGGAATCTAAATTAAAAGGCACTGAGTTAATTTGGGAGCTGTCTACATGCACTTTAACTAACCTTATGGATATTTTAATTCATCTGAGCTTTTGTTCTCTAGCTGTAGAGACTGTAAGACTTTGGGGCAAGGGTGTTGTTATAAAGATATATAGATCCCTGCAGTGGAGACAATCAATTTCTAGGTCACCTTTTGTGACTGATTGTACTAGGAATAACAATTTTAATTCAATAAAATAAGAATTAGCAAAAATTGGTGGGGCAAGAACCCTGATATTAGAAGAAAGCAGTTCAGTTTTATCACTATCAAGGTTATTAATGACACAGGCCAAGAATTAGCCAGCCTCAAACTCTCACAGTTCCATAGAGACAAGATATAATTTTCCTATCATAATTAACTAATCATTTGTCGTTGTCAGCACTGCATTTAAAAACCCAAAGCAAAGAATATCTACTTCTGATAAAATATATATTTTTTTTAATCTAGAATAATAGTTATATGGCATGTTTGTGTGTTATGAAATGTAATTTGTGCAATCAAAAAGAATTAACCTGAAATTCTGTTTCTAAACATAAATAATACATTTTGCAAAGCTTAAAGCTCTCAGACAGAAGATTCTTTTCCTCATACAATTGACCTAAAGGATAAAGGTAATTAACTGCAGTGGTTGATATTTTCTGACTGTTCCTTTAAGTAAAACATTTGGGAGCAGCAACAGAATAGTTTAAAAATTCAGAGTTTAAAACTCAAAGAAGACTAAGATGGACATTACCTTAACACTTCACACTGTAGTGTTTAAGAATGTAAACTGGAAAGACATTTTGGTTTGCAAATCACTGCCAAAAAACATTCCTTAAAATAATTTGGAATGAACTGAGTGCCATAAATTAATGGCCTAAAAATAGCCATCTAGTTCTCTTTGAGGTGCCCTGGAGTATCAGAGTCATCTTCTTGGGATTGGTAGTTAGTTATGTTGGACCTACAAGAGACATAAGCTCTTCATCAGAATAAAATACAGGTGGAATAAATGCCCCTTGGATCTTGCACCAAATATCTGCATTTGGAAAACTGAATCCTATTTTAATGTATCTGCAAAAAAGATATTCTAAATCTCTTTTTTCTCATTTTGTATCATGCAAGTCTGTTTCTTGTCAGGAAAGAAAAGGGGTATTTCTAAGGGTTGAATTTCTGTGGCCTATCATGGTCTTTTTCAGTCTCAACTCCCAATGCCTTTGCTACAAATATATATTGTATCTATTGAATCATGTCCATGATATTTACAGCTACTGTCTATGTGTTGGAAAAGGTTCACAGAAGATCCTAAAAAGTGACAAAACTTGTAATCCAAGTCAGAAGGTTCTCATCCCAAGCAATGATTACAGATAGGCCAGAAAATTACCAAAAGATACGATCCACCTGATTTAATGGAGGCATCTGCAGTGAAAATATAAACAGATGAGGAAATCAGTCTAAACAACTTTTATGGTTAAAGCATTGCCGGTCAAGGGAGTCAAGAATGAAATTTGTTCCATTTGAAAATCTGGGCTGTAAGTGATTGTAGGAATTGTATCATGAGTGCTTTTGAATCTCTCAATGTGGACTTTGTGGACTACAAAGGAGTACCAGGGCATCTGTGACACATGCAGTGCTGAGACAGGCTATTCACAGGCCATGTGGAGGGACCGACTTTGGTTCTCAAAGCCACATGGTCATGTTAGGAGTGAGCACACTTCAGTAAATCGGTCTCGACTCATTCGCTTCAGCAAAGCACCACTTGACCAGGATGTAGTTTTTATCCTCAAAGAAAATATAGTTTCAATTTTCTACCTTGCTCTGTTTGAGAGCTTTTATTAATTAGAAAGAGCAAGACCAGCACAACATGACTGTTTCTACTGACAAAACAAAATATGTGGTGTATTACAAAAGAATTAGTGAAGACATATCTGTACTGAAGAAGTCTTATTGTTCTTTAGCTTCAACTGTTTTCTTCTGCAAACTAAAATGTGCTTCTCCATTATTAATACTATTTATTCATGGTTACTGTTACAGATCTCCTCCTTTTCATTTAAAATGAAAGTTCTCATAAAAATTACAGAATATTACATATTGACAAAAGTGGTAGGAGCTTTCTTTCTAAGTAAACAGAACAATGCATAAATTTATTATCTGCTAAGAAAAAGTCCTAGCAATTTCGGGTACAAGCAGCAAAAAAACCATTTTCCTCTTTCTCATTGGTCTGAAAATATTTATACGCAAAATCAATTTTACAAGGATATAAAACTTTTATTCCAATGTTATGTACTGTTATTCTATCAGTTTACTGAGTATTTTGTTCCTGGTTTTGATATGGAGATTTTTGAGAGAAAGAATTGTTTGCCACTCTTAGAGAAAAAGTGTCTTGACAACCAGTCTGATGAAGTTATTTTTAATTTCATTCAGTATTTTGCCTGTATTTTAATAATGTCTTTCTCTAAAGGCAGGAAATCACAGATTTTTATTATTTGATTAGGCAAGTAGTAGGGTATACTCAAAATACTTTTAAGAGATTCCATGAAAAATACTCTGTATGACACATTGAAGTTCTAACTAAGGGTCTTTGTACTGAAATTCAGAGATGAAATTCAAAGCTTTCTAAAGATTGAGTTCTATCAATTGCTGCTTCAAATGACCAGGCTATAAATGGACACCTCACGTGTCAGGCTGGGCAGTCAGAGAATGTCACACTGTTCCTTTGGGGGCTGTTCACCACTAGAATTGATGCGCCATTCTCAAGCTTGCTAATGTACTGCCTGACTCAGGATGGAGCTTTGAGCCTATGAATGGGGTTTTTTGTTGTTGCTCAACAATATGCATATATCAGAGCTGTTGGAACTAAATAGCATTTATCTTGGACAAAGATGATATTGTCAAAACTTGTTGATTTAATTCATAGTGCTATTAATTGTAAAACAGTTTCAAGATAGGTGGTTTACTCGCTCTGCTGAAAAATGTATTACAGACAGTCACTGTGACTCAGTGATGCAACTAAAATAGTCAATATCTTTTCATTAGGGCTGGAGCAGAAGACAAATCTTCAAACCACCAGATATTCTCCAGAGCCTCAGAAGAACATAGCAATTAAAAGACACATTCCATCAGGAGCACCGACAGCAAATAGCTGATGTTTGATCAGTTTGTCACTTGACTTTGTTTTAGCACAATTCAATCAGCACCGATAAAACCTGTATAATCAACTTTAGTGATAGTTTTATCTCAGACAGATTGTACTGGCAGAGGTTGCAGACACTTGGTATAGCAAATGCAGGATATACTGTGGTCACGACACATGGTTACCCAGGTGCTACCATCTGTTAGATGTGCTGACAGGTTCTTCTTTCACACAAGAGTTCTGAAGAAAATGGTGTAGGCACTGCCTGTATCCTTTTCATACTTGCCAGAAAAGTAAGTCCTTTCAAAGGTGCTTCATGATCCAAATCAGATTTTATCTCTCTTTCTTTTAGCAGTGGATGTGTATCTGGACCTGGTGTCATCATGAGTGGCATTTGGAGTCACTTCTGACAGAAGAACAGTACACTAAAATCTTCCATGAATTGGAAGCACTTTCTACTCCTGCTGAAATGGCTATCACATATGATAGGAAGAAACACACTGTGAAATTTCATTTTAGGGAAGACTTGAAAACTTTTTAGTATCATAAATTAGTTGCAAAAAATTAACAAAAACAATGATCCCCATACCAAACTTTTCAATTTAAATTATTTTCAGTAGTTTGGGTCAAAAACAACTACCGAAAGCAACTGAGCTTTCATAAGGCACATCCTCAAAACAGTCTTTACAGTTCGAAGGGCCTCTTGGTTTCCTCTCTGTAAAGAACCCAAAACATTTGGCTACTTGCAATCACAGAATCACAGAATATGCCGAGTTGGAAGGAACTAACAAAGATCATCACGTCTAACTCTTGTCTCTGCACCATTATTTATGTACATGTATTGATAAATACAATGAGCAGAAAAGCAACTCTAATGAAGTTTACTGATGTCTGCTTCAAGACAAATGTGTTCATGTGTCAAATACAAGTTGAAATAGATAAAAAACTTGTCAGTATTTAATTTGTACAAATCGTAGTGAAACTTCTCTGCAAACAGATTTTTCAATTTCTCTTAAATGTATTTCAAATAATTTTTCTGAAAGAAAAATTCTTTCCGGATCATTTATAGGATGAATAAAGTATTAAATTTCAGGCACATAGTCTTAATTAATGTACTGATGAGTGTCTTTTGAATACAATAAATAATAGTTTTGGAAATTTTAGGGATGTCAAAAATATGTTTTCTTTTTACTTTCATCTGATGTATTTTGATAAAAAAACATAGAAAAAATGGAAAAGTGATTGCATGCTTAAGTTACACATGTCAAATTTTGGAGAAACAAGGTTTTGTCCTTGAGTCACAGTTGGAGTTCAGACAATTAAACATCAATCTCTCAAACCCATAAACATGCCATGAAAACAGATACTCTTCCATCTTTCTCCTCAGAAGCCACCAAATAACCTCTGACCCACTAAATTTCATCAAGAGGATCCATCTGTGTTAGTTATACTGTGAAAAATTTTTTTGTTAAAATAATAATAATAATGGCCAATCTTCGTGAATGAAGATTTGGGAAGGGCACTCCCCCCGTGGGTCTGCCCTTCGAGCCTGTGCAGTGGATGTTTTAGGTGAGGCACAGCGTGTGCAGAACTGGCCCCACCGTTTAAGTCCTAAGGTTCATTTGGCACAGCCGAGCAAGCTTGGACAGTGACAGTGAAGTCCTTGGGACTACCTACAGCACCTGGTACTAACTGGGGCTGGCCCTGCTTCGCATTCGAGATCTGACGGGATCGGATGGCAGGGAGGCATCGTTAAAATAAGAATTAAAATAATATATATATATATCTGTAGTAGTGGTATAAGGCACTTTATTTTTAACCTGGAAGATGCATGCCTTGTTTCCATGCTTTATTCACCTGTAAGAGTACAAATCACAAATCATTCTATGATACTTGACAAAAAATATGCAGAAATACTAGCAGCTATTTCCTAGAGAACAAGACAAAGGAAACACAAGACTCGGGATACCCTGTCCCATTTTATATAGAGTTAGCTACAGTTCTTCAGGTTTTGTAGAGTGCTTTGAGAAGGACGGTAGAGACAGAACAAGACTCCCCCTGCAGCCTGCACTCTATCTATTAAAGCACCCTTGTTGAAGGAACATCCCACTGTCTTTCCATTAAGGAATAAAAGGATGACACAACATATCAAATGGTGATACCACCATTACTAAGGTCATATTTCCTGTGAGAGGTGTATAAGAGACAAATAACACACCAGTGCCTACTACAGACACCTTCAAAACAGTTCCATGGACATCGTGTTCATCAGGAAAGGCTCCAAAATATATGTGAGGCAAATCTAGCCAGTGGATACATTGAGGGATCCTTATGGGACTGGCTAGGAAAGTATCTATGATGCCAGCTTTCTTAGAGTGATTTATCTGCAAAGTGCAGAGGCGTGCATGGTCCTCATAACCTGTGAAGGCTGCAACTGTCTTATCTTCTTTCTCAGTGATGGTATTTAGAAGGATAATAGTCCTTCTGTTGAAGATCCTTCTTAGAATGACCTGAAATACTTTGCCACAAAGGCAAGCTAGGTTTGCAGGCCTTCTCAAATCAAGCAAAATGAACAGTGTGTTCACTTCATTGTCTTTCCTATCCACTAGATCAGGGGTCCCAGATCTTCCAGTGGAGAGACAGCAGGTCAAAGCCTCCCAAAAGCTGTAAGACTCTTTCCTTCAATTTTCTTTATCTCTGGAATGTTTTTAAGGTTTATTCTTGCACTGGTATGTATTCATGCCACTGGTTATTTCACTGCCTCTTGTCCCAGAACCACTATTACACTAGAAAATCTACACAGAGGGAGAAGAGCCCTTCCATCTCAGTATACAATTCAGACCCATAAATCTGTGGCATCTCTGTCTCTCCAGACTTATGCTGTTAAAACACAGAGTTTATTGAGATTCCTTATGCAACTTGAAGGAAGAAAAAGCTAAGAAAATGAGCTACAGCCAATTTGTATTTTGAATATAAAACCCAATTGATATTATTCAGCTTTTGAAATGTGAATTATACATTATGGGATGAGTTAAACTATCATCTCTGGGAAGAGAAGATTTATATTTGTCCCTATTATATACAGTTACTGATTGGGTAAGATAAGTACTTGATTTCTCCTTAATTTTCATTTTCATATCACCTTTGATTCCAATTATTCTGCCATCATTCAAACTGTGGCTAAAAACACCGACAGATAGAAGCAAAAACAAAGTTCATTTAGAATCTAGCTTTGGAAATAAATGTTAATAATGCCAATTTAAACTGCTCCAGCTACTGGTTAGCATTTAAGTGACAACAGAGAGTAGCTTATGTTATGAAAGAATCTATGTTCTTGAATATATAGTCTATGACACATCTTTTTAACTACTCATCACAGACCTGTAAATACCCTTTCAGCCTGTGGAAAAAAAAACAAACACACTGTTACAAGCTCGTAGACACAAGTCCTTTTATGTATTTTTGCTACTTTGATTTTAATATTTTGGGGGAGGAGTAAGTCAAATTATAATCAATTGTCTTTTCCCTTCAGATCATTTTCCTGAAAGCTGCTTATAATGCCTCAATTTGAAGCCCTGTCAATATTAATTCCTAATTGTCTCTCAGAAATCTTTTATTTCTTTAAGTCTTTCAGGACTTAAATTCCTACTATTAATAATAATAAAAATATATTTGAACTAATGTTAAAAATAGAAGAAAATGAGCTAAAATGAGGGCTAACATGACATGAAGTCTTTTGTGTGTAGCCTGTATCCTGCACAAAAGGTCTCTTGTTTGTTTGTTTGTTTTTGCACAAGATCATGAACTCTGCTGTAATGTAAACAACAAGTATTATGCATTTAAGAATACATGTTTCTGTCATTACTGGATTTTCAAGGATAATGTTTTGAAATGAAAGACTAACCTATCTCCAACACCTGTTTTTCAAAGAATCAAATACACTGTTATTAGAAGCAATTTTTGCAGGTGTTGAAACAACACAGTGACAGAAGACAAAAGGTAATAGGCATTCTTTCTAAATCAATATTAGACAATAGTTTCAGTACAGTGTCCCACAGCTTTCAGGGGGAAAAAATCACCTGTTTTCAGCTGCCAAAATAATAAATTGAAACAGGAGCTGTGACCAGTAAGCACAGAGCTGTTAGCGGGGGGACAATAGCACTTTAACACAGACATTGATTCAAATGATAGCTTTGACTTGGAACTGCAGATTTCACCCTAATAATTTATCACCGACTAGGCATGAAATGCTGCAATGGCCCTTGATGGTCTACAAGGTGGTAGTGCAGCATCTTGGAAAAATGCTGATGAAAAGCTCCATTTTCATGGACTTATATTGCTGTGCTTAAAGACAAAGACAGTTACCAGAAGAAAGTGATAATAAGTGAACAGGTGAAACGGGGAGCTTATAAGCGCCACTGAAACGCCTGTCACTTCTTGTCAAAAATAAATTGCTTTCCTGGGAAATGCTGAGGACCAACAACAACCAAAATTGCATGATAATAACATTTCCAGTGTAGAGCTGTTAGAAAGTTCCCGTGTGGTTTTCATGCAGGGGAAAGGTGGAGAGGTGCTCCAGTCCACACTGGAACAATTCTTTTAAAGGTGTGCAAATCTAGAATGTATTATTCTCTACCCAAATTTGTAAAAATAATGGAAATTGATTGAGGTCAATTATAATTGGTTACAATAACGCATAAAGATGCAAATGTGGCTTACTTTATGAATAAGCAGGGCCTCAGTAGCTTTTGAAATACTGATTAACTCATATGGAGAACAACACGAAACAATTCAACCTTTCCAAGCTATAAAATACAAAGAGAATTTGCTGTCAGAGGTCTGGGTGCAATGCAGGAGCCTGAGATTTACAAAAGTTCCTAGACAGGCAATCTATAAAGGCAACTCTGGCAATTGCCTATAAAGACAGTTTAGATCCTCAATCCAGTCTCCAAGAACAGAGGGAGTGTGTACACCAAAAATTATATTCAAAAGACTGAGAAGACCAAAATCACGAAGATGCTTCATGTATTTGTTTATTTAAAGATTCCTAACTTTATTTCATAATGCATTTACCTGGATGTGCATTTGATACAGTGCCTTTTAAAGGAATAGTTTTGCAACACAATCTCTACCATTTGGATCTACAAGCTGTTCCAAATTGCCACTCATCTTAAAATACTGGTTTAACTGAACTAGTCCAAATAAAAGAAGTCATTGTACTAGACTTAAGCGTGTATTTTGTAGGATAATAGGTGAAATCTCTGTCAGTTGCTGATCCCTGATAAGACGTAAATGGGATCTTCCCTTTGAAGTGAATTATTTAGGCTTTTAAAAGACATACATAATTCTGCATCTTGAAAATGCATGGGACACCAGTAAAATAGCTAAAACCTAAAATACACTTTTTCTTGTATGAATTAAATAGTCAACTTGGATGTTAATTCCAAGAGACTTTTTTAAAACTCCAAAGCTTCAAATATGTAATTGCATTTAAATACCTCTGTCTGAAGTGCTAATTAATTGGGAATGTTTTTCATTTCTGAAAGAAGCATGATTAAAGACAATGAACACATTGTTAAAGGAAAAAATTGAGACAAAGATTAAAAATTATGAGAATGTATGTGACCAGAGAATAAAATAAAAATTAAAAGTACTTGAGGTCTTTGTTTTTTAAGCATTTACTTTGTCAAAATTACTTTGGAATTTTTCCTTTTTTTTTTCTTTCACAATATGACTCTGCTTTTGCTAGACTGTTAAGAACATGGTCTAATTTAAATGGTTGAATAATCTTATAAAAGTTAATGAGGTACTTATTTATTTCTTTTCAGTGCGCTGTCAAAGATTTAAAGGGTTTTCATTCCCCACTTTTTCATTACTTTGGTCACATGAACTTGAGCTACAATGGAAACAATGGGTGAGACTTGGCTCCAGTCTGTAATCAACTATATTTTGATGTCTAAACCTGACAAGTGTTTCTAAGCTTCCACTACATTTATCAAAAGCCTAGTTAATATGTTCAGCAGAGTCTGGAGAAGTACCCACCTGAGTAACTGTAACTCTTCAGTTCATTTTAGTATGAATCACTCCTTAGCATTTAAGTTTTATTAGGGTGCTAATACAGCTACCCAGTAGTAAGCCTCTCTGTGCCTTCTGGGAAACCTAGAATACCCCACCTGGACTTTGGTTACTAGTTCATAGAATCTTAGGATCACAGAATTCTTAAGGTTGGAAAAATCCCCCAAGATGTTCCCAGTCTAATCTTTGACCAAACACCACTCTGTCAACTAAATCATGGCACTGAGCACCAAGTCCAGTCATTTCTTGCACACCTCCAGGGCTGATGACTCCACTCCTCCCTGGGCAGCCCATTCAAATGCTAAACAAACCTTCCAGTGAAGAAATTCTTCTTAATGAACAACCTGAACGTCCCTTGGCTCACTTTTAGGTCATTTCCACTTTTACTGTCTTTACTTGCGTGGGAGAAGGGGCTCTCACCTCCCTACAATCTTCTTTCAGGTGGCTGTAAAGATCTTTAGGGTCTCCTGTGAGCTTCCTTATCTCCAGGTAAACACTCTCAGCTCCCTCAGCTGCTCCTCATAAGACTCATTTTCTAAGAACCTCTCCAGTGTTGTTGCCCTACTCCATGCACACTTGAGCACCTCAGCTGAGCCCAGGATTTGAGGTTTGGCTTCACCAGTGCTGAGTACAGAAGGGACAATCACTTCCCTACTGCTGGCCACACTATTGCTTATACAGACCAGGGTGCCATTGGCTTTCTTGGTCACTTGGACAGGCCAATGGTATCCTGACCTGTATCGAAAGTAGCATGGATCTCCCACAATTTCTTGGTCATGTCTTCCAGAAACTCATGAATACCCAGTACACCATAGGGTATGTCAACTGGTTGCTTATCAAGAGGCAATAGAAACAAATCCTAGATGTTTGCTGATAGCAAATAAGAACTTAGGTGCTTCACTCACATGCTCATGAACATTTAGTCTTCCTTTCAAAATTCCTATTTGGAAGTTTAAATGTGTAAACAGAATGAAATCAGGGTTTAAGAATCCAAGAAATCTGCCAGTTTGGACAACTGAAAAATTAGACAACTGCAACAATAGAGCTGCTCTACAATGTAGAACAAAACAAAGGTCCTACAAATTCTGGAGAAACCAGGTAGCCTTAGTAAGAATTTCTATATTTTTCAGAGTGGGTAAAATATTTCACTGAGAACTTAGCCTTCATTTGACAGGCCATTTCTGCATCGATGAAATATTCCTTTGGGTTCCCTATCTATGATAAAGGCTTATTAAATACCAAAATGGCAAAAAGTCAATCACAAGAAAGATATTAATAGAAAACCAAGTGGTATTGAAACAATTGATAGTCCATCCCATGTTTCCTGAAATTACAATTGATGCATTTGCCATCTGTAGATGCCTTTAATTGTCGGTCTCATTTCCTTTTCTTTTCTCACTGCATTTAAAGCAGGTTTTCTGTTTGTAAGAAATTTACATTTTAGAAAAAAAAAATAAAGCAAGCAAAATTTTAGGAAAAAACCCTCTATGCCTGTTTTTACAACTAGTTTAATATAAACCTAATATAATACAATAGCTCTTTTTTTTCATAGAGTTCATTTTAAAGACAATCCTGGGTTCTATATTATTCCCTAAGTTTACACTTGATGCACTTTCTTTATACTTTTGCAAATTATATTGCTTGCATTTTTACTTCTGTCTCTGAATATTTCTAGCCTCCTTTTTTTAGTCACAGCTAATTAATTTTCCTGCTTCCGCTGCTCTTGTTCTGTTTGTAGGTTTGTACTTAGACACATTCTGTGAGCTCTGGAATCATCTCCATCCTGGTAGTGTTGTCATAGATACACACAGAACCATTTATTGTTGGAGAAATGTTGAGAAATAGTTGCCCAGTGTTCTGCTCTTTCCTGTTTATCTTTTAATTCAGACTAGTGCCATCGGTCATCACTGGCTCTTTCCCCTCTCGCCCATCACCTCTGCTAATGAGGGGAACATCTGTGCAGCTGGAGATACAGCCCAAATGAGACAGGATTCATTATATCCCTGCTGAGGGCCCAGGGAGAGGGCCAGAGTGGATCTGTCTCTCTGAAAAGGCAGAGGAACAATCGGGCCCATTATAAGTTATCCTTAGACCTGAAGATACGAGTTTTAAGTTTGGAATCCCTCATATTTTTCATTATTTTCAAAGGGTTGGGAGGGCATGAATTGAAGACCATGTTGCTCTATAAATCTTTGTTGTCTCTGTTTGGAATAACACTTTCCTGCAGAAAGGACTTCAATGTCCTTTTTTTTTTTTTTTTCCAAAACCAGCAAGAGCTTCGTGGCTAGAATATTTCTCTTCTACTGTAGTTGGAGTTGCCCCAGGTCCTAATCTCAGCTGCAAATGCAGAATCAATTTTATTTGATGTGTTTTACAAGTTTGTTTTGTCCATTTAGCATGTATATTGCCTAGACTGAGGGTGAACATATTTTGAAATTGCTCATTGTTCTTATTAATATAGTAGCAGTAGTAATTATTATTATTACTGTTATCATGAGTAGCTATTGGATTCAGTACCATCTTGCCATGACACAAGTTAAAACTTTAGAAATTTGTCTTAACGTTGGCAAAGATCCTTTTCACAGCTGCACAAATGAGCCTTGCATATTATTTCCAGACAAACCTCCAACAACTCCTCAATTATTGCAACTGGCAACTCATCACAAATGAACCAGAGGAGCAAAAAATCACTGTGCTGCTCTGTTGAAAGGATTAAGCCACCACAAACCTGTATTATAGGTAAGTCCAGATTCATTGTATATAACATGAATTTTAACACTGACTTCTATGATAGGCCAAATTTTTGTTCTTTATTGCTAAAAGTAGTTTAATCTTATTTGAAGAGTGTCTTCATAGTGAAAGTAAAAAGATTTCTGCATAATAGCAGACGGTCATTTCCTCTCAGATAAATTTCTAGTCTCTTTTGATCCAGCCAATCTTAGGCTATTCTTATATCAAAAACCATGAACTTATATAAATTTTAGTGCAACATGCTCAGGTTTTAAGCTTTGTCCAATATAAAGCCTATAGCTCAACTATCCAGATAGAAAAGTCTCTCTCAATTTGCCAGAAACTCAGAAACTTCACTAAAGAAACAAGATTTTAATTTGTTTTTAAATTCCTGAAGGACTGTCTTTCATGTGCATTTGGAATAAGTGAATTCTATTTCTCTGTAAGCTGGGATTGACTGGAGTCTTTAGATAAAAGTGTTTTGCCTGAATTCTGAGGTAAGTATCGTGCATCAATGGAATACTGTCCTCCAGGAAGAGATGCTGCAGAAAAGGTTCTAATTATGGAGCCTCTCCACGGTGTCTATACATAGTTTAGAAAGCATGCTGCAAATGAATAGTTCTATAGAAATGTGAAATATTTCATCATAATTATGAAATGTGAAATATAATCATCATAATTAATGTGCTGGGCTCTTGCTGAAGCTCTCAGCTTGGATATTTCTATATCCCACATTTTCCTCTCTGTTTTTCCCTTACTGTTCTGGTAAAGTTCTTTGAGTTTAACTGTTCAAAACTGAGGCTGCTGCACTACACTCTCACCAAATATATTGAAAGGAAAAGATTAAAACATTTTGATTAAATAAAGTTATTATCAAATATAAAATATATATATTTGCTTGTGGGTGACCTGTTCCTTAGCAATTTTCAAAACCACTTTTTGCAGAGAGTTCAGGATTTTTTCCCCTCCTTTTATAGGCAGGCAAACTGAGGTAGGGTTGAGTGAATAAGCATCATTTTCTGGAGGCAGTACTAGTTTGGGAACAAAGTAAAAAGAAGGCCCAATTTTCAGAGCTTTTTGTACTTGTAGCAGTTATTAAGCTCAATAGGAGCTTTTGAACATTATGAACACCTGAGCATGGATGAGAGCAGCCATGCAGTTTAATTCTGCTGAGCTGGAATTTATGCCATTAACGCTGGATCCAGCCCCAGCACTTGGACATACACTCATCACACCTAACTGCACTCATGCACTCAGAGGTAAGAAGGTGCCTACACTAGGGTTTAGTACTCAGGTAGCACAATTTCACTGCACCTATGTATCATCCCATCTAATATATAACCCTGAGAAAGCAATGTGAGATAGTCATGTTTCCTTAAATTCATGTGGGACTAAAACCAGTCACCAGTCACCCATGTATATGGAAAAAAACCCCAAGTCTTCTTCCAATTTCCCTTCTAATTCACCTGCTCAGGAGCGGGGTTTGGCAGAGTTTCTTGATCTTCATCATTGTAAATTCTATTTCTATGAAAAAAAAAACCAACAAAACTTCCCAGAACTATAAACCAAAGCTGTTAGTGTAGCTTCATGCCAGCTAAATTTACCTCCCTCAATTTAATACATTTTTGTCCTGCACTGCTCTGCCCACAATCACTCTCCCTCTCGCCCTAGATTGCTATGGCAACCAGAGAAACCAGGAAGAATATTTCAATATCTGCATTCATGAAGAGGAATACCTGGACTGTCATTCAAGCCAGGTTCTTCCCAAAACAGATGTGTGATGGGTCTAAGAGCCCAGGATGAATAGCAGAAAACCCCTGTGAATTGATTGGGTTGTGAACTGGAGTTTTTGGGACCCTTACGGAATAAAAAAACCTTGTCAGTTTACCCTCATAGCCAGGCCCCAGGAAGCCTTTGTAGCTGATAATGAGTGAAAAGCTCATGAGACAGTAGAAGAGGAGGCAGAGGTAGCCCTGGAAAGCATCAGTCTCTCATCAAAGGGCTGGATGCAGGAGACCAATGGTTACTGAAAACATTCCCAAAAGTACACTATTTGGAAGATACAGATAGAAAGCTGGAAGGGAGAAGTGGAAATATTCAGTTTTGATACTTCAATAGCTTGCTTATTTGTTTTAATTATTAAATACCTTCTCAATTCTCGTGACTTTCTCATTTCTTTTGTATTTTCTGCTCTATTATTTTAGAATTCAGATACAACTTTTTTCTTGTATTTGAAACATACTGTTTAAAATTACTGTACATATCTGTGAGGACAAAGAATATTTTCTAAGAAATTTTCCCCCTTAAGAAGGGGAAAACCAAGGAATTATGAATATTATTATATTAAGAGGTTTTTTTAAAAAAAATAAAAACTACTTCTTCTGGCCACTTTTAAACTTCCATTCAAAAGGTGTTACCACAGTGACAAAACATTAGGAAGCATTGTCAATTCAGAGGAAGATTCAGAAAGGAAAAGATAACCTCGTAGTCTACTATATCTGAATCGAAGTGAAAAAAAATTAAATAGTGCAAACTATAAGGTTGTGCTTCCAGGAACTATTAAGAACTTCTGGTAGTAGCTGGGAACTCAGCCTACAGATAAGGTAACAAAGATCTGGATGTACTTGTAAATCACAGGATGATTGTGAGTCAGTAGGGTAACAAAGCCATGAAAAAGGCTAATGGGATCTAAGCTTGGCTCAGAAAAAGCAGTGCCAGTGGAGATGGAAAATCATTATATTTATTAAGCAACTCTGGTAAAACTTCGACAGGAATAGTGGATACAATTTTGACAATGTGATCTTGAGATGGAATAAATAAAGATAAGCCTTCTGGATAACCAAAGAAATTAAAATTGTCAATAACTTTTTTAAGAAATAAGCCAGAATAGATTTTCATTCGAACAATGTACACATTGGGATTTACAGGAATAACTGACAAGGAAGAAAAACTGCACTATGATAAAAGTGGGCATAAGAAATAGACAATAACTTCAGCTAAGAATAAAAATAACGTGAATTTCTGACTATTTGCGTACTGAGGTCCTGAAATAAATTTGCAATAAGAGAGAAGAGTTAAAAAGGCTTTGTGTTGTATTAACCCTCCGTCAAATGTTGTGAGGTAATTGACTACCCCTGAATTTAGTGACTGTTAAGCAGTCATATACTTGCAAAAGGAGCAGTATCCATTTCTGGAAAGGATAGGCCAATTTTTTAAAATTTTGCTATGTTTGAAAGAAAGAGCCAAGATTCCCTGCATCTTTCCCACAGGGAGCTGGATTGGCTGGATCAAACATACCAGTGCCTGGATGGTGTCGAAGCCTGGCACAAGAAGCTGTCCCAGAGAAATCTCCTCCCACTCCTTCAGCTGAGTAAGCACTGCCATTTTCACATATATCTACACATAGATGTTAACTTGTCATTCATTATCTGTCTGGAGATAATAGAGATTAAAAATTGAAATCAAACAAACAATCAGAGAAGAATTTTCTGATAAAAATTGCTGCATTGGACAAAGTGTAAGTAGGTGATAGTGCACTTTTATCATATTTACAAGCAGAGAACCTCATTATGAGGAGAGAACATGTTGGTTTTTCAAGGTTTCTATGTCTCTGAAGATGAGACAGAGAACTTTTAAGAGCCTCCTTCAACCAAAATCAAGTGTCTTCTGGGGAAATAAGAAGCTGAGCAGGCAGATGAGCTACTTTTCATTTAATGTTTATGATTTCCTTGATGGTTGCTGAGGTAGGAGCTGGAGTTGCTGGAGTGGGGAGTTCTATCCCAGTTACTTATTGGCTCTTCACCTGACAGTATAGATCAATCCCTTTTCTGAGAGCAAGAGAGTCTGTTCAGGCTGGTCCCAGACATGTACAAAAAATATGTGACTTCTCCTCATTCAGGCTGCCAAGGGCATAGGCCACCTGTGACCACTTACTGCACCATTCCAAGCTCCTCAGTTCTTTACCCCAGCAGTTATAGCAATCACAACTGTTTCAGGGATGATGACTAAAAATGGCATGAGGACTAAAATCAATAGATATAGACACCTTTGTAGATAGAGGTATATAGGTATATCAGTATATAGGTATAGATATATAGGTATTGTGCTAAATTTGGAACACCTGACAGAGAAAAGGATGTCCTTAGAGTGGTGTGGTTATGACATAAAAAAAAAAAGACAAAACCATGAAGAAACACAAATTATTCAGATCCCAGATCTAGTGAGGGGCTGATTGAGAATAGCACTTATATTCCTGTAGCTCCTACCTTTATTCTGGGGTAACTGGTCTTCTTAATTTTATTTTTTCCCCCTTTTCCATTTGACTCTTAATCATAGAAAGGAATGAAGATTTAAATCTACGTTTAAGATTTACAGAAATAAAAAAGGTCTTCTGAATAAACACAATTTAACTGTAATTTTCTCCCCTGGTTCTAAAGGCTCATGCTGAAGACTCACATTACCGCTCTTTGTGTCATCGTGTATATTAAATGTAGGAAATCAGTCTGAGATGTATTATTGGTTTAGGAGAATCCATGTACAATTACTTTTTAAAAATTACAACATACTTCAAACTGTAATAACTGTGCCTCTTTATAGAAATAGAAGTTATAATCTAGCCATTAAAATTCCATAACCAACTGCTTCCAGCTATTCACATGCGTGAAACACCGCACAGCTTCCAATTTATTTTTTTTTATTTTATATATTTGCCACTTTCAGGCTCCTGTGGAGAGTAATTTCTTTGGAAAGTGGCCTCATCTAAATAATATTTAAGTATACCACAAAGACTATCAACAAAGACAAATTGTCCTACATCTCAACATAATCAAACGTTTATTTATTAAACTGTTGAAAACCTGATCAACATGGAACAAGCTGAAGTTCTCTCAAAGCTAACTAGAAGAGAGAAATGAGGGGAAGCTGTGAGGGGGCACAGTGTAGAAGGAGGGCTGATCTGTGTTGCTGTAGACACACACAATTGTCTGTGAGAATAGAATTGGACAAAAGGCTGTTGTGAATACGGAACAATTTGTAGCACTTAGATTTGTGTAAAGGATAATAAATAAGGATATTACTTCCCAGTACTTTTGATATATTTATAGAACTGACCTGATGCTTGGTGTCCAGGGTGGCTGTAGTGCTCATCTTTGTGATTTATAGATTCTGATTGTATCCAGTTGTTTTTCACACAGTGTTACATTATTTTATATATAACACTATATGGTGTTATCCCCAGAGAGGATTCGGATGCTGTACACCATAAAAAGGTGGACCTGAATAGTTTACAATTTAAATACATTGAAATTCTTAGTGCTCTGCACAAAAAGGTTGTCAAACTTCCTACCTATTTTCATAGACTTGGGAACTTTGCTATTATTGCTATTTCTGAGCTAATAACATTGCAGAAAAAGATATTCATAGGCAAATGAACTATCAGACATATGGACAGCATTAATTTGAAACAAACTCTGGGCTTTATGTAAAATTCACACAAAATGTCAGTAGGATTTCTGTTTGACCTTGGAATGACTCTTTCAGAGCTAGAACAGTCAAACTCACTGCTGTGTTAATCACAATGATTTTCTCCTACACTTTATTTCAAACAGTGGTCTGTGAATGACTGATGCCCATAAACAATAGAAAGAAACCCATGAAGTGACTGCAGGAATAAATTTAAGATAAAAACAAAGTATATTCTGCCCCCACCAAGCATATGAATTGAATCAAAATGACAGAAAAATTAAGACCAAGAATGATATAACCTTTCAGCAATTGTGAACTGCTTCTTTATTTTTAGATTTTATTTACTACATGCCACAGTGGTAACAACCTTATCAAATTATTCATGGTTTTTAGCAAATATGCAAGTTGATTTTATCAATTATTGAGTCATCAAGATTAGGTATTTACCTGTAACTGACTTGCATTCACTAAGAAACGACCACTATATAAGGCCAAATACCACTATCCCAACTTTTCTCTATTGTTGTAACATCCTGAAGGAGCACTGTGGATTGTAGAGATTTTCTGCTAGGACTCCACATTGCAAATGTTCCTCTCTGGAAGAAAACATCTCTCCAGCACCTATTCCTAGGCATTACTTTCAAGAAATTACATTAATATTTTAGATTATTGAGGAAAAATACAAGGTTAAATCTTCTGCATCTCACTTTAATGACTACATGGCATGGAGGGGAAATTGATTGACCTTTAATAATTTGAGATATAATTTCTGATTTTATCTTCCCTAAACTTGTGTTTCTTTTTTCCTCTCCACCTTAAGTAAATTCAGTTTGGCACAGATGAATTCATGCAATATTCATCTGGAATATGTGATGTAAATGTAAATTTAATTTTTTCCCCATATTGTGAAAGAAAAAAAAATCTTTCTTTCCAAAGCAGACCTGCTGCAAGAACTATCCTGTACAAGGCAAATAAGAATCTGTAAGTCCTATATTAGTATAATTACTAAAACAATCTATTAATCTTCTACCTATTATTCTAGAGAAGAACAAGTTCTTCATTCATCAAAAATCACCCAAATACAACAACAAAAAAAGAAAACAAACCCAAACAACTAAACCAAACAAAAACCAAACAACACCCCCCCCAAACAAAAAACATAAATTATGTATAACAACCCTGTAAACTCCTGTTTTGATATTGTCATTAACACTTCTTTCCCAGATTAAGATATTCATAAATAAGCTTCTAGTATTTCTTCTAGGGTATTTTTTTTTGTGCAATAGTTAAATGATAAGATAATCTTATGGTAAACATATTTTATTAAAGATTGAAATATATGACATTTTTTCCTAGTTCTGGCAAAAGATGGTTTTATAACCTAAATAAAGGCACTTCATTCTTCTATCTTGCTTGTCAATTATTTGAAGTATCTGACTACCACTCATTGTAATGACATCTATGCAGTTCATACATACTTCAGGTTTTCTGCAAAATTTAATCATAGAATCGATTGGGTTGGAAAAGACTTCCGAGATCATCAAGTCCAACCTTTGGTCCAACTCCAGTCCATTTACTAGATCAGGGCCCTCAGTGCCGCCTCCAATCTCAGTTTGAAAACC
>VWZD01012773.1:565712-579548 GCA_013396695.1 Sakesphorus luctuosus | reverse complement strand
TTTAAATTATTCCAGAGGGCAGCCTTCAATTTAAAAATACATTTTGGTTTTGGAAGAGCAGATTTTAGTCTTTGACATTCTAATACTCAGACCCTGTGTAGACCAACTCTCAAACCCCTTGAACAACATGTAAGACTAGGTAGGAATACTCTTTCTACTCCAATCATGATCCATTTCTTTGAGAGCCATGAAGGACTGATACCCACAGTGGCACTGTCCATATGGATGTTTTTCTTCATGTTAAAGCACAAGTCATAGGCTAGTGACTCCTCCAAGGGCTACATGAAGTTTGTTGGCCTTTAAACTGCTATCAGTGCCCAGCTTTCTTAGAAACATATTTTATCCTGTAAAAGAAATAAGGATTAGAAGCTTCCTGTGGAAAAGGAAAAAGGACTATGCATGGCAAAAATTGCCAAAGCTGTCCAATTCTATAATAATTAAGCAAAATGGGAAGAATGTCTAGCCTACAACAGTGTATAATTTTATTTCTATGTGGATTTATAATTTCTTTGTCCAAAACAAGCCATTGGCATAGAGACAGACTGACATTTTAAAACAATATCTTTTTTTTACCTGTAGTAGTAGTATTCTATTTAGCAATACTTAGGCTATGAGGGGATGCTTTCTTTTCCTTTTTTCCACAGGGTTTCGTATTTGGTTTAGTATACACACAAATTTCAGGAAAATCCAGAAAATGAGTATCTGAATCAAGAAGCTTGACCATATCTGCCTTTTTCTTGGTACTTTTTCCTGATTTCCTTTGTCACTTATTTAATCTACTCTGATCTTTGACTTAGCAGTTATTCTTAACAGCAGGAATTGCATCACGAAGGGCTGGCTAGTAATGCTCTAGAAGAACAAGATCTCTGAGACCCTCTATGCTGCTTGCTTAAATCAGCAAGAGGAGACTCTTGGTCTCTTTATACGCTACTGCCAAAGCTCATGGCCAAAGACCTGGGTTTGGGTTTCTGTGCTTCTTTTGTTCCTATGTCCTTGAAGGCAGACATCTAGTGAATATACCTCACCCAAGTCCCTGCCATGCTCCTAACAGCCTCTCTGACAGCCCTTCTTGAGGCTCCCATGAAGCCCAGACCTCCAGGGTGTGTGCCCTGTTCATGGAGCCAACTGATCTCCAGTGAAGGCAGGCAGGGTGTTTCTGAGGCACAACTCAGAGGTCATGCAGCAAACAGACTGTTTATGAGCAGCCTATTAGGCCTGTCCTTGAGTACTTTGAAAAATGAACCGGCTCTTTTGATTACAGTTTAAACTGGAACATCTTCTCCTGCCCCTACTTGCCTTCTTTGAGAGGGCAAATCCCCATCTGAAATGTAGATATCTCTTTCTGTTCAGTGCTGCTGAAGCTTCTACAGACTCATTGGAAGGTTTTCTTTAGGGTCTTCTAAAGAATACACCCATGGGTGTAGATCTCTTTCTGCAAATGAATCTCTCATTTCATGCAGGGATGCTGCAGGAGAAAGCTGGTGGCTCCAGAGGCATAGGAAGGAGGAGGCTTGGTGAATGGAGGGCAGCTGCGTTAGGTATTATCAATGGACAAGCAACGGCAGCTTGCAATTCCAGAACTCCATGTTCCCACTTCAAGTATTTCAGTCAGTTGTATCAACACTGGAGTCGGATAAAGAAATACATTTGTCCAGGCTGATGAAAGATCCTGGGAAAGAAAAACCTGGTGAGACTGTGGGATGGCAGAGATAAAGCTTCCTTTGAACATAAATTGGAGGTTTCTGAGGTTAGTCCTTTTACATCTCACAGAGTTTGGTGGTCGAGGGACCATTGCTTCTCTCTTCCCAAGTGTCCCCTGCCTGTGAGGTGTTTCTGGAAAGGCACACTTAAGACCTAGGAACACCACCTCTTCATCTGGTGGGGGACAGGAGAATGTGAATGGCCTTGCATCTTCTAGTCTTTACATCCAGAGACAGATACTCAGAGACAGGCTGCTGGCTTACAATATTCCTGTACAGGAGTTTTCAAAGTAGGGTGCTGGTACCCCTGGGGCTGTGCAAGATGTTGCACTGAGGCATGGAAGGAAGCAAGAAGAGCATTATAAGTACATAATGATCAACTACTAAATATACAAATATTGGAGGTGTGTATTTAAAAATATTTTACTGACAGATATGCAGGATGAAAAATATTTGGAGACCACTGTTCCAGTACTTTCAACAAATACCTACAAATACCTTAAATGTGGTTCCTTACATTCTACTATAACATCTAGTGTCTAACAGTGCCTAACTCTGCATAGCCTTCATGTTATCTCTGGTTTCTTCCCTACCCTGCAGCGGTCCTGTTTTTTGCTAATTTTTTGGGCAGTGAATAAGGAAAGTTATGACTTCTTTCAGAGGGTCTGAGTTCACAACTAAGAAGGGGTCCTAGATGACTGTGGCCAGAGGCACTGAGGAAATAACAAAATAAGAAGAGAATATGGTACTGGGAAGACGGCAGGAAAATAATAAGAATAGGGGTCCCACATGGAGTCAGATATGCATATAAAGCATCAGCCTTTGAGGTGGGAAACAGATTGTGTCCCAGGAATCTTCAGCAAATGGCTAGACTGGAAGAAAGGACCCTGAAACAACATAGCAGATGGAGAAGTTTAGATTTGAAAGCATTTCTTTAATTCATCTAATGCAGCACATGATACGTAAGAGAGCAGTCTGAAGAACCTTCCCTCAAGGGTCTGTGTACCCCAAGCCTGTGTGAACTGGGCCACTACTGAGAAATTTTAACATCTCTAAACATAGAACCTGACTCTTTGCTGTAAGAATACCAGATGGAAAGTTTGGGAAACAAAAAGGAAACCAAAGAGGGACTGCGAAAAGTGGAAACGTGGTGAGGTGGAAAGTCAGAAGGTCTGAAAAACTTGGGAAGAAGTTTAGAAGTGGCAGCCAGTAGGGCTGACACAGTAAAAAGAGTAGATGAGGAAGAGAAACTTACACCAAACAAGCAGAAATATCTGCTTCCACTAGAAATGGAATTAGAACGGACTAGTTGGGAATGAGAGGTGTGAAGAGAGCACTGTGGTTCTGCATGGGCAAGGGATCTGTGATGACAAGTCTGAAGAGGAAGGATGTCTCTCAGAATTGTCTGCAGAGAGTTGGTCCTAGAGAAATTTTCTGTACTGGTATTGGCTACTGAAAGAAACTGGCCCGCGATGCCTTAAATCTGCTAAGACTGAAGAGACATGTGATACTCAGAGTCACCATTGACCTGTCCTGGTCTTAAGCACTAAACCTACATGTTTAGTTTAGCATCTAAAAATGGGTTTTCAGTGCCTTCCTTGAATTGCAACAGGTATTTTTCTCAATCATTCAGGATAGGAAAGCTAATCTCTGTCTGATGCTCTGTTTCATGACATAAGTTTTCAAATCCAGCACAACCCTCTGCTAAGCCAATACTTACTGTTTCCAGTTTCTATTAAACACTCTTCAGTAGGAATCTTTTCCTTGTTCCTTTGGTTCTCTTGTGTGTAGGCAGGGTACCTCTGCCCTTTCCTCATTGTCACATCTCTCCTGTGGTCTCTTTTTCCACTAGGGAGGAGATGAGGCTCACTGATGGGCTGAGCTGAATCTGGTGGCCTTACAGAGAGGAGGCTGCCACAGCTCCATGTCCCCTAGTCCAGCCAAGGCTGAGAATGTATCCCCAGTAGACACACATATATACAAAGCATATATACATGTATACACAGCTGAATACACAGATCAACATAGATGCACCTGCCACGCCCACAAAAGGAAACAGCACTAATGGCCTCAACTTTTGTCCCTCTCTGGCTGGGGTTCTGTGCTGGTTTAAAGGTAAAGCGGCAGGAGAAATGAACACAACGCAAATGAGATTATAAATCAGAGTTACAATTTAATAACAATATTACAATAAATGCAATGGCACAAAGAGAAAATTGGTTTTAACCCACTAAAAACAGAAGTATAACCCAGCACCCTGGAGTATAAGCACAAAGGGGTTTGTTAGCCCCTGTGCTGAACCCTATGTGGTTCCCCCAAGTCCAAAGTAAAAGCTGAAAGTGAAAAACCTGTTGGTGCAGCTGACAGTTGCAGTCTGGTGGAGAGTGGTGGTCACAGGCTGGTTGAAAGTGGTGTTCTCCTCCTGTCAAAGCTTTGGTCCTCCTCTGGATCTGATAAGTGACCCCCCTGAGGTCTTCTTACCCCAAGATTTGTATCCCCCAGGTCCAGGTGGGAGCACCCAGTCCTTTCCCCAGGGCGGGGAGTCACACAGTGAGTGATTAACTCTATGAGTCATGGGGTATTTTGGAATTGTTGATGGCCCATTTGCAGACACGCCCCCTCAGGCTGGATGTGAAGGTGCTAACAACTCCCTTGAGGGGAGTTATCACAGCTCTTATCTCACAGATGTCTTTCACACCCAGCTCACAGCCTGAGAGGTCAGGTATGCCCTGGGCAGCTGCTGCAAATGGTCCATTGTTCTTGGGAAATGAATAGAGGGGGTAGAATACATAGCTTTGATCACACACGGTAATAAACTGCTCCCACCTGCTGAACTAGGATAGGTTCAATACTAGCAAATAGATGTATACATATGTAAAATGTGCAAACTTCACATAGATTTCCACACTTGGACTGAACTGCCACTGGATCCCAGTAAACACACGTGCCAACACCTGGACCCATAAACCCCCAAGTCCTGCAGCCCCATTCCAATTGCTGGAATGCACATACATCTCCCACACAGAGCCCTCTCCAGTAGATGCCTGGGACTCCCCTGTTCCCTCTGGTTTCCACCTCCCACTGTTCTTGCTATTAGAGACACATACCTGAAACCCAGGTAACCTCACTTACTTGGCAGATTGTCTGGCTTCATGTTCATTAGTGATTACACAGTCACACACCTTCCCCTCACCCCTGCTGCCAGCATGACCAAAAGTGGTACCTCTAACCTGTGGCCCTACTCCAGATTTTGGTGCTTAAGTTCACTCACTCAGGTCTCTCCACTTGCTGGTACCTGTGGTCTGACTCCAGTTCCTAGAATTAAGAAATCTATACACAAAACACATGCACACAGAATAGACAGTTCGTCCTTCAAGTAAATACTTAGAAATGGGACTTAATAAGACATAGATGCACTGAGCTAAGCAGATATAATGCATAGCCAGACAAGCATACTCACCAACCTCCTGTTACCTGTGAGTGATCCCTTTCACAAGTCTATTTTATTGTATTCCTCTATTTTCCTGCTTTTATTCTTCCTCAAATGCAGTAGTTCTGGGACTTATTTGGGAAGCTTGACCATACCGGCCTTTATCTCGGTACTTTCTTGTTTTCCCTCGTTTCTTCTTTAATCTTAAAAGAAAACAGACTGAAAGAATTAAACTGAATTTTGAACTGAAAAAGAAAAGGGCTGTCAATCTAGATACTTTTCAAAAGGCAGCAACATGTTAGGTGATTCCAGAGAGGCACACTAGAAGTCCTGAGTTGTACCTTCCAGATACTTCCTTCTCTTGGAGAGTTTGCAATCATCTTTTTTTTCCTGAGACATAAAAGTTGCTCTGATTAAAAATCTTCATCCTGGAATGAGTAATATTTTCTAACATGTGTGACTAGAGAAGAATGTGTAGCCCACACACACGGAAATGATTTCGCCTCATCTCAGAGTTCTTACACAGCATAATCTTAGAATTAATTCCCACAGTCTCCATAATCTGTTTCATTTCCCATCAGCCTCTGAAACCGTTTCTCCCTCCAGGACTTAAGGTCTGATTACTACCAGAAGAAAAGGTTTTTAACAGGTTTGGTGTGACAGATAATAATCAAACTAAAAATCCTGTACTGTCTCCATGCTTGAGGCATGTAGGGGTCATTCTGGGACATTGATCGAAGTAGCAGTGTCCCATGGAACTGTCTCAGTAAGGTCAATGGAAGTGTCTAAAGGTGTCCCATCCAAGCAGTAAGGTGAAACGGCAAAATCTCAATAAAATCAAGTGGAGAACAAGCAATGTCAAAACAAACCTTTCATGAGAGATGAAAAGAATAGGTTGTGAGGAGTAAATGCTATTTTAGCTATTTATGCATCAAAGGATAATCTGTGTCAAACACAAAAAATAATGAAGCATGTTACATTTGTTCAAATTTCCTCGCTAACTTATGTTTTGATTCTTAAAATAGCACAAATATTCAAAGAAAAAGGTAAAAATACGGAAAGTAATTTTCAAAAAAAGTTCTACATTGTCTACAATTCCTTGAAAAGTTACTGAAACTGTAGTATCTCCAGCACAGGACTCAGTCTCACTGGGTAAGGAATATCGCAGGTAAGGAATAATTTATCCTGAGAAAACCCACAGAGGGGAGCACTGGCACGGACCGAACAGGTGCAATGGTCAAACCCCTATTTCACACATTCTAAATAACCATGACACTGGAGAACCTACAAAACTTTTATGCATGATATAAAATACATTTTCTTTCCTGTCTGGGAAGAAGCTGTAGCTTCTCGGGTAATTTCTGTTAACACCCTTAAAAAGCAGAATTAAAATATGAGACGCGGAACATTCCCTACCAAATTTTTGAGATTCACATTGCTCTGAATCCTGGTGTGATGCTAGGAACTCAGCCTGAGGCACAGAGAAACTACAGTACCACCAGGCTCACAGACAGAACATACCTGTTCTACAAATATGTAGAGGTAAAAGGAAGATACAAATCTCTCTAGAGCTTTAGGCAAATATGAGAGGGAAGATATCAATAAAATGTGAAGAAAAAGAGAAAACCTCGGAAGTATCCCTCATGGTTTGGAAGTTGTAATATCAGGATTACTGAAGATCATTGGAAATAAATGTGTATGTAAAACACTGCCTGCCTTGTGGAAAGGCTAAAGCAAAACTCAGAGACACTCGAATACTTAGCTTTGCTTTTAATGGCTCATCAAAGAAAGTATCAAAAGTGGACAGTCCCTTCTCTCTTCTCTGCCCAACCTTGATAGAAAAATCAGAGGAAGGGGAGGGACATCAGTCTCTCTTAACACTTAGCTCACATTGAGCAGGAACACACTGTCCTGGGACAGCTGAAGGGCCATGCTGACTGTTTTGCTTGCCCTTCTACATGGTGAGACACAACATATCCACCTGCAGCATGGCTGTCATCCAGGCCATGAAGGGCTGGTGTTAGGTAAAGGACCCTTTTAGTCATCATCGGTACTCCTACTCCTTACTTTCTCTTTTTCTGTCTCACAAATGCAGATGTTGGGGTTGGATCCATTATCAATTTATAATGGCCAGAAGAAATCTTTCAAAGAGTTGGAGACACTGTGACCATCTCCTGCTACCAGAATTACAGTAGCCTTGCCTATCTGTTCTGGTACTGGCAGCCTCCAGAAAATGGTCTGGGGAGAAATTTTATGAGGATCGTTACAGTGAGGTCGAGTTTGAGATAAACAGAGAGTATAGAGATGTATACTGAGATATATACTGAGTATGCTGAGAATATACTGTGATGACAGTCAAGAATGTGACATCCAAGAGTGCAGCCTTGTATTTCTGTGCTGCGAGTGATCACACAGTACAGCAAAGAGGTTGAGGATTAAGATAAAATCCCCACTTTGCCTTAGTGAGAGATGGGGACCCCAAAAAATGTGAGGCACTTAGAAGAGGGGCAGACAACCAGCAGAAAAAAAGAACAAGGAACATGTTGGAGGAATAGACATAGTATATTTTTGAAGGGGAGAGAGACAAAACAGTGCAGTAGTCTTTAGCTTTGAAGACAGGAAGCATTCAGAAACAAAAAACCTTAGATCAACATCAAGAAGTAAGACACTAGTCATGCAGTTAGTGAAAGGCAGCATATATATATATCTTAAGATTAGTGCTGCAGCAGAACAGTCATGTTCTAGGCCTCACTAGTTCCTCACAGATAACACCACAGCATCAGGAAAAGACTACAAAGGAGATGGAGAATTTGAAGTTCTTTCAATATTGATGATGAATCCAAAACTGAGGTACCCAAAAAGAGATTGTTTGGTGTGGGGGGAGAGCCCAGGCCCTGATTATGGATACAGGAGGATGGCACCAGTACCAGTGGGGGAAAACATACCCAGGGGACCAGGCATACCTCCCACTATGGAAGGGACAGCCTTTTGGCATCTTTAAAAGCAACAGTGTGCACTGCAGCATTTTATTCACCTGCTTCACACACTACTTAATTGCAGGATCACTCCCTTGCTTGCCACAGAAGTGTAAACAGTTCTGAGCCAGACCAAGGCATCCCTTCACAGCAAAACCTCATAGGCAGAGAAAAGAAACCACAAAGAGCTGTTATCTTATGGGGGTCCCCTTGTGAGGAACAGCTGAAGGCAGATTTCCTCCCATTGTGCCTCTGTCTCCATTGCTTGCAGAGACAAACTTTTGATGAACTAGTTGCTGTTCTGTGATGGTCCTGAGAAAACTGATGACAGGGTATTATTAGGGGTCCCTCATCTGTCACTACCTGTCTGTGCTCCTGTTTTTATTGCATAACCTGGGACTTACCTTTTCTTCAAAGGAAGGGGAATGGGATATGAAAGAGTAAAAGACATTGTTAAGGAAGTATGGCTGTACACTTTTGTATTTTGGACTTCTCTTTTTAGGCTGTGGCTTTGACAGTCTGCATACCATTGTCCAAAAACCAATTGTCTCCTGTGCTCATGTGGAAGGCTTGGCATATCAAGCAGTAAAAAAACACAGATAGCAAACGTACTGTGCTGCTCAATGATGTGGCAAATCTGGGTATGCTGAACTGAAACACATTGTGATTCTAGGAAAAAAAAAAAAGAAGTGAGAGGTGATAAGAAGAGCTGGTGAGAGCAAGGAGCTGGAATCAGCTGTAAGCTTGTCCTGTAAAAGATCCTCACACTCCATTTCACCAGCATTGCTAGGAGAGTTTTGTACTGCCAGGATGGATCTCTCAATTTCATGCCAGGATCCTAGTCTCCTGATCATTCGTGCTACATTAATGTTATTTTGCTTCCAGGCTCTGCTCTGAAAGAAAGTAAATTATTGTTGGCTAGGGAAATCCAGACCCATGACAGAAACTCACACTTGTTTTAGTCTCACCTGGACATAGAGGAGGCTCTGAAGAGGCTAAATCCATACCAGACTTCTCCAGTTAACTGAAGACATTTCTGAAAGCTTCAGCTTCCTACACCACCCCTTGTACACCCTTGAGCCAACATGCTTCTGATGTCAGGAGCTGCTCAGCAGCAAGTGTAACACACCCCTCGTTGCTTGCAGGGAGCGTTTGTCTGCTCCTCAGAACACCCTCAGGTCCATGAAAAATAGTTCATGCTGGAGTCATTAAGGAATATGAGCACTATAGTGGTGAGTTTGGGGTGACTTTTTTGTCATTTTTTTTTAATACTCTTTTAATAAACTACCTGTTTCTGAAAGCCATGTTACAGTCTTAGCGCTGACCTTTTTCACAAGCACTGCAAACCAACTTTCTCAGCACAGCTAACATATCAGTGGAAGGATTCCTTTCTATTTCTCAGCTCCTGAGCATTTTACTTTAGCATGGCAAACAAAGTTTTAAGGCCTTGGAATAACAAATTTATCAGTGGCCTTCAAATAGAGCACTTTAATGAGCTGGCTACTGATGGGTTACAGCTGTGCAGTTTCCAGGTGGTAGTAGAAAACCACAGAGATCTCTATGTTCATCTTGAAGTTCTGTGGTCACAGTTCCCTTTTCCAGCTCTAAGGTACAATTTGCTCCTATGCAATACTTCTTTTCCCACCTTACACAAAAAGCAACTATTCTCAGAAGCTTCTCATGAAACAGCTACTGTCTTCCTCATGCCACTCCTTGTAGTCATATTTATTCAGATCATTAATCAGATCCCTCCTTCCACCATCTTATCTTTTCAGTGCAGAGACATGCTCTGAAAAAAGGGCTCTTTTTTAACTTTAGGGGTTTGTGGTCAAAAGTCCTGATTGCTTATGAAAATCTTCCCTGTGTCTTTTAAAGAGATCTGTGAAGTTCAGGGAGTCTGTGTAGTAGGGCCTGCTTGTTTGTAGCTGCTTCTTCTGTAAACTCTGAAGAATCCAGGACTGGTGTAAGTGATGCAAATACTTTCCTGTGAATTCTCCCACTAAAATGATACCAGTTTTCCTCTCTCCTCTCACTTTCACTCATTTGAATTCATGGCCTGCAACGCCTTTGCTTTTTGCAGGTTACAGGGGAATGTTAAAGTGAGACAAGACTGGTCTCTGCTGGCACGTCTTGGAAACTGCTTAACGAACATTACCTGAGGAGTTGTTAGCACCACATACTCCTTCAAAATTAACAGAGAAGTAATTTCCTTCTTTTTAAATGAGGGACATATATGGGAGAGAGTCTGTCAGTGTCATTAAGGACACTAATGGAGCCGTAGATTGGAGATGAAGGCAGAATAATCTTAAATTAATTTTAATACAATGGGTTTAGACCCTGAATAGTGTTGCAGTCAGAAGCAGACTAAGAGCAATGTGGGCAAATCATATCCCACTATTAGTGTTATTATTTAGGAAGTGACAGACAAATTCAATCCTAAATGTATTTTTAAAGGAATATAAACAAAAAAATGCCTTAGTCATTTCCATAACTAGTGGCTTAAGCACCCTGTTTCCTGTTGTAGAAGAGAAGAAAACCTAGGGGCATTCTGAGATGACCTGTCCAATACCTTGCCTTCTATAGTCCTATGTCTTGATCCTAAATGTTTCAGCTTAGTCTACGTTTCTCATTCCTTTCCATGGGACAGTAGCAGCTGAACAGGCTGTATCAGAGATTACAGGTTTTTCTGCGATATCTGAAAAGAACAGAAAGTAATTTGTGATTTTCCTTGTAGAATGATCTTGTTTCAATGGATTTTGTCGTGTGTTTTACAGTGAGCTTTTTATATTAAAACAGACTCAAGTGAAGCCATTAAGGAGCAATATAAACAACATGTTTACTGCAGGTACTTAGTTACATTGATGACTATGTGTTGACCTTTCATGTGAGATTAGGCCTGTTAGGTGTAAGGGAGGAAGATAAAAGTAGCCTGCTAACTGTCATCATCAGTTCCCATCCTTTTCAGACAGTCTGCAAAATGAAGGCTCGCTCTCACACCCAGAGGAAGCCTTTTCATAGGAAGAATCATGGGCCCCAGGAGAAGCTTGTGCTTCTGCTTCGTGTAACAGGGCAATCAGAGGAATACAAGCTTAAAAGCTCAGCATTCTAGTTCCCTCACTTTCAGATCAGTGTGGCAAGTGCAGAACAGACCAAAAAGGATGCTCTCAAACAAGACCAGGCTACAAACAAAAACACCAGACTGTAATAAGCAAATAACTCTCATTGCAAACCATTTATTGTGGGCATGAAGTCTGATTGTCACTTTGGGGCAGAAGAGAGCAAGAGTGAAAGAGAAAGCAACATGAGCACTGTCATGATGTTACCAAGTGAAAAATAACTGCATTTAAACCAAATAAATAAAAGAAAATAAGTATTACCTTTTTGACAATAAGAAAAAATGTTTGGATTATAAATGCAGGATATGCTAAGAGGTAATTGGACTATCATGTAGAAACAGCAATGGCAAAGGAAGGATGTGGCCTGGGGTTCTGACATGGTTTAAACCCAGGCAGCAACTAAGGTGGAGCAGCTGCTTGCTCACTCCCCCAGCGGCAGGACTAGGGAGAGAATCAGAAGAGCAGAAGTAAAAGAACTCATAGGTTGAAATAAGACACTTTAATAGATAAAGAAAAAGCTGTGCACACCAGGAAAACAAAAGAAGGAATTCATTCACTACTTCCCATGGGCAGGGAGGTGTTCAGCCATTCCCAGAACAGCAAGACCCCATCACACATAACTGTAACTTGGAAATACAGGCGCCATCCCTCCAAACATCCCCCTCTTCTGTCTTCTTTTCCCCCCGTGCCTCGCTTTTTATACACAGCATGACACCGTATGACGTGGAATATCCCTTGGCACAGCTGGCATCAGCTGTCCCTGCTGTCTCTCCTCTCATCTTCCCATGCACTCCCAGCCTCCTTGCCAGACTAGCAACATGAGAAACAGAAAAGGCCTTGAATTCTGTGTAAGCACCACTCAGCAATAACAAAAATATTCCCATCTTATCAGTACTGCTTCCAGCATAAATCCAAAACACAACCCCACACTACCCACTGTAAAAAAAAAATTATTCTATTTCAGTCAAAACCAGAAAAGGTTCTCATGGCAATCTTTCATGGTTAACCAGTCAGTTGACAAAAATGGGAGGGTGGAGTCCTGGGTAGGGCTGTTTTTGTAGGAGATTGTATCGTTGTGGGGACAGGGGGCACACGATGATACATTCTCCAGGACGCCTTTACAAAAACCCTTATGTAAATAAGCCTTGTGGGAGAGCATATTAAGGCAGCTGAAGAGACTTCTGCAGCAGAAGTTCTGCCTTTTTTTTTCTTGGCAGACCTAATATGCTAGAGCTTTCATAATCTGAAAACTGAGCCTGCCCTCTCCAGGTAGCAAACTAAGAAATTTTGAGATACTGAAATAATTTTCATCAAACCAAATTGGCTGCAGGTGCACCTGAAGTTTATCAGAGGATGTGAAGCAGAAATTAGTACTTTTTTTGCAATAGACCACAAAATGGTTCTTTATTAATGTGATGCAAGTGGTATAAAAAGAATTTGACATGTAGCAAAGACGCTATATAAAATGTGTTGGAGTTTTCTCTCTTAAATAAGCCTTCACTGTCCACTGACTGATTCATGCCTGTGAGAACAAAAGTTGTCTCTAATGATTCTCCACACTGCCTCACTGCAGTTCTTGCTGATGGGTACCAAGGGTTTCTCTGAGACCAGTCAAGTGATTATTCTGGGCTCTCCTTCTGGGGATTACTTTAACCTATCAGAAAACTGAATGGAATCCTGAATCCTATTCAAGACAATTGGCCTGTCATGGAAGGGAAAACAAATTAATTTGTTTTAGGTCAGTGCTAAAGGCAAATCAACTACATTTGACTATGAAAACCACAAAACAAGTATTATTTGCTTATTAACTCCAGAAGTTACAGAAAGGAAACCTTCACAATGCTAAGAGTAGAAGACTGACAGTGAGGAAGCTCTAGTTGTACAGGAATTGTTTCTAGACAATTACAGCCTGTATGGTTTTGAGATCTGCAAAATCAGAATAGCAGGTAGTATCAAGACAACATGGAGATTGGAGAAAGGTTGCAAAAACAACGTAAGGAGAAATGTAGACAATAAGTATCAAAAAATTCTGGCAAATGCTTTTATGAATGCTACAGATTATACAATCGACTTCAAGCTGGTTTTCTGTCAAACCCCTTCAGACAGAGATTGAGTGACCTTTGGGATTCCTAATATAGTAATGATTGCTTAAACTTCTGCATATAGTAAGTCAACTGCAGTGCACCCCTTTTCTTAGCTTATGGCACAACACTCTGGCACTGTGAATACTTAGGTCTGGTTTTCGGCGATGGCACAAAACTTACAGTAATAGGTAAGAAATTTTTTGTTTTTTCTTTTATTTTTTTAATTTTCTGCCAAACCCCTTCAGAGAGAGATTCAGTGATCTTTGGGATTCCTCATACAGTAGTGATTGCTTAAGCTTCTGCTTATGGTAAGTCAACTGCAGTGCATTCCTTTTCTTAGCTTATGATACAACATTTTGTCACTGTGAATAATGCCAATCTGGTTTTTGGTGATGGCACAAAACTTACAGTAATAGGTAAGAAATTTTTATTTTCTCTTTCAAATATTTCATTTTCCATCAAACCCCTTCAGACAGAGATGGAGTGACCTTCGGGATTCCTAATATAGTAATGATTGCTTAAACTTCTGCT
>VWZD01012773.1:332621-565274 GCA_013396695.1 Sakesphorus luctuosus | reverse complement strand
TATGCACCAGTTTTTGGTGATGGCACAAAAGTTACAGTAATAGGTAAGAAATTTTTGTTTTCTCTTTTAATTTCTTAATTTTCTGCCAAACCCCTTCAGACAGAGATTCAGTGATCTTTGGGATTCCAAATACAGTAGTGATTGCTTAAGTTTCTGCTTACAGTAAGACAGCTGCAGTGCATGCCTTTTCTTAGATTATGATACAACATTTTGTCACTGTGAATAGCGGTGATATCATTTTTGGTGATGGCACAAAACTTACAGTAATAGGTAAGAATTTTTCTCTTCTAATTCACTTCTTTTTAGAGAATTTCACTTCATCATTGTTCTCCCTTCCATTAGTAAACTGTTGTTCTCCTGATGTGCTAGTAAACCAGTCTACTTCAGAGAATAGACTAAGTGTATTACTCTAGGTAAGGACATACGTTTCATTTTGGAGAACTAAATGAATGCATTTCAGTGAATAAAAGGTTGTCCATAAAAAGAATTAGGATAAGGAATGGGTTAAAAAATGTTTGTGTATCATAAAAAAAATTGTCCTAATAAATCAACATATGCAAAAATCCTTATTCCCCCAAAGTATAACTATTCTCTAATGCTAGTTCACCCAGGACTACAGATGATTAAAGACAAGTCAGTGAAAAGTTATTTGTCTCTCTGGAAAGAACTGACTTACAGTTACACTTTGAAGAAGTCTAGAAAACAAAATCAAGACTATACAAACAAAATTCTTTGGATCTTTTCAGGGTAAACTAAAGCATGTGTTATCTCAAATAACCGGGAAAATCAAATGTGCTAGCATTTTTTGTTGATAAAACAGAAGGTACAAACAATACTCAACTTTAGAATAAGCAATACTGAGAGATCTCTGCAGCTGTTTAATTCCTTGTTGTCACACAAAACAACTGTCCACAGCACAGCAAGTTTCTTTCCACTAAACAGGCTTATCAGGGTGGCAATGAAAGATCATTAAGGACAACAGTCTTTCTATTTCAGAATGGATGTTAAACAGCCACTAGAAATCAAAGAAACAGAGTATATGGTTCATTTCAAATAGGAGGAGCTCTCAGGGAATGTTTCTTTCTAGGTCACATTTATGGATTTGTATTGCCCAAATCCAGGGGAAAACAAGGTTGCTTCTAAGAATGATAAATAATGGTGATTTCTTCTCATTGTACTGCTCCTGGAGTAAGAAGAATTGATACCTCTGACTTTTGTACCACATTGTGCCACTGCAGAATAAATTGACTACAAGTGATAAAAATCAATCTGCATGGGAAAAAATTCAGTCATCAGCTCATTTTTCAAAATCCAATGTGTATCTGAACTGATGAAAATGAATTCACCAATCCCTCACTGACCATAGTCAATTATGCAGTTAATCTGAATAATAGTCATTAAGAGAACAGAAAGAATAAAAAAAGCAGAGACTTCTTTCCAGGGAAGGAGAAAGGGAGGCATGTTTAGGAACTGCTCCAACTTGGAGAATGGACCAGGATCCTGTGCTATATATTAAAATTATTTTGCAAGTGAAGAAAAAAAGGAATTTATTTAATAATTTTTATTTATGAAAGAATATTCACCATGTTTAAAAAGTGAGGAAATTAAGGAAGTGGGGTTGCTTAGCTGAGAATAAGAAAATTATTCTGTCTGCCTATAGGAAATATTTTCTAATATTATACCTAGATAAATAGATAAATATCCTCTAAAAATGGTGAAAGTTGCAACAAATGATTCACCAAAGCCCAGAGCAAAAGGGCTCTGGATGGAGTATTCCTGACATTGATCTCAGCATGTTTGGACCCCAGATGTGGTGGGGGTTCCCTTACAGACCTTTGTTTTTAGGGGACTATAGATTACTGTACTTTGGGTTTCTTCTTTTGCTGGTATCGCATGAGGGGAGGGTTAGTCCACAGGTTTTCCTTAGAGGACTGAGAGCAGAGGGGAGGTTTTTCTACAGCTGCAAACCAGAGTGAATAATGATAGACTATACTTCGGCAGTGGGACAAAACTCACAGTTATAGGTAAGTCAGAAGTCAGATCTCTGTGATATATATGATACTGGCTAAGGGGACAAAAGTATTCTTAATTAGAAGCAGAATAATTATCTCTAATAATTATTCATTCAACCATGAGAACAGGGTTAATGCTTTATTGTTTGCTTATTAAAATAAGAGGCACTGTTATGGAAGTGTAGGATTTTCAGGCACAAAGTTTGAGATCCTTTTGTCTATAGCCCTTGTCTTTCATCTCTGGGAACATCATGAAGGGAGAAAAGAATAAATAATTCTGTTTCCTCCCATTCTCCAAGAAAACAGTACAGAGGTTGAGGATGAAAAATACTTCTTTGATCTGCAGGTTTTTGCAATTCTTCTATGTAACAATCTAAAGCAATGTTTCAGGGGTGAGTCCAGATTCTCCTGTGTGCTGAATCAGGCAGTGAAGGAGTAGTATTCCTGGCACCTTGCTTGCCTCTCCATAAACAGCTGGCAGGCTACCTAAAGTTGCTTTGGTACACTGGCATCTGCTAAAAGTCCTTTTCATAACTTCTAATTGTCTAGGGACACTTTTCTCCTCTATTCTTTCTCCTTTTCCCACTTTGCTTTCTCTGCCTTTTCCCCTCCTAGCAAAGAATTTAAAGTCACTTATATCATGGCATTTTGGAATCACAGGGCAAAGTAACCTTTTCCATCTGCTAGTGCCTTACCTGATAGCAAACTAGAAATACACCCTGGTGCCTGCTCCTTTAAACAGCACCATTTTAAGGAACTGAGTGTCTGGTAGGAAGAGCATAATAGCACTGCAGGTTCCAGACTGATTGTGTGCAGCCGCATAACTGGGCAACTTACCTTTGGAGCCGGGATTGTGCTCAGAGTTATAGGTAAGTAGCTGTGATTAATCCAAGTGCTCACTGTGGAGGACACTTGAAAAATTCCCTTGATTAATGATATGCAGCATATACATGGACAATTTTAAAATGAGAATAGGAATGAAAGATAACAAGATATTATGAAACTGACCTTGCTATGATGGGAATGGAGAAACTGTGCTACTTTTTCTCTGAGATGGGTGAAGACTGTGTGACTGGGAATGCATGGGTTTATGCACACAAGTGATTAACCTTTGTGTCAGTGTCTACCATGAACAGTGTGGACGATCAGAACATGCTTTTCTGGTTGCAACTGTTCTTGCTTTTACCAGTCTCTTTATTGCGTTTAAATCATGTTCATTTTCTGTCTTTGTCTTTCTGGTAATTTTATCATTCTTTCTGTCTGCATTTTCCACCTACTTTCCTCTTTGTCTCTTTTTTGGTCTGTTTGATACCTTCCATTTTAAATTTGTGTTCTCCATTTGTTTCCATCTCTTCACTCATTAGCCACTTGGGCTATGAGCCAATGAGCTTGTCAGAGATACTTTTAGGATAGGAATAAAAGTCATAAAGCCAAGTGCTAAACAAGAGCCGTAAAAGTGATCAAACTCTCTTCATATCCCCTGAAAGGAAAGCAGAGGGGTGCCAAACCTTGTAGGGGATTATCTCTGTTAATATTTAGGTACCACTTCTAAAGTCTGTACAAGCTCAGAGGTTTTCACAGAAGCACCTCAAGGATCTTTGTAGAATAAGCAGTGGTGATCACAATTAAGGTTAACATTTGAATGCAAACACTAGGGCTTAGGAGTCGAGATCTATGCAAGATATAAAGTTTTGTTAATTCTGCTAACTCTCTTACTCTACAAAGGAGAGAGTGATCAGGAAGAACATCTACAATTTATAGTGTCTTCATGCTGAAAGAGCAGTAATAGTTTTCTCTTTGGCTCCATAGTTCTCTCTGCATTTCTCTTTCCACAAGTATTCTGCAGATCTGTTGATTTTATTGTCCTAGATGAGTAAAAAAGGCACTCTACTAAGTATTTTGGGGGAAAAAATGGATTTAGGGTCAGTGCCTGGCTTCTGAGTAATTTCTCATTGCTGCCTTGTACATCCTTTTGACCAAAATCTCTTCTCATTAGTCTTATATGTAGATATTGAACACTTTAGGACAGAGGACAACTCTTGGTTTGTAGTATACAGAATCTTGCATCATTTTGGGAAGAAGTGTAGCCTAGGATGAGGGTTTCTCATATCTAGGATAACCTAAACAAAAAATTATATGAAGAGAAATTTAGTAGTCTTAAAAAAGGATGGCAAGTTAAAGCCCAAAGCAAAACTTGCCCCAGGCTGATTCATATTACCTACCTCAAATGTTCTTCACTTCAGACAGTGAGAAAACTTAACTCCTTCCATTCAAGTCACCTCTTAGATAGGGGGTCCAAGGAGGGTATCACATGACAGTGTAATTCTGAACCATTTGTCTTAATTATATCTTCAGGAATGTAACCCAGCCCCTTGAAGGTGCTTGTGCATTAGGACAGACTTATCTATTAATACAACACGACAAATACAGGCCTTACAGCGTAACTGCGTGCCTTTCTGCCCACCTGTTTGCTCAGCTTCTTTCCAACTTTTCTATTCTTCTGACAGAGGCAATACTAGAAATTCAAATATTCATTTCTGTAGCCAAACCTTATATGTTTCTGTGTAATGAGGGAAAACAAATACTTTCAGTTTCCTGGTGTCCAATATCTAATAAATATTAATTGCCTAACAGACAGTTGTTAAAAGGCCAGGAATATCAGGAGTAAGACAACAAAAATACTATACAATTTTAAGGAGTTTCTGATTGAATAGAGTAATGAAGGCTCTGGGCCATATTGCTTTCCATTTCAGAGAAGAACAGGGAAGTCATACCTCCATCTGTGGCCATCTTTTCCCCATCAAAGCAGGAGATCCAACAGAAGAACAAGGCCACGCTGGTTTGCCTGGCCTCTGGTTTCTACCCTGACCACCTGACTCTGGTCTGGATGGTAAATGATGTTAAAAGGACAGCAGGGGTGGGGACAGATGAATTCTCCACACAGAATGGGAGTACCTACTCATTGACCAGCCGACTGAGGATCCCAGCCTGGGAATGGTTTAACCCTTTGAATCGTTTTGAGTGTGTTGCCAAATTTCTTCAGAAAGGAAAAGAAGAATCCATACACAAATTTATCTATGGTGATGCAGGTGAGTAAAAAAGGGTATCACTGCTTTACAGACTAGAAATCACAAATCAAATGAGTGTGTGTTGTGATATGAAACACATCTATATAAAACTTCTATTTAGGGTGTTGTAATGGCACAAATATATATCTAAATATGTAGGTACTAGCATATGCCTCTTCATATTCCTGGGCCCCTCTATCTACATTGGCATTATACACCTGTAGTTTCTTTAGCTTTTCACTGAGGAATCGCTGTAGAATAATAAAACATAGAGAATAATATATAGTATAGTAAAATGAATTAGGCAGTATTTTGTAAACTAAAACTTCTAAAATTTATGTTCTCTTTGATTTGAAGAGAAACATGACTTTCAGTTTATTTTTGTCTTTCAGGTTGTGCACTCACAGAAGGTATGTATGTCTTCTCACAGGAAAATATCTCTATGTATTTTAATTCCAGTTTTATTGACACTAAGTACAAGTTGTGCAAGATTTCTACTACATGAATACCTTCTACTTTCTCATCTAAGTGATTTGTATGTCAGATTAAAAAAAAAAAACAAAGGAAAAATACTTTGGGAGTGTTGTTTGTAGTGGTGATGTTGGGTTTTTAGCTCTTCCTTATGATTCCCTTTTGAACACATAGGAGAAATTGTGGAACCTTCCTGTAGAGTGTCATTTGCTCTTTATCGTCTCCTCCTGTCCTTAACACTGGCTTCTGTTGGGAAGATTCTTGCTCAGCCATGAAAGAAGTGATTCATACGTATCCAAGTGATTATGACATCAAGATTCATAATCCAAAATTCTGAATACTTCATAGTATAAAATTCAAAATGCTTCTCATGACAGAGCACATCCACCCCAAGACTGGAGTTATGTATAGAGGATATCCAGTTTACAAATTACATTTCTTTCCTCTATACATACACATTTACTCACTACTGGTTTTCACCAACTTCCTTAATGCTTTAGGAATCTTAAGGCTGAACCAACATCGAGCTGGTATTTCAGTACTACTGCAACTCCTTAAGAATGAAAAATCTACAAGAACAAAAGTTCTAGATATCATGTTATTCTGGGCTGTGTAAAACTTTCCTGATATGTCAGCAGCACTCATAAGACCACTGACAGTAATGAGAGAAAAAAATTTGTATCTTGTGATTCAGCTTATTTTGTGTTTCTAAGCAGGAATTCAGATGAACAGCCTAGTTTTTCAGTAGATGTGGCAATGCAGTACTTTCTTAGCATAAAGCCAATCTCTGTCTTGCCTAGGCTTGCTTTGTCTTTTGGTTCTTTGGATCACGATGTTCTTTCCCATCCCCTGCTATCTGCCGTCAATATTCATTTGGCTCGAGTTCCTTTATATCACTCAGCTAAAAGATTTCAAGGGTTCATCTTTGATTAAAGCTACATTAGATCTAGTATCTCATGGTGATGATAATTCAATACACAAATGATGTTTGCTTTGCAGAGTCGTACTTGCGGTATGGAAATTCTGCAAAGCTCACTTACCTCATTCTCTGTGGTAAAGCCTTGATCTATGCAGTTTTGGTGAGCAGTCTGGTGTGGACAGCCAAGGTAAGCCAATGTGCCACCTGAAGGCTGAGCTTGCTCGCTAGTCAAGGATCAGTGGGTGCAGGTTAGATCTGTTCTCAGACCTGTGGTTGTTCCGCATGTACTCTGCCAGGCTTTGTGCAGTCTAGTTTGAAAAGTCACAAGAGATGAATTTTCTATAACTGCTTTTCCAGAACTCAAATAAAATAAATGATATCTAGCAGAGACATTCCTTCTCAAAATACTCTTTAAACACATGTAAAAGATGAGAACCAAGGACAAATTCTCTAGAAAGTAAAGAAGGGAAATATCAGATACATCATACGTTTCTGTAACCATTGAAAAGGAACTTAATGCCTGCAGTGAAAATAACATGCAGGTTTTTTGAAGCGTTACAGGGGATAAATCTGAACAAACATTTACAAAGATTCACAAAGAACAGTGGGATAAATCTGAACAAATGGAAAACTGCCAGGAAATACTTTTTATTAATGAGCTTATCATATGGCTGAAAGATACACACAGTGAGAGCAGTGGAAGCCTCAACACTCGTCCCTTTAAAAGCAGGACAGGGACATGTATTTGGAAAGCATTCTGGTACACTTGAGGGCAAGTGTGAACAGAATCTAAATTATATTTTTGGACCTCTTCTAAGGATACTAGAGGGAGAAGGTTTGTACTTTACTCCATCACAATCATAGAATCACAGGATGGTTTATGTCAGAAAGAACCTTTAAAGGCCATCTCGTTCCAACCCCTCTGCCATGGGCAGGAGTATCTTTCACTAGACCAAGTTGCTCAAAGCCCCATCCAACCTGGCCTTGAACACTTCCAGGGATGGGGCATCCACAGCTTCTCTGGGCAACCGGTTACAGTGCTTCAACACCCTCACCATAACAAATTTCTTCCTTTAATGAGAAGTTATCCTGTATCAGTTCAAAACCAGTGCCTCTTGTCCTGTCACTGCAGATCTTTGTAAAACATCTCTTATTTTTCTTAAAAGCCCCCTTGTATATTGAAGCTATCCCCAGAGGCTTCTATTCTCCCTTCTGAAGAGGGGTTGTTCTCTCAGCCTGTCTTCATATCAGTCCTCAGACAATTATTAATGATCCTCATCAATATTTGCTTTAACATGTCGCTGTGTTTTCTGTGCTGCAGCCTCTAGAGCTGGACACAGTACTGCAGATGGGGTCAGTGGGGTCATGTGAGAGCAGAGCAAAGGGGCAGAATCACTTCCCTTGACTTGCTGGCCACACTGTTTTTGATGTAGCCTGGCATATGCTTGGCCATTTGGGCTGTACGTGCACACAGTTGGCTGACATACAACATTTCATCGACCAGTATCCCAAAATCCTTCTCCACAGAGCTGCTCTCAAGCCATTCATCCACCAGTTGTAGTGATCCTGGTGATTGCAGGGTGCACATGGGCCCAGTTTTTCAATCTGTCCTGGTCCCTCTGGATGACAACGCTTCTCTCAAGCACATCAAATTCCACTCAGCTTGGTGTCATCTGTGAACTTGCTGAGGGTGCACTCAATCCCCATATCAATGACACATTGAGGAAGGTATTAAATGGTATTGGTCCAAGTACAGACCCTTGAGAGAAATTAATTGTTATGGGTTACCACTGAACTATTGATGGTAACTTTTTGGGCATGGTCTTCCAGACAGCTCCTGTATTTGTTTCTTTTATTTGGTGGTTGTTGTTGCTGTTATTATTATCATTATTTTTAATTATTATTTTTATTCTGGTTTGTTTTCAAATAGGCTGGTGGCAAGATGTATAAAGAATAAATGAAGAGCCCTCTTCATCACATCTAGAGGAACACAGGATGTTATACACTCTACCTTTCCATAGCAAAGGATCTGTGCTTCTAAGAACTAAATACTACTTTGACGATTCTTTGTCCCTTTCCTCTTCTCCTCTTCTCCTCTTTGTTGTAATCACTGTTGGGTTTTTCCTGTGCTTCCATATCATATTGAATCATATTGTATGGTATCATACCTTTAAAACAGACACCTTCTTAATGCTCAAAGGCTGAGAACTCAGCTTCTTGATTTAGGAATAAAGCTTTAGCTTCTTTTTCTATTGAAAAAGTGTGAGTTGTTTTTTTAATTTGTTCTTTTTTTTGTAGTCATAATGTCCTACCATACAACTTTCAGTGATGAGTAGTGTCATAAGGAACTTGCATTAAAGATCATTCACTGAAAATCCTTATAGGAATAACTTGTGTGTTATGGGAACAGTAGAAGACTCATCCAGTACTTAGACTGCATACCAACAATTGGAGCAGGGCTGCAGGCTTTGGAGGCTGGCACACTCCAGTGGCTGATTTCTAGCCAAAGTAGATGAATAATTCAAAGGGAACAGAACTCCAGCCAGATGAGAAGTGACACCTGCTCAGCATGGTAGGTGCTTTTTCTCTCACTGCGTTCTTACTTGAGATTAGCTTGGTCAAGGCACCAGACTCGATGTGTTAATGAAGAAGAATTTTGTGAATAGATTAAAGGTTCCCTGACAGTTAATATGTTTGTTTCAAAAGGATCTGATGATAGATTTGAGAAGAAGCTTGCATAACTTTTGTAGTGTCATTAAAAGAAAGAAAAGGTATATCTTACTGCTAGAGGACAGATGGATATAACCCTATAAAATAGAGTTACTTTTCCTGCTCTGTGCTTGTCACTCATTTAATCTCCTCAAAACACTTCAAAACAAGAGAAAATACCACATTGAACAAAGAGATTTATCGTGTATTCTAACCACAGAAATTACTTGTGTAGTTTCACGGTTGTTTCAAACAAAATGGAAAACTGTGCCCTGAAACTACACTTTACAAAAATGCCTTTATGGGTCACATTCACAAGATGTGAACAACCTGGTCTAGTGGAAGGTGTTCCTGACCATGGGAGGGGTTTGGAACTATATGATATTTAAGATCCCTTCCAACCCAAACCATTTTTTGATTCTATGATTCTATATCCTCAACCAAACAATTTAATTGTCCCTCAATAATTCACAAAAGGTCTTAGCATTTGAGTTGATTTCTCCATTACATAAACTCAGCATAGACAAACAAGCCTGCCATTTGGACACCCATCTGCAAGATTTTATAAATTTTAGCATTAATTTTTAGTTGTGCTTACACAGAGCCACTCCAATTTGGAGGAGAAACCAAGCTGACTGTTACAATTAATAAATGTTATTTACAAAGTATGTTTGAAATAAAACAAAGGGAGCCCAGAATGAATTTTTTTCTTTCAATTATTTACAAAGTATGTTTGAAATAAAACACAGGAAGCCCAGAAAGAATATTTTCTTTCAATTATTTCTTTTTATATCTGTATTTTCCATTTTAGTCAAGTCATGTTTAAATTTCTGTATGTATCAGTGAGAGAGATGATCAGTCCTACGGTTGCAGATGTTATTGTCATAAATACTTTTTGCCATGTTTGCCCTGGACATTGTAAAAGACTGTATAGGTCGTTTTTGCTTTTGAAAGATTCAAGACAATAAACAATGATACAGATGAAGGGAAAATTCCCAAAGAGAAACATAGACACCTCCTAGGGGAGGCACTAGAAGAACACAGAGGATGTTAGAATTTGTGTGGCAAAAATCATAAACTAACTTACAGATCAAAGCACTAACACTCTATAAAGTCATAGAAAGAGAGATTAAGGGACAAATTAGAGCTCTAATTACTTATTTTAGGAGGAGAAGAAGGGTTGATGGCAAGGAACTGCTGTCTGAAAATCAAAACAAAGGACTAATATACTTTCAGAAATAGTATTTGAAACACAAGGACGCAGCATTTAGTCCGAGCTGAAGAAGGGAGAAAAGGCTGGTGAGAAATTTCTGAGTGAAGAGTGACATGGAGTAGGAGAAAATTATCTGTTGGCACAAGCCAGTGTTCCAGGATCCCGAGAACAGAAAATAAACAGCCTCACACTCCTCACAGTTGGTGAATACCCAGAAATTCCCTCGATCACAGAAAATGGGAGAGTGAAGAGAGAGGAAACTAAGGAGTTAGTGGAGGCTTCTTTGTCCTCCACCCTTCAAAACCTTAACTCTGTTTCAACAGATATGCACTACTATTTTCTTATTGTTTCCCTCTCAAATTCTGATAACAGACCTCAGTGACTATTCTGAGTGATAAGCAGAGGCTGACAACAAAGCTGAGTGCATCTGTCACTTTTCTTGCACCTTCCTCAACAAATGTTTTTGTTAGCACATGCCAGGGGTGCTGAGCTTCCTGTGGGGGCCAGCCTTAGAGTATCTGAAGCAACATCTACCACAAAATGTGTACAATAGAAATTCTTTCTGGTGACTATGATAAAACTTTGAAAGTACTTGAAAAATATGCCTAGTTTTGGATCCCTCCTCACTTGAGGCAGGCAGAACATTAATTATGGGAGAGAAGAAAACAGATTTTGTGAGTTAGACACCTGATTGTTGCATTAGGGGAATTGAATTGCAGAAAGGAGTGTCCACGGGTGAGGAGTTTACAATTAGGTGATTCGAAATTCTGCAGAATTAAATAAGGAATGAGAGTAAATGTCAGGCTGTGTGATTACACTTCAGTGTGCAGGTCTGCAAAAAACTAGGATATATGACAAGAGGCCTGAAAAAAGAAGTAATTGTCTGGGACATTTAGCAGTCAGTGTTTTGCTAAATTAACCAATTACTGATTTTTTTCCTGTGAATGGGATATTTTAGTGTTAAAAATAACAGGGTAATAAAACTGTGAGGAAAACTAGCAAGCAGGCAACCTTAATGGAATAAATGGAAGGGAATGAGAAAGTTGAGACAAGACCAAAGAAGAAGAGACCTCAAGTCAGACAATTGCTTTCTGGAAGAATATATGCTACCTCTACAATGCAGAACTCCTGAGACTCTGCTCAGTGTTTGCTGAGTCTACTGGCTTTGTTCCAGCAGAGATGAATTGTGTGACGGGCCAAGTCTTTGCCAGAGAATTAAATTGCCTATGGAATAAGCTAATCATTTTGAGTCCCTCTTATTCATGCAGTGTATCTCCCACTGCCCTACCCAAATGGAATGCGTGTCCACGAAAACAAAAAGGCAGAAGCAGGACAAGGACAGATGTAAAAGGTATTCATCAGGAACTGTTAAAAAATGTGTAGGCTGCAGGGAAAGAAAGCAAGAGTAGGTTCAAATGAAAGATACTGTAGATTACAGCTTTTATAGTGATTCCTAAAAATTGTGAAGATATTGATGTCAAAGTACAGCATCAGACAAAAAATGCTTTACTACTGACAGAAAATTGAGGTTAATTTTATGCTGTGATTTGGTTATTATTCTGAAAGAAAAAAGAAATATTTAAAGACAAAATAGGTGTATCACTGACAATCAGCCCATGATAGATGTGAGTAGTTTTGATACTATCCTGTGAGGCTGTACACTGCTAATATCCAGTATTTTGGAGAAGAAACAAAAGTAACAGCTCTCAGCAAGCAGGAGTCATGAGAAGGTTGTGCAAGGGGCACATTTCAGGGAGTGTGACAAAGATAAACAAAGAGAAGTCATTGGATTAAGTTGATGGGTTCTTTTCCCAAGATGCTTCATTATTCATGTTCTATGAAGTTGGAACAGACTAGAGCACAGCAGAGTGCAATATTAAAAAATAATTCCAGCTCACTCTGGAGTACATTAAGATGAATACTATTTATAATGCAGTCATTTGGTGGAAATGGCTGCATTTATCAAGCCTGTCAAAAAAACCCCAGATCAATCTTGACTTCACACATAGACTTGCACAGTGGTTATGGTAGAATTTGGTCAAGGTGAATGCAGGACAAACCTGAGGACACAGGTGTTTTAGGGCAGACAAGCCACATTTAGAATGAGTGACCCTGAGATTAGCTCAGTTGGTTAAAACTTGGTTGTAATAATACCAAGGTCATGGGTTCAATCCCCTGTGTGGGCCATTGACTTAGGAGTTGGACTTTTGATGATCCTTGTGGGTCCCTTCCAATTCAGAATAGTCGGCGAATGTAAGCAGTTCTATGTAGGAAAAAAATTATGGCAAATAACAGGAATTTCCTTTAAGATTCTGTAATAAAAAGAGTGCTCCTACAGTGAACTCCTATCTGTCAATCCCTGGAAATTGAGACCAAGCAGAGGAATACAATCCAGTTCCTCTCCAAGATTGCTACAGGCCATGTAATTCTCACTCGCACATGCACCCTCTATTACACAAATGATTGTGCAAATAGAGCGCTTTTAAACAGAGTCTGATACGTATCTGGGCTCAAATAGTATCTCCTACTTTTCTTCTTCTTCTTCTTCTTCTTTTTTTTTTTTTTTGACTGCAGTATCTTCAGTGGAAAGTTAAACACTTCATGTTTTCCTCTCTTGACAGTGAGTTTGTTTATCTGCATGTACACCTGCACATGCAACTTTTGATGTAACTTGTGCATAACTCTCAATGTGTCCTGTGTTTGCTTTTGCTGGTAAGCACTGCTGTTTTCCTATACAGATGTAGGAATAATGCAGGCCAAGGTAGAGGAGTGCTTGGAGAGCTTTGGAAGCAGAGGATCTGAAAATGCAATAGAAAGGCAGAAGGAGTAGAAGGCATCAAGCTGAGACCCTGAAGGGAGTTTCTGTCTAGCAGAGAGTCAACAGAAGGGGAAAATGCCTCTGAAGGGATCAACAGAAAATGGTACCTAAGAATGAGAGCAGGTGATGTGCCAAAAGGAGATTGAAATATCTCTTTAAGGGAACAGCTGTTGAATTTTAGCAAAACAGGATGCGGTTTGACATTTACTCAAAAAAACCATTTGATAACACATCGACCTCGCTTGCCACATCACCACCTCAGCCTCTCAGGATGAGGCACAGGATGTGGCTTTCTGTTCACTATTTTACAGTTGGACAGAAACAGTGACACATAAGGGGCCTTATGAAAGCTGTTGGGTTTTTTGTCTCAAGTTATCACACAATCTTATTGTTAATCAAGTCTGCAGATGGGTCCAGCGTGTGCAGCTGCTTTTCTGTTGTGCAACATACAAAAAAAATGAAAGATTTGCGTGTTTGGGGGAGTTGCTGACCTGCTTTTACAAGTATGAAAAAACCCTTATGCTTTTTCTAACTATTTCAAATTAGTAAAGCAAGATAATAAAAATGATAAATTTGTAGAAAAAAAATTTAATGGGAGGGGACTTCTGGAAGTCTCTCAATCCAAATTCCTGTTCCAAACAGGGCTAACTCCAATGTTAGATCATGCTTCTCAGAGCTTTGTCCAGGTGACTTCTGAATATCTTCAAGGACAGAGCTTTGACAAGGTCTCCAAGAAACCTGTTCCAGTGCTGAAGCATCATCACGAGGAAGTATTTTTGGCTATGTCTAATTGAAGTTTATCTTACTGCACCTTGTTCCCACTTGCTTCCACTGTTACCCTCTAAGATTACAACTCTGTTTGGGCAGGTAGATTCATGCAATTAGTCATCTTCTAAATGCCTTTTCTCCATGATGAACAAAACTGATTCCCTCAAACCCTCTTCTTATGTTTCTGCTCCAGTTCCCTGATCATCCTAGTGACTGACCCTCTGCGGGACTCTACAATTTTTACTATCTCTGTTGTACTAGGGCAGGGATGTGTATGGACAATAGAGGTGGTATTCCAAGTATAGTCTCAAAAGTGCTTCAGCATATTAGCTGCATTCTTTCTAATGCAACCAAAGATACAATTAGTCCTCAGTGCTGAAAGGGTTTACTGCTTATTCATGTTCAATTGCTTCTCTGCAAAGTTGCTCTCTAGCCAGTCTGCTGATATTTAAAGAACTCAAATAAAGGTTCTCGCACCTTTTCTCCAGGGAGGATGTGTCTCTAATCCAGTAATTCCCTTCCCAATGAAGAAATGCTGTGCAATAATCACAAAGTGAAAACTTCCCTTGAAGATCAATATGATTATCCTTCACATGTGGTAATACTCCTTTGCCCTACAACATTTGCAATACAATTTGACATAATTCAGATAGGGATAAGAATAATCTCACAATGTGGATGCTGTTTCTATATATGGAATAATCCCATTCTACATATTTTATTTAAACCTTTCCAAAACTGGAAACACAGCATTATTCTTCTTTATTTCAGAACTAACAAATGATGCAGGTAACTTTTATACATCACAAGAACCTTGCTTAGTGCTTTTTTGGTTTAAGACAATTTAGAACAATTTGTTATATTGTCATCATGGAAAGCTAACACCAGAGAGTACCTCAGGCTATGACTACTCCCACTGCATCAATGACACTCCCTGAGAGAATGATGATGATGATGGAAAGACACTGGTAAGATTTTTTGTGTGAGACACAAGACTCTTCATGACAAGCCTGCAATATTCTCTCAGGGAGAGATTATGTAGTAAATAAATTTACATTCCTATCGTGCTTGGTCATCCTTCTATATTTTTGTCTTCAAAATATGGATGCTCTTCCTAGGACTTAGGTCACAGTCAGAAAGATCTACAAGGCATTAAGGAACATCACAAAGTTGCCTAGGAGAAAAAAAGTCCTCAGAACTCAGCCATAGAAAGAAGGAATAAACCAGATTATACAGACTGCTGACTAAATTGTTAGAGAGGTACATAAAGAGATAGATGTGACACACATAGTGGCATGGGCTTCACTATGTAGGCAGAAGTAAACTTTAAAGAAAAATTTAGAACAAATTAAAATCTACATGCTATTTTTTTCTTAAATATGAATTCATTCTAAGTTGCTTACTACTTTGACTATCTCCCTTTCCAGTTTATATCCTCCATATACATACAACTTTTCAGGACTGTGTCTGTGCACTTGAAGGCCATAGTAATGGTTCCTATTTTGTCATTTTAATCCAATCTGTTGCATGTTAGTTCTGTTTAGCTTCTATTCTTGCACCATCTTTTGTTCAGGCTCCTTCTCATTGCTGCTGACAATGGTAATTCTACAGTTTTCTTGTGATTGGGGTAAGATTTCCAAGCACAGTGAAAAACATTGTGTTTTTCACTGCTTGACAATATTCAGGAAGGAGTAAGAGTGCACACAGAAGTCACTATCTCCAAAGTATTTCAGACTTGTATATGTCAAGTAACTGTTCTGTGTCAGGAAAGAAAATGGCTCAGGGGACATTAACTTTTGGCTGTGTAGAGTGCAGTTTCCATTTCCTTTATTTTATATCTCTATGTGGTTAACCATCTTTATTGATTGTCCTGATGCGATAGAGGATAAATGGCTGATCAGGAAAGAGGAGTTTAGCAATTAGCCTACACCTCACATACATATTCTGCCCAGGTCTTATTTCTACCTATTCTTGTTCCAACTTCTTGGCAACATCTTGTTTGTGAATAGGTTATTGGCCTACACACCCTTTTCCAGTGCTGAGACAAACTCCCTTTGGAGGGAAGATTCTGAAAGGAGAGAGGTTTATGTAAAGAAAGCAAATGACTTTGAAGTATTGTGTCCAAACTACTGGCACAGAAATAGACAGCTGAATTGTTCATCTTCACAGATAAAATATCCAAATCAAAATCTGCAAGGCTTGGACGGTTAGCTTGGAATCCATGGGGAATGTCACCCTCTCGTTTATCATTTGTACCAATGGAATAATAGATCAGTTCCAGCCCTTTCCCTGGCTGCTGCATATACCAGAACATAGAATTGTGACCATTATTTTGATTGCATTTCAGAGTAGCTTTCTCATCTTCTCTCAGCACAAGACTTGAGGTTTGGGTGATTGCAGCTCCTATAAGAGAAAGCAAAGCAAAAACACAGTAAAACAAGTAAACTACATTCTCCCAGCAGCAGAGAAGGTATTATGACTCTACTTATTCCTTACTTGCTCCAAAGAAGTACATGACTACACACCAAGCTGTCCACATCCTCGTTTCTGCCTCAGTAGTCAGTGAGTCTACCCCTATAAGGAACTTATATAGGTCCATTTCACATGCTTCTCTTAAACCAATAGCAGAGATCTCTCCAACAGCTGCATTGATGTTGAAAACAAGCTTCTTCCTGCAAGAAATTTCAAGAAAACACATAGAAATTTTCAAACTGACTAAGCTGGAAGCTTGTCTTATTCTATCAGACAGGATATTGTCATATATGACAATCAACTTTTTATTAACCCTTGTATGTTTTCTTTTACCTTTTGATATTTTGTTTCCAAAATAAACCAGAAAGTGTTTAGTGCATCCTAATAAACTGCTTTTATTTTTGTATTTGTAACTGCAGGAATTTTTCTTTCTGGAATAAGACCTTTGCTCAGACTTCAATTATTTTTCTTCCTACTCCACCTGTTAGAATAAGCATGCATAATATTATTTTGGAAAGAGCTTTCCATGGGAGCCTGTAGTAGCCTTAGCACTCAGCAAAAGTGAAAGAAACTTGGGTTATTCCTGAAGCAAAGATCTAGTGACTTTTTGCCCCTTAGTTGTCCAGCTGTATTTGTACTAATTATAAATGCGTTTTCCCGGATCCAGAGTCATACCACTGATTCTGACACAACCTTTTAACCAGTGGCAACCAACATAGTAGTTATATTTGCCATCTATAGCTTTGAAATGTGGGCCCAGAGACTAATGCTATTGTTAAGCAATCTGTAGTCTGTGCTACTGAAACTATTCTTTCTTATTGAAGTGAAAGTATACCATCTGGTGGAATGAGGGGGTGTTGACAGTGATCCTTAGGAGCTGTATTTTCCATAGTTCTCTGTTTGTGCATTGGTAGAACTTCATGGAAAAGGGGCTGAAACCTTTGTACCAGAGATAAATATGTCTGTCATGAAACTGGAGACTGTGAAATGCTAAATTGAACATATTGATTCAGAAGTACACAGGTTATCTCTAGGAGAAAGATCTCAGAGCTGGTATTGAGAATGGTCACAAAGCCAAGATCATGCTGAGGAGGAGGAGGAGAACTAGTGTTGAAGTTGATGATAACTAGATATGCTGTAATACTTGCCCTAAGATCCAGGTACGTTTGTTGTAAGGAGAAATCTCTTTTCACATAGAACAGAGAGTTTTCCACTGGGTTTATATGAGACGGGGCAGAAGAGGGGGCTACAGCAATATTCTAGGAAAAATGTTCAAGGACAATATCTAGATTCAGCTTTTAGATGAAAATATCTTTTTGAAACATCTTTTTTAGAAACATCTTTTTGTTGTTTCAAGAGAGGATATGAATCCAGACACACCAACTCTATAGTGCACTGTGTTGTAGGGTATCAGAAAGGAATTAATGACTAATGTTTTTCTACTCCATAAAAATTACAGATTTATAGCTTAGACTTTTTACATGGAATGGATTCTATATCTGACCAATAAATATTTAAGTATTTAATACAAACTGAAATAATTTCAAGTGGAAAATCTGCCTCACAACATCCTGTTACATACCAGTGTTAAGTCAAGCCCAAGGGAAGCTAGGGGAGGAATGAAAACTACTCTGTTAATTTCCACTTGGGAATTTTAGTTCTAGGAATACTGAGTGGGGGCAGTTGGAGGGAGGGACCTCATTGCCTAATTCTAACAGTGAGTTTGTTGGGAGGGAGGTTAGTCTTCCTGATAAAGTTGCAAAAATAAAGGTATCAAAACATCTTGCTTTAGCTCTGAGCAACATCTCCTGGGTAATCATCAGCTCAATGCTGTGATAGGCTTACTTTCTTCTCAGTTGGAATGAATGTCTGGGGCATGGGCTTCATGGATTTCATATCCAGGAACATATGAAAGCTGAAGTGAGGGTATATAAATCAATTGCTTTAAAAATGCAAACCTATTATCCATTGAACCAGACATGAAATATTGCTACATCCTAACAGGTTAGGATTATACAAAGCTGGATCAGCAAGTTCAGATATTGTATGACATATGTACCTAGGATACATATGAACTCATTCATAGTCATGTCCAATAACTTCACCATTCTCAACAAATGCCAGGATTATCCTTTTAGCTAGTTATTCTGGGAATTTTGTGTGACTCAGAAATTGCAAGAAGTGGCATAAAGTTATTATTAGCAATGTTAATATTTACAAGAATGAAACATGCTGAGAATTGCTCCAGTAAATATAAATACATCTTTCAGGAAAAAAATACAGTATTATGCCTAAATTACAAACATTTAGAAAAAGTGCTGCTTTTTTGTAGAAAAAAATATTTGCTTGAATCTCCTAAGCATTATCCTGTCAGGAAAAAAGCCAAGATGAAATGTAGAAAACGTGTCCTTTTTTTCTAGATTTGTCAAATTTATTTAAAAATTAGTGGTACATTTGCCACCTTCCAGTACAGGTATCAAGAACATTTTACATGAGATAATACACACTGCTATCTTTAAGCCAGCTGTTTCAGACTTGTGTTGTCATAGTATTTTTATTTGAAAAATATCTGGTAATGACATTTAGTATAATTTTCATGTTCCGCAGTTTTTTTCTGGTCAATTCAATTTCTGGTGAGGATGAGTTACACAAAATACGACTGTAACATGGGTTTCAGCATGGATTTAATCTTTTTCATAATATCAAAAGATACTCCAAAATCATCTAAAAAATCAGGAGTGTCTTAGCACTCTTAATTGATACAATTTGGAATACTACTATTATTTAGGGCTGAGTGATAGGTTTCCTTTCAGAAGATCCCTAACTCCTTGATGGAATCTGTTTCAGAACCTTGTGTGTTTCTTGAGGGTAATGAGAGTTTCAGCTCAGCACAAGATTGTTGCCATCACAGTTAGGCTACCGGCAATGTAGGTTTGGTACTAGCCCCTTCCTATTCAGGTCTAGAATTTCAATCTACTTTTTTTCTGGATGGCTTCTTTTTTTTTTTTTTATATTTGAACCAGTTTAAAATTCTTATTGCAGATATTACAGAATGAAGCAATGGGCTCTATATCCCAAGGAACATCCATTGGTGAGGGTGGAAGGGAAAGAAACTGTCCTACTGACTGACACTTAATCGGTTCAGCCTCTCACAGTCGAGAGTAAAGGTGATTATTTTTATGTTGTTGCAGGACCTACTTGTGTTTGGCCATACTGAAGGCTCCTGGCACAGTAAAGCACCCCTATGGTTTTTTTCTGATAAAGTGGTTTTATGATCAGTGTAAACTTCCAGTTCTTTTGCTGGCTGCACTAAAACACGCTGTCTCGACTCCTGAACTGGTTGTCGGAACCAGTATGTGCAAGATTGTCCCTGTGCCCCTCCTGGTGGAGAATCAGAGAATCCACCTGTAAAAGAAAGAGAAAGAAAGGAGTAACAAAACAAAACAAACAAAAAACAAATAAAACAAACAGAAACAAAATAAACAAAGAAAAACACAGTCCAAACAAACAAAGAAACAAAAACAAGAGAAAGGAAAACGTCTTCTCGTGCAGATCATTTCTGCTCATGTATTTAGTGAATGTCATGATAAAAAGAAGAAGTAATAGCTACCCAGTTATCTTTCTTTCCTTCAACATCACTAATCTCAGGTAATTTGCCTTCTTCCAGGCAAGTAAAAGCTACATATCAGATTTTCTATCTCTCCCTGCCATTTGTGATATCCTTATGCTTATCCCCATTGTGCTCTATAATTTCCATACAACACTCTTACAGATTACTTCCATTTTCCCCTTTTCTTGTCTTACTTTTCCTCTTCCCACTCAATTAAAACTCATAATTTCTAAACATGTTTTCTGTGCCTGTATACCAACTACACAGTCATTTTGCATCTAGGCCTGCCAAATCTCGCAGCTGTGACCAGTCTGTAGTTTTATTGGTGTCCAGATAACAAAGCAACTATTTAAAATTTCCATTATTAGATCTTCAGATGGCTACTTTTTGTCATCTTGTAAGTGTTGAAGAACATAAGAAACTCTCAGACTTCCCCACCCACTCAATTGGTCTGGCAAGCTGCACAATCTTGTCCCACAAATCCTATCCTCTGTTCTTTCAAACACATATGCAAAATGAGAGGTATGATACTTAAAGCCTCCTTCAGCTTGACAATTAAAATTAGAATACGCTGTTCTTCAATTCATCCAGATTTAGCCTTTCATATCACGCTATTAAGAAGCCATGAAAATCCTGTCCTGCAGGACTGATGACTCCTTGGGCAGCTGATCTCAACTCCTATCATAGTCTGACTCCTATTTTAACTACCAGCATCGAGCAGGCCTACTGCTCCTTTGGTTCTGCCAAAAGACCAGACCTGTTTGTGCATGCTTTAAAAAGGAGAACTAGTGGGAGAATGGACAGCATTAGGAATCAAATGGTAAAAGAGAAAGGTTGGCATAAAGATAAGTCCTCTTGTCCATCAACAATGCAACTACTTTGGGGAGAGAAAAGATAAAACTGGAAGTAGCAGATGGGAGAGAGATGTATTGCCTCATTCAGAAGAGAGCTAAATAGAGGCTTAAATAAAGAGAATAGAGTGTCAAGGAAAAGATGTTTAGTCAACTTGCAATGCTGGGACTGAGATCCAGCAAGTATAACTGCTTCTCCTTCATCTAAGAAATCTTAACATTCAGAGTATTGATTTTGAGTAAATTTGTTGTCACTGAAGTCAATAAAAGACTTTGCAGAGGAAGCAAAATCTATAGATCTCTAAATTCTCATGTAAGTGAAGAAGCATGCTTTACAGCACAGCTGCAAAGAAAACCCAAAGGATGCTGTCTGCCATGCATTCTTGAGTAGAAGATACTGCTCATTACCTATTCGTTTACTGAAAAGCTAAGGAAAGAAGACAAGTCAGCAAAACCTTAAAATCAGTCTGAAACTCTGTTTTATCACATGGTGATAAAAGTATTTAACAGCAGAGTTTCCTTTCTGGCACCTCTGTACAAAATCTCACATATGACCATCAAAGGAAATTAATTTCTTTGTTCCCAATCTTACCTATATGATAAAAAAAAGAATTAAACCAAAACACAAAGCACTTGGCTTTCCAAAAATATACAAATAACATATAGCCAGGCAGTGAATAAAGTGAGGGTTACACACTGCCAGGACAAAGAAACACAGCTTGTGTTTTATGTGACCAGCAGGACTGTATGGGAGAGGGAATAAATGGTTTTGGCTGATACTACAAGCAGAGGTATAGACCAACAATATTTAAAGTACTTTTAATTAACAGATATAACTATTTGGTATGTGCACTCAGAGTGTGATTGAGAAAGAATATGACTATTTCTGTATCTGTCACAACTATCCATTTTTGCACTGTTCAGATTATTCCAATAATGTTACTACATATTGGCTAAAGTTGAACAGTTAAATATGGAGGGGAAAGTGGGCTGAATGTGAGTGACATAAATAACTTCTTTTTAGTTTGATGAGCATAATCTGTTTATCAGTCCACTTCCACTGTGCAACAATGTATACAAACTCTAATATATTTCCTAATTCTTACAACACCCTGAGAAGAGAACTTACGCAGTTAGTTACACTCACTTGAAGACAGTTCTCCTCTGACAAAGAGAAAGGGAACCATAAATAAGAGTTGGGTCCATAAACACTCTTGTTTATGGTGACGTTTGATGTTCTGTTGGTAATCAGAGTTCTTCTTGCAAGAAAAAAAATCTCCCAAGTTAAGCACAAATAAACCTTACTTCTCTATTTGAAAACTTAAGTGCCTTCACTTTTTCATAAAGAAAGATAAAGGAATTAAAATAAGCTTTAATAAGCTTCCATCACTAAGATATATGTGGGCTTCTCTGTTGCTTTAAAATTATTGACTTTTACAAATGTACTTGAGTCCACAGAACAATCCTTATTACACTTTTGCAAGCTTTTGAAGCTGTTTAGTGAAGAGTTTGGGGACCAATGTGATTATGGGAATGAACTTATATTGATGTACATGCAAAATGTGACAACACAATTTTTCTCTTAATCAAACTCTATGAAATGAAGCTGGCAAGAAATACATGTCAAATTGACAAATAGGAATATAAAAGACTTAAAATCAATTAATGTCTTCTATTTCTGCAGTTACATAAGATGATTTATGAACAGCTAGGCTGAATTTCCATCAACAGTAGCACTGAGGGATGTTTTTCTATTCATACTATTCACTGTAGTTAAACTTGTATTAAGATACTCTAAGAGAAAGCAGAAAACAAAGTTCATTTATATTAAACAACAGTTCCAAGGCATAGCAGTGAAAACATTATTTCCAGTCTTTTTTTTTCCTACTTGAAAATCTTCGATGTTCTTCTATTCCAAAACAAGTTCTTATGTATCATTTACCCTTTTGATTTCCTTGACCTTAGGAACATGTCAAGTCTGTCTAGAAAAGAAAGCATATAGAGCAGCATTAGGATATACTTGATGTTTTGAGAAACTATTGAGTCAAATGCCTTGCCATGGCCCATTTGGATCTCCCAAATTTACAGGATAAAATACCCTGTTATTTAAACTTTATTTCATGGGCTTATTAAGGATATGACAGAGGGTCAATACTCTTTTGCTTAGACTAGTCTACCATATGAATTCACTTATTCACCATTCAAATAATAAGGTTTCATAACTTAGAACTCATAATGATTAATTTGTGCTTTTACAGGCAAAAACCCCCACATGCCTAGTGTTGTAGAAACTAATATTACAACAAATACTAGTAACCTAGCAAATAGTGAAGTGTCCATCCTTCATCTTCCATCATGGTGTGGACATCCCCTGTATCACATTGGGAAGCATGAAAGTCTCAGCAATCCAGCTGCTGTTGTATCTGCTTTTTTGCATAAGCTGATGGTTTTCTATCTTCCAGCTTGGAAGTCTGGTCTACACCATTTTCATAAGCTAGCAGATTTTGAAGAAACTGCCAGACAAAGAAGATGGATGCAGGAGCCAGAAATCTACAGGTGGCAATGGCAGCATAATGGCCCTTTACCTCTTTCTGGACACTTGTCCTGTCTGTGTGGTGCTCTCACATCGATGCAATGGCACTGCTTTAAACATATACCAGGCCTTAGCAGGAGCTGTTTTAGCCAAAGCCTTCAGCAGGAGTTGAATGAACAGCCATAATGGCTAAATAAAAGTGTAAGAATAACCTGTTCCTTATTCATTATAAAATCTCAGTGCATAAAGCAGGATGAGTCAAAAGAAATCGTCCCTCCCACACATAATTAAAGCTGATTTCGAGCTGAACCTATTTCCCCTTCCCCTAGGGCATGAACACACTTGAGGGCTCACCTTTCTGTGGATTTCTCACTGATCAGCATTCCTTAGACTGAGGTGGATGAACCACATTTCATACACCCTGAAAATGCAGATCTTAAAGAATGCTTTCAAGGACAAGAAGGCAGTTTTATATTTTCCAGTGAATTCCATTTTTATATGTAAAATAACAATGAAAAAAATGAACAAAAACCATCAGAGATACTGGCAAAAAATCAATAAAAAGCATTTTGATTAACTCAGAATGTCTTTGGAACTTGGGAGTAATTGTACTTGTGATCTGAAATAAAACCTCTGACAAGACTTTAGTAATGAGGGATTCCTTTATAATTCACCTTCTAGGACTAACAAAACATAAATAGCCAAGTTTAGAGTAGACATTAAGGAAAAGTTCCTTACACAGAAAGAGATTGGGCATTGGAACAGGCTGCCCAGGGAGGTGGTGGACTCACCGTCCCTGGAGGTGTTTAAGAAGAGACTGGTTGTGGCCCTCAGTGCCATGGTCTAGTAGGCAGGGTGGTGTTGGGTCAAAGGTTGGACTCCATGATCTCAGAGGTCTTTTGCAACCTAATTGAGTCTGTGATTCTGTGATTCCATTAATCAAGAAGCAATCTGAGGCCCTTACCTTCAGTGAGGGAAGTGCCAGATGAAACCAGGGTAGCTTTATGCGAGAGGTTGGTTCAGCATGAGGATTCAGGCACCAGTAACCCAGCTCTTGTGTCATTACTGATGAAACTGCTTGTGCTCACTGTGAGCTGACTCTTCTGGCAACTAGCCATGACATGTTTGTGCAGGATACTTGCACTATCTGGTGCAGCACAAACCACCAGAGCTGGGAAAGCTTCCTCATGGGCTAACTGCTGGTTCATAGCAGCATTGCTGCTGTAGCTGTCCAAGAAGCTGGACAGATGGTCCCTGGTGCTGAAAAATGAAACATGGAGGATAGTAGAAGGTCTGAGAGTGCTCATGTGAAAGCCTGAAGGAGAAAAAAAGAGGAGACACACCTCCATTCCGTTCCTACATTCAGCAGCTGTACAGAGAAAGAACAACAACCATGTCAGCATTTTCCTGTCCTGCAACAGCACTGCTGTCAGCAAGAGATATCAGGCACTTTGAAGACAGATGTTCTGTCTGTTGCCTTGATTTTATTTTTCATACAAAACCTTCCTTTTTCAAGCTCCATTAACTCATGTGTCTGGATTTGGTTTTTGGTCATGCTGTGGCTCTTACTTTCCCTCCTTTTACTAGACTCTCCCTTTATTCCTGGTCCTCCCTCTTCAGTTACCTTTTCAACTTTCTGAAAAATCAGAAGTTGATACTCTTCTTCCTATGGTGTTTTTTTCAACATTCAGATTCCAAGGAAACATTTTACAAGAGAATTACTGAAAAAATGGATATCAAATTAGTCATGTATTCCTGGGGTATTCCTTTTATGAGTCATGTTCCACCTTTGAAAGAAGAGATAAATCTACTTTAAACATATATTTTCCACATTCACTTCTATTCTTCTTTACATATGAACTTGAGGACAGTATGCCAATACCCTGAACTGACTAGTCAGAGCTGTAGCTTCTTTAACAGTCGATAAAGAACCTCTTTACATGTGGCAACTGCCTCTCATCTTAAATAAGTGGCTAAAAACAGTTATTGATTTGGCCTTGCTCGGGCAGTAACTCAAAGTCCAGGAAAATTAAGAATTTTAGCAGTTCATTGAAAAACACTTCCTATCAAGGGAGTGACAGAAAGTCAGTAGATAGAAATACCAGGCTATCACAGACTCATTGTAAGAAAAGCAGATGGATACAGGCCATATTTTAAGATAAATGGGAGTGAGAGAGAAAAATGGATTTGTAGAAAGCAAAAGGAAGATAAACTGTGAATAATGCCTGCCCTAGGACACTGAGGTAGAAGGCAAGACACCACGCTAGTTTATTTATGGTAAAAAAGCAAACCCATGTTACTGTGGACAAAATAGCTTTACTTTCTTTACAGGCCACAGTCTAAGAACTGACCCTCAAAAGCAGTCTTGCATTTATCTGAAGTTGTAGCCTTTTCTTGAAAGGTTTTTTTTTTCTCTGAGCCAGAGAACCCTTAGTCAAGGATGCAAACTGCTGCAGTTACAGGCAGAAATCTTTCTACCACATCCATGTTCCTCTTGTTAAATGTGAAACCAGAAAGAGCCTCCTTGTAAGCAGGATACATTAGCCACTTTAGGAGGGATGTCTTCCTCAGCTGCATTTTGTGCCCAGATGAGCTGTTTGCTATGTCCTCCTCTCTGAGCAGACATAAAATCAACTGTAAGTATGCAACAACCATACCATACAAATCATATTTACTTCTTTATTTGGATGATCCTTCCAATCTTGCTGTGAAGCACAGCAACAAGTGCATAATTTTTCCTTCTTTTTCTTCAAGTCTTTATTGTTCACTTGGTTATACCTTGTCAAAACTGATACTCCTTTTATGCAGGAGGTGAGCTGCAGTGCATGGTTCTCTATGCGCAGCATTGCAATTTCTCTCTTTACTTTGTTGAGGCATAAATAGAAACTTGAACATAGTATTTTTATTATTAAATCAATGACACTTTCAAAAGTAAAGGAAATAAGAAAGCTGAAGCCTACATTAAAGGCAAGATTACAGCCATACCAGTTGATCTTTCTGCCCAGCACTTTGAACCTAATGAACTGGTGCAAGTGAGATCTAACTACATATGGTACTCAGAAGCCTGACTCTCATTCATGGACCTTGTAGAAGTAGTTCCATGGCATTTTCCATTGCATTTTTGGGATGACATCTCCCCACCCTTGTCTGTACAAGAACTGAATTATTGTCTCAGTAATGCTAATAGGATCTGAGAAAAAGATCTGCACTTTGGCAAAGTAACATAGCCTTGTGCCGGTGTCAAAGACCTTGAGTGGACCTTTCCTGAATGACCCTCTGCCTTTAAAATGTTCCCAAGAACCTTTACACATCAATCCAGTGGTCACTAAGTAGTAGAGAAACTCAGCAGGGGACTGTCAACATGAGAACAGACAATTTGTAAATATGGTCCATAGAAGATCACCAGAGCTTTTTCTAACAACAGATAGAAAGCAGGATCTACAGAGCAATGGTGCATCTCACCCGTCTTATGAACAACAAAGGTAAAGACCTGCCCACAACATAGCTTTAACAGGGAAGTATGCCTACATTTGAGCTTAAATACAGCTCCTGGGGCAAAGGACAGAAACTGCATAGTTGCAGAGTGCAGGTGAGGTTGTCCAGGATAATTAGGGCTTTTTAGTGCATTCAGGACCCTGACTGTCTTGGCTGAAAGAGTAGAGTTCAACAAGAATCACACAGGAAATCATAGACACAGGAAAAAAAGAATTCCTTAAAAACTAACTTAGTTTTCCACAATGTAGCATCACATTGTGTCACCAGCATAAGGCTAACTTTAAGTAGAGAGCACCCATTGCTTCAAGATAATTTCTGCAGAAGAGAAAAGCTCATCAGGGTAGTAGTCAACGATTAATGATTAATCACAGTCACTTAGAAATCATAAGTATCCCCACAATGCTGGAATAAGCTATGAAGTTTAAAAATTCTTTCTCTCCCAATTTCAGTACCCTAAACTGTGCAGTGCTACTAAGCATTCATAAACACAAAGGGTTAGTACTTTTCCAAACTTTGGAGTTTTTGGTATGGAATTTGTACAAGTTATATACACAATGCTTTTATTCCTCGGTTCTAGTAAACGGCACTCAAGTGAGGTATCAGATGGAGCAGCGGGGGCTGTCCCCCGGTGCGCAGCTTGTGCTTCGGGTTATTTGGATGTCACGGAGTGTGCTCTGTTGGCCGCAATACCGCCTCTGTCCGCAGGGTGGCACTGTCAGACACAGAAACACAAAGGAGCGCCCCCCGGTCCCAAGGCGCAGCTTTTGACAGAGTCAGTCCAGAAGTGCACGCCTTGTATGATTTTACACTCACAGCGAACTAGAATTCCATGATCTCTTGAAAGAACGAGAGAAATACTATACCCCCCATATAGTATCTTTAGCCTCTGAACCCCTGCATGCAGCCTTCACTGCAAGGAATATTTTACTGCTCTCAAACACCTCCAAAATTACATCCCTTCTCCATGTTCCTCTTCAATTCTTTTTCATATCTTTTTCACAAATCTTAGTCCACTCTGTTCACATCCTGGGGGATGAGTGGCTGGAGAGCCCTGTGGAACGGGATATGGGGCTTCCTGCTAATGGCAAGTTGAATATGAGTCAGCAGTGAGTCCTGGCAGCCAGAACGACCAGCCACGTCCTGGTGGGCATCACACAAAGTACTGCCAGCCGGTTGAGGGAGGTGATTGTCCTGCTCTACTCTGAGCTGGTGCAGCCTCACTTCGAGTGCTGTGTGCAGTTTTCGGTGCACAGTATAAGAAGAACATCAGATTATTAAAGTGTCTTCAGAGGAGAGTGACCAAGATGATGAAAGACCTCCACAGCAAGAGGTCACTTGGTTTGTTTGGCTTAAAGAAGGCTGAGGGGTGACCTAGAGCTTCCTCATGGGCTGAAATAGAGTGGGAGGTGCTGATGTCTCTCCAGTGGCCAGCAGTAGGACACAAGGAGATCACAGAATCATTAAGGTCAGAAAAAACTTAATATCAAATCCAACCATAAACCCAACACTGCCAAGTCCACCACTAAACCATGTCCCTAACTGCACATTTACATTTTAAATGCCTCCAGGGATGGTAACTCAACCACTTCACTGGGCAACCTGCTCCAATTCTTGACAACCCTTTTGGTGAACAGATCTTTCCTAATTTCCAGTCTAAACCTCCCTTGGCACAACTTGAGATTCTTTCCTCTTATTCTATCCCTTTTTATATGGGAGAAAAGACTGACCAACACCTGGCTACAATCTCCTTTCAGGCAGTTGTAGGGAGTAATTAAGGTCTCCCCAGAGCCTCCTTTACTCCAGGCTAAACAACAACAGCTCCCTCAGTAGCTCCTCATAAGACTTGTGCTTCACCAGCTTCATTGCCCTTCTCTGGACATACTCCAGCACCTCAATGTCTTTTTTGCAATGAAGGGCCCAAAATAGAACATAGGACTAGAGGTGCAGTCTCAGCAGTGCTGAGGGAAGGGGAATGATCACTGGCCTAGTCCTGGTGGCCAAGCTATTTCTACTACAGGCCAGGGTGGCATTGGTCTTCTTGGCCACCTGGGCTCACTGCCACCTCATGTTCAGCTGTTTGTTGACCAATACTCCCAGGTCCTTTTATGCTGAGCCATGTTCCAGTCACTCTGTCCCAGGCCTGTAGCACTGCATGTTGTTACTCAAGTGCAGAACCTGGCACCTGGCCTTGTTGAACCTCATGCAACTAGTCTTAGCCCATCAATCTAGTTTGTTCACACTCCTCTGCAAAGCCTTCCTTGCTCTCCAGTAGACCAACAGTCCCACCCAGCTTGGTGCTGGCCACATTCTTGCTGAGAGTACATTCAAGACCCTTGTCCAGATCATCGGTAAAGTTATTAAATAGGGCTGGCCTCAAAACTGAGCTCTGTGGAACTCCAGTAGTGACTGGTCACCAACTGGATTTAGCTCCATTCACCACCACTATCTGGGCCTGGTCATCCAGTCAACTTTTAATCCAAAAAAATGTATACTCCTGTCCCAAGCCATAAGCAGCCAGTTTTTTCCAGGAGAACACTGTGGGAAATGGTGTCAAAGCTATTACTGAAATCCAGGTAGAAGATAACATCCACAGTCTTTACCTCATCCCTTAGGCAGGTCACCATGGCGTGGAAGGAGATCGGGTTGGTCAGGCAGAATCTGCCTTTCATTAACCCATCCTGGATGGGTCTGATCCCCTGGTTGCCCTGCACTTGCCATGTGATGGCACTCAGGATGATCTACTCCATGACCTTTCGTGGCATTGCGGGCACGCTGACAGACCTGGATCTTCCTTATGGTTCTTTGTGGATAGGCATCACATTTGTCAACCTCCAGTGACCTGAGACCTCCTCAATGAACAGGACTGTTGACAAATGATGGGAAGTATCTCAGTGAGCACTTATGCCAGGTCCTTCAGTACCCTTGGGTGGATCCCACGTGGGCCCAAAGCCTTGTGTGTTTCTAAGTGATGTAGCAGGTCATTGAGCATTTCTTTTGGATTATGGGAACTGCATTCTTCACCCTGTCTCTGTCTCCCATCTGTGGGAGCTGGGAACCTGAAGAACCACTGATCTTGCTACTAAAGACTGTGGCAAATAAGGCATTTGTACGTTTTTCTCATCCTTTGTCATTACATTTGCCCCTGCACCCAGTAGAGGATGGAGGTCCTCCTTAGCCCTCCTTTTGTTGCTGATATATTCATAAAAACATTTTTTATTGACTTCTCATTCAATTGAAATTATATGAAACTGCATTAGGGGAAGTTCACATTGGACATTAGGAAAAGTTTCTTCACTGAGAGTGTGATCAATCAGACTCCCCAGGGCTGCATTCTCAGCACTAAGCTTGAAGTTCAAGGAGCACTTAGTTGTATGGTTTAGTTTGAGGTAGTCCTGTGAGGAGCAAGGAGTTGGACTCAATGATCCTTGTGAGTCCTTCCAACTCAAGATACTCTATGACTCTATAATTCTAGGATTCAGGGTGATAAGCAAGAATGCTGAGGTTATAATGGTCACTCCTCAACATGAAGAACAGAAGCAGCTCTTCACTGCTACTGTTACCTTCAAGGTGTTTACTCACCTTCTGCAGGGGTGCTGCCTTATGCTTGGGGGTTTTACTCTTTTCATATTACACTGTGGCTTAACCTGTGTGATTTCATACCTCCACATCCTCAGTGTTTTCCAGATTTACTGAACAATGTCATTTCAACCATCTCTGCAGGCATTTTCAGGTTTAGATTTATTTTCCTGAAGTTTCTTGGAGATTTTCTTACTTTCTTTTTCCAACTTTATTTTTTGGTGAGAAAAAAAGCAGTTTCATATACATCCCTATTACGAGATACTCAGTTTAAAGGCCTCATACTCTCGAAACTGGCATATGTTCACTTAAAACATACATCAACTGGGTTGCTTCTAAAAGTGGTGTCCTTGACTGTCCCTCCCCAACCTGCACACCCTTTGCCTTCCCATCCATCTTCTAGCTGTAGTATTTATACAGCCCCATAAAGTCTCCTACATGTACTCCAAAATTTTACATACAATTTTTGATAAATTAGTTTTCAGACCGATCGATTCTTTGATCCGAATCACTGCACAAATCTTTGCTGATAGCACAGGGAAGGTAATGAGGAAATACAGCTCAGGGCAGAGAAAAAAGAGTGTAAGGTTATGTATATCCATAGAGGCTCATATTCTTGTGGGGTTGAAATGTCGGTGGGATAACAAGCTTAGAAACAAAATCCCACTTCGCACTACAGTGATTTTAAACTGTTTTCTACAAATACGTTGCCACCACCAGATTCCTGAGCATGCTATTTTGTGCATGGGAAATGGAATGAGTGATGGGAGAAATTAATTTTTCTGTGGAGGTGTTTCCATAAGCATTCCCTGGGGAAGAAACTAGCACCCAGGCAACAGATTGGGACCCAGGAACTGCCAAGGTACGGATTGGTTCTGTTCAGGAAACACTTCTGCCAGCAGCTTTATGTATCTAGCTATTCATTTCCTTCTCTGAAGAACTCCTGAAATAATTAAGTTAAATGGAGTTACGGGCTAAACAAAATTGTTTTAACACTTCCCACATTCTTTTTCTCTCAGAAAGAAAATAAATCATTTTATTTCAAACTAAATTTGTAATTCTCTTTTCCTACTAATTTTTCAGCCAAGAGCTAAATGGAAATGACAGTCACTCATGTAACCCCATGCTGTGAGTTATAGCAGGTTCAGAGACCTTGCTGATGGACTTGGACATAGGGTGGCGCAAGCTACCCAGTTTGGCAGGCAAATAGAAGTCCGTGGGTACCGTAGGCTCTCTTACAGAACCTCAATTCCTTTCCTTTCAGCTTCCTGAGGATGTTTAGCCTTCACCTCTCTGCCTTTCAACGCTAGTAACGTAATGTCCTTATTTTTCTATTGGGCTTCCAAAAAAAAGTTGCATGTTATGTGACCTTTTCAGCAGGGCAATTTTGCTTAAATCCCAGAGCACTTCGGGAATGCAATTTCCCTTTCCATCTGCGTAACTGCTGGTCCATTTTTTTCCACTAGAGCATAAGCATGCAACAGAAAAGAGAACTTTTCGAAATCTTATGCAGCTTTCTGAAGCCATTCTTCTGGTGAGCAACAGTCACCTGAATCTGGAACAGATCTGATTCAAGCATGGAATATTTTCAAACGCTCTTAGGGAAACAAACAAACATTGGGATAATCGCAATTTATTTGAGCTTCCCTTTCTTCGAAGCTAAACAGACAATACCGAAAAAAAATACAGTGGTACTTTGCCTGTGCTATTCCAACAGGAATTTGAAGTTTGAGGTTTTCACAAGCAAAAATTAAAAATTTCATGCTTGGTCAAGAATTGTAGTTGCAGCACACCTTCAAAGGAAGTGAGTAAAGACTGGAACATGGATCAACATGGATCAGCAGATAGACAGGGCTAGTCTCAAATGCTTCATAGAATACAGAGAAGATTGAAAGACACACAAGTTCACAACTTCAATACCTTTATAAGAGAATATATCTAACATTCACACTTTCTAGGGAGTTCATAGGACTTCAGTAATAACATGCATAAGATATATATATATATATCTCACTGCATATTTCTTTTCCTGAGCCATGGCTGTAGGGTTCATGAAATTTATTTTTTCCCCTTTGGTAGCTTCAGAAATCCTGTAGTGTCTCATGTCCCAGTAAGTTACAAATTAATTTACAGGATCTGAGCATTCAGGTAAAAACATAGTAGACAGTATTGAACTTACACAGTTGGATTGCAGGTCTGCACAGAACTGACTAAATAGTGTCCAGTCCCAACACGGAACTAGGCTTATTGTAAAACCAATCAATGATTCCCAGGCAGCTACTTCTCAAAAGTCCCCAAATCCTGGTCCACTGCATAAATGACTGTTTTTCTCCTGGATCTTAGCATCATGAACCCTAGCACTCGGTCTGTGTGGTGTGTTAAAAGGTTTGGGTTACATAGAGATGATGCTAGCAAATGGGTAGATAAACAGACATTTAGATTGTAGCTCTAGCTGTCTCTTCACCTTGAGATTGTGGTGAAAATTTGCAACTGGCCTGTGCCAACTGAGGAGAGAGGTTAGGATGCAAAGTACAGAATTACAAGGGTAAATATTCATTCATGTGCATGAGGTGTCCCAGCCAAATTGGGGCAACCCAAATGTGGTTTTACACAAAATTCTATATCCTTCAAACATTCCAGTACTACATGATTTGACTAATCACTAACACCCACACTACTGATTATTAATCACAGCAAATCTCTGGAAAGCAATTACATTTTTGCAGAATAATGCTTATCTATCAATCCAGACAACCCTAGTTATCTATGATGCCAGGTGATGCTGGGAAGGTTTGAAAGACGTGGTCTAGGATATTGGCATTATCTTGGTTGCTAGCCAGTATCCTTTATCTTTCACAGACAAAGCAAAGTCTTCATCTTTCCGAGAAGCAAAGTCCTTATTTCCAGAACTAGGCCACCCTTTTGTTTCTTTTACTTAAAAAGGAAAAATACTAACACCTTCAGTAAAATTTTGCAACTTTATGATAATACAGTGTATAATGTGAACTAATATCTATTAACAAATTTAATACAATGTCATATTCTAGAGACTAGCTGATACAATACTTAAGGAAGGTAATTTTTGTAACAACTGGTATACATACTTAATAAAAATAAAATTTAAAATACAGATGAATGCATAGTCAGACAATGTGGATTGGGGTATTTCTTTTTGGTTTAGATTTATTTCCATTAAAGCTCAAGAAACAAAGCACTAAGCAGGAGTGAATACTAATGGTTGCCAAGAGCCAGTGTGGAGACCATAAAGGTGCAGGGTCTGGTTTTTCACATTGCAGTTTGGGCTTCCCTTCTGTCCCTTTGTACTTCTGTGTGTCCTCAAATTATCTTCAATTATCTCTTACGAATTTTACGTAAGCTTCTCCTCTTTCTCTGCTGGCCTTTCTTAGGGAGAAAATACCTTTATTCTTCACCAAACACATCAGCAAACAAAACAAAAAGGCCATAAAATAGGGTATCGAGAGGATATAAGGTTTTAATTTACTGATCTGTATGATTATTTTTCAGAAATCTGTGAAGAAAAATCTGCTACTTCAGACAGTTGCAGTGATAAATCTGGTCTTGAAAAAAATCTTCTTGATGATTTTATCCACTAAATAGTTCTGCTTCAAAACTGCTTGTCAAACATGTCCTCTCATGTATAAATAGTACTTTTCTTAGTCTTTCTTCTGCCAGCTATTCTATTTGCTGTTTCCAGCTCCTACCTTTCTTCTTCACATTCCTTTCTTTCCTTGTCTGTCTTTTATAGCTGCTCTGTGTGTATCTTGCTTTCTCTACCTCTGTCTCTTACCTCTCTCGCTCTCCTTTTTCTCTTTTTTTCCTTTGAAACTTATTCGCCTTGTCTTAACCCAACCCCTCCCTTTTATCCTTCTCAGCTATTCTCTCATGGGTGGTTTTCTTCTCTTTGGTTTGTGTGGTCTGCCCTGCACATTCCAATTCTTTTCTCTTCAAGACCTAACATGTTTCACACAGTGAAGAGAGTGTTTAAGAAATGAATTATGCTTTGCTATCCTGACCATTATTTTAATAACTCCACCTTCTTCTTTTTCTTTAAATTTTGCAAGACCTGTTTATGTGTCTAGATATTTGAAACTCACTATTTTGTGGAATCATGTGTCTATAAAATGAATGTTTTTCTGTGTAAGCTGGAGTACGTGATTGTCTGTATCAGTGCTCTCCAAACATTTTTGATCATGCACCCTTCTTAGTAAAAGGCTTTAGCATACACCCCCAAACTACATAGATTTACTTATTTATAAATTATGTACTACTGAAGTCCTAATATTTTCCTCCTACACCCCAATGGGTTGTCGTGCATACTTCTTGGGGTGTATGCACCCCACTTTGGAGTTCACAGCTTTAGTTCATGCACACACAGTTGCATGAAGTATGCTGGTTTTGTCACATTTAAGATTGTCTTAAGAATCTGATCCATGCATGGTAGTTTGGGATTGAGAGCTTTTGCTTCTGTGTTTCTGTCATATTGGCCGTGATTCCTTACATATTGAGAGGGGTGAGTTTTTCTGGTAGGGTGTGATAATCTGCCTAGCAGAGGAAGATTTCAGAAACTGGAAATTTTTTTTAAGATATAAATGCCGCAGCGTTGCAAAATACTGCAACATTAAAGAAAGAACATTTAAACACTGCCATAAAATTAATCCCTCGTAAAAGATTGACTGTCAGCTTGTCTTTCACCAGGTGAGGTTTTAAACAGGGTTTGGATGTTGCATGTGCACGCGTGCACAGGAACTTTTCCCAGATTTCCCCATTCAGTGTAGCAGTTTGCTCATGCTTGGCTTTCGTTCCACAAGAAGGAGGAGGAGGAGGTTTTGGGGGGAATATTCCGTTACCATAAAGGGGAGGAAGTGTTTCTGCAGCTATTGAACAAAGCAGCTAGTTAACCTCTTTCCCGACCCCAGTGCAATGGTACAGTCCCACTGCTCCTTTCTAAGGGCCAGATGCTCCTCATAGTACAAAAACGGGAAAGAAAGGAAAACATATGTGCAAAAATTTACTGCCCTACTGAGTAAGGACCAGATTCCAAGAGGAGCTGAATACCTGCAATTTCTCATGAAGTAGATTTTCTTTTAGAATCAGATGGGAGGAAGGGGGGGAGGGAAGTTGGAAGGAAAGAGGTCTGTTGTAATTGGTGTCTAGAAACCCCCACAGAGAGGATTAAGAAAGAAACTATGCTGTCTGGGAAGACGTAGGTATTTGTGTTATTCTGCATAAATACAGAACTGATGGAAAAGGCTGCACTGTGTGGAAACTAGCCCTAGCTTTTTGAACACTGAGATGTGGCACTATCTGCTGATGATACTTCTTTTGAGCAAAACTTTATACATTTTATCATGCGGTGAGGTGTCTGATGTGCTTTGTCCTTTTTTATGTGTACCAGTGCCTTCTGTGGAAGGGAATCACAGTCACTTTCTATTGTATGTAATGCAAAGCTCATACTTCAAACCAAAGGAAGTTCCTCTGGCAGCAAAAGCTCAAAATTCTGCTCTGTGTTATCACAGGAGTATTTGTGAATTGTAAGCCACTGTGTTTTGATATATTTTCCATTCAGTTCTAAATGCATACTGTGCTTACACTGTAGGTCACTGCACCCTTCTTCCTCATTTTCTGCTGCTTGCCCGTGTAACTCACTGAATGTAGGTATAAGCAGAGGCTTATGCAGCGTGTCTCATCCTCTTGTATTTCTCCATGTTCAGCCCAGTGACATTTGCAGACTGAGTAGGTAGGCTCTTTTTCTTGCACTAGCGGGAGACAAGAGAGACCCAGAAAGATGCTTCCAGTCCTTTGTTTCTACATTGGAAGCTGAGGTTCTTCCTTTGGAGAATTGAGAAACCCTGGCTGATTCACCACAATAACTGAGGTTTGCTAATACCTAGAATCAAGGAAGCACTTAGCCTCTGTGACATTTCACAGACTCACAGAATGGGTCAGATTGGAAGGGATCAGGGTGGAGTCATCTGGTCCTACCTCCCTGCCAAAGCAGGGTCATCCTAGAGTACATTGCAAAGGGTTGTGTCCAGGTGGTTCTCGACTATCTCCGATGAGGGAGACTTCATAACCTCTCTGGGCAATCTGTTCCGGTGCACAGTCACCTGCACAGTAAGGAAGTTTTTCCTTGTGTTCAGGAGGAATTTCCAGTGCATCAGTTTTCGTGCATTGCCTCATCTCCTATTGCTTGGCACCACTGAGAAGAGTCCAGTTCCTTCCTCTTGATACGCTCCATGCCGATACTTATCGACATTGATGAGGTTCCCTCTTAGATATGTCTAGATACTAAAAAGGCTCAGCCTTTGCTCCTGAGATGCTCTGGTCTGTTAATCATCTCTGTTGCCCTCTGCCGGACTCGCACCTGGAGCTCCATGTCTCTCGTTTCACGAAGCTCAGAACTGGGCAAAAGCACTCCAGATGCGCCTCACTAGGGCTTAGTAGAGTGGGAGCATTTGGAGGTGGAATACAAGCACATACGCACTAACTTTAGGTGGGGCCGCCGCGGAAAAGCAGGAGACGCCACATAGTAACATGAATTTCAACAGTGGCAGGAGAGAACTGACCAAAGATCAGTCCTGTATGGCACACTGCCCCTCCTGACCTGAACCTGGCAGGGGCCGGGGCTTGGGCTGGGGGAGGCGCGATGCAGCCACGCTCGGAGATCCCCAGAAAGCGCTCGGCCGTAACCCTGAAGCTGCGGCGAGGGAAGACCCACTTGGAAAATCCCCCTCTGAAAGAGGCTGTGTGGGGGACGCAGGAGGGGGCCCGAGCAGCACAGCCCGGGATCGCGGAGCGGACGCGGAGCCGCCCAGGGGCCCGCCCAGCGGAGCGGCTGTGAAGGGCGGGCGGCCGGTGGCGGAGCGAGGGCAGCCGGAGGCGGCAGGGACGAGGGAGCCGGCGGGGCTGTGCGGGAGAGAGGATGGAGATGGCCGCGGAAGTCGCAGGAGTGGCTGGAGCCGCCCCGGAGTGCGGGGTCTCGCGACGCCCCCACCCCCCTTCGCCGTCGCTGGGCCTCCGTGGAGGAAAGCAGGTCGGGGGGGCGGAGAGAGAATGGAGGAGGGGCACGGCGAGGAGGGGAGGGAGGCAGGGGGGAGAGAAAGCGAGAGAGAGAGGAGCCCGGAGAAAGGGACTAGGCAGATCCTGGGAAGCGAGAGGAAGAGAGACTTCTGCAGGAGAGGGATCCTGGGCGGGGAGAGGACGTTGCCGGAGAAGGGCCTGGAGGGGACCGCAAGGATCGGGACTGCTCGCGAGCATCCGACTTGTTGAAAGGCATCGACCGAGGGCCAGGGGCTGTGCCCGGGGACCGGGGACAAAGCGGCGGCGCTGGCGCTGGCCCGTCGAGATGGTGCAACTCACGCGATGAAAAATGGTCTTTGTCCAACTTTTCTGATGCCGGGAGGCCGGTCGGCACGGCTCTAGCGGGAAGGGCTCCTGCGAAAACTGCTCGAGTAATGCTGGGAAGTGGAAGGGGTGTTGCTGGAGTCCTGCACAAGGTATCGTGGAGGGCGAGCGGGCCAGCGGGGATGGGCATTGTGACCCCGACCGGAGCGCTCCCAGGGAGCGGGCCGTAGTCGCGGGTACCCTCGGGTCTCTGCCATCCGAGCGAGGGGCAGACACAGAACGAACAAGTACTACTTCGAAAGGGATTAAAACTACTCAGGTCATGGGGGTTTTTTTCACCTTTCCTGGGGTCTCCTGTTCAAAGGCTGGGTTACTGGACCCTCCCCCAAGCGCACCTCTGCTGTCAGGTGCCATGTGTGGACACGGAGAGGACAGATGTGTGGAATCGGGTCACGGCCTCTCTGCTCGCGGGAATGACCATCGCACACGGTCACGTTCCACACATGCATGGTGCTTTTGGTCTGCTCCCATGCCCGTTGTTCCCCCTCTAGCTCTCTGAAGAGTCATCGGGAAATTCTGCCTTTGAAGTCTCCGAAGTAGGGGTGGATGGGTGCTGGTGTAGGTTCCAGATCCTCGTGGAACGATACATGGAAGTCTGGGTCGCCTTGTCGGTGGGCAGGGTTGTTCAGCGCTCTTATGGGGGACAGATGGCTGTATGAGTGCTTGTGGCAGAGAAAAGCCATGTTAACCTATTTTTCAAGGAGATGATGCAAGTTACTACTACTCAAGCTAAATAAATCTGTAATTGTGGGAGGGGCTGTTGTGATGGGTAATTTTAAATTTGCCTTTTGTGGATCTACTGAGATGATTTCACTTACTCTGAAGTTTCTCTTGCTATGACCACACTCGTTCGGCTGGGGAGAGAGTGAATATCACCTGCCTCTCCTACAAGTTCTAGAAATCAGAGAGGAAGGATCAGGAAGCAAATCTCCCAAGGGGCATCCTTCACTAGCAGTGACACCAAGTTATGCAGCTTCATGAGGAATGAGAGTGAGAGGGCAAATAGAAACAACGAAGTCAAAAAGAGTTGCTGCCACCAGACACATCTGATACAGAGACAGATCTGCAGCCTCAGCTGGGATGAAGGAGGGAGGCTCTCTTTTTCTTTGTTTGTAGGTTCTAATCAGAAACATGGAACAGGATGTGGGTGCAATTCTAGTTTAGTCACAGCTGATGCACCTGCCCTAAGCCATTAATACAAGATTTATTGACTGTTTCTGATTATTCCTTTATTCCCAATTTGAAATAATTTCAATGCTGAGGTTCCTTTGGCAGAAGGAAAAGATAATCCACAATCTAATAATCCTTTTCCTTGGATCTTACCCCATCTTGGTGCTGAAAAAGAATACTATCTGTTTCTCTCTAAAAGTTCATTCCCTGAATTCAACACCTTGCCACTACTTCAGTTTATTTTGCTAGTGTTTTGCCAAGCTTCAGATAACTGCACATAATTGCATCCTTTCTTTCACTTTGCTGTATTTTCCATGTATGGTGACTTAGCCAAATTATGCATGTACGGTTTTGAATTCTTTGACTTGTGTGCCTCTCTAGCCACTGAACATTTTTTTTCTTGACTTCTGAGGTCTCTTCTATTTGACTTTGTTGTGCTTGCACTGAGCTATTCAGAATTGTTTTCATGGCCGTGTGTTTTGATACTTGGAAATAGCATTACTTTGGAGTGTTGGAGATTGTATGAGCTAGGATTGTATCTCTAATTTAACCACTGAAACCCCTTAGAAAGGCATGTTTTCTTGCATTGTTCTGAGGTTCTCAGCTCTTCCAAGTTGTTACCTGTGGCAAGAACAGCTTGACTTATAGACACTTTTTGGAGAGGGTTGAGGGAGTGATGTCTCCTGTCTTTTCTTTTGCTCAAAGCTGTTAGTCTCTTCACCTGCTGTATTTTACTTGCAGGCTGACCAGTGGCACAGTGTAAATCCTTTCTGGGGGAAGGCAGCTCGTGGCTCCAAGGAGACAGCTGCTTACTCTCCAGCATGCTCCCATAGGCTGCCAGCAGATGTGTCTGACAAGGGAGCTGATCCCTCAGTTCATTGAGAATTGTCTTCTTTATGCCTGTACAAATTCACTGTGTACATCCCTCTTTGTGACCAGGTGCAGATGTCTTCCCCTCCTCCCTTTTGATATTGCATGTGCCATATGCAGAGAATCACGTAAGAGATAATATAGTTTCTCACCCCTTATCTTGTGCACCTCCATTGAGATAGAGCGGTTTTTGTGGTCAACTCTCCTTCCCTGGATACCTGCTCTGTTACAAGATTTATGCATGTTTTTACTCTGGCTTCTGGAATGCTCCCCTTTATAGATCTGCTCTTCCTAAAACCTGCTTTCCTTATGTTTTATGCATTATCCCTCAACAGTGCAGAGGTTATTCTAAAGTCCCTACAAAGTACTCTTGGAGCACATTTAAGGTTGCCCAGTTTATTTTTCATTTCTGTGGCCATATTGCACATGTTTACTGCACACACAAACAATGGAAGAAGTACAAACTGGTGGGTATGGTCAAGCTGAAGCTTTATAATGTGATTTAGACACCAAAAAAGAGGTCAGTATCTCCTAAAAAGGGTGGTATCATGAAAATGTGTTTATTAAGAATGTTCCAGATTGGCTGTTTTTCATGATGAACATGTATTTTTTTTCCAGAAAGCTAAAAGACTCATTTCTGTGAAAAGTTGATTAAAACTTTAAGGAAAACTGATGAGCCTCCTATAAATATTGTCATGATTTTGTCAGGTTTTTTCTTAAACTTACTTTAATATTATACTAGTATTATATCTTACTGTTAAAAAAAAATTGAAATTTTATTTTGTTAGCAAATTTTGTATGATCTTACAGCAATACAGGTAAGGTACTTCTTCCAGCTACTGACTCCAGACATTCAGCAGTTTTTCCAACTCTTTGCAACCTTATAATTTAGCTTCTGTGTGTTAAGTCTTGGACTTGACATCCTTCTTCTCTCCATATTTGCTTTCTTTGGCAACAATGTGGTGTCATGGGCTTCAGGGGTGTGCACAAGTGTAACATAGGTATATTTTGTAAATAATTCTATGGATGTTGTGCAACAGCAAACTAGCTCTCTGTCTCCAGTGCTGCATAAACAGACCCCCAAAGGATAAAAACTCCTTAATTACTTCACTCTAACATGTGAGCACCAAATCTGAGTAAGATAATAACATTTCATGTTGTCACTCTTCTCAGGTTTGATTTATACAAGGAGCTTTAAACTTAACAAAGAGCTACACTACTACTTTCTTTTCAGAGGCATGTGTTGTGCTTTCAAGAAATATTCCTCTGCCACTAGAAACAGAATTTTATTTCAAGTGTACTGTTAATACATGTTGTATTTAAAAAAATAATACAAAGTGTGTAATTTGTGGAGGTACTCTAACCCTTTGAAGGCACTGTTGTGCCTCTTAAAAAGTGACAGTGGAGCGAGCTGATGCTTCTGTCACCAAAGTCCTATTTGAGACTACTTCTGAGAAAAGGTCTTCTAGTCACTGGTTTCAATTTTCCATGCCTCCAGAGGCCCTTCTGCATTCTGCTACTCAGGGTTGCTTGTCAAGAAAATTTTTGTTCAAGCGTTTCACAGTCACACCCCCACTCCCATATGCACATGTGCGTGCACATGCTTGTATGTGCACACAACAATGGACAAAGAGGAGAAAAAAGATGCTGTCTTGGGAGAGAGAAGATGCTGGAGACTATCAGAAGACACCCTATCCAGTCTGAAAACTATAGCCTTATATATGAAGACTGAGTCCTTAAGGTTTTTATTCACCTTAGGATGGAAATTCTCGCCAGCCCAGACCTGCATATTGAAACATACATGACTTCATTTTCAGAAAGGCATTTTTTTTTTCCTGTCTCCTCAAGCTTGCCAAGTAAATGATTCCTCTGCTGATTCTGCAGTTTCCAAGTGCAGTTTTTTGCCCTCTGCCATGGCTCTGGAAAATATCCAGCATGTCTAAATCATATAATTAAGCCCTAGAAGTCAGAGACTAAGGACTACTGACTCTTTGTAACGTAGTTCTGTTTTAGCATACTGGTGTTTCTTCAAGTTACTGTAAAGCTTTCAAAGCTCCCTAAATGACCTGATCTCTCCCCCACTTACTGCAAAACGCTCACATGATACAAATCTGTTTGGCCCAGCTGACCACTNTCTGGAATGCTCCCCTTTATAGATCTGCTCTTCCTAAAACCTGCTTTCCTTATGTTTTATGCATTATCCCTCAACAGTGCAGAGGTTATTCTAAAGTCCCTACAAAGTACTCTTGGAGCACATTTAAGGTTGCCCAGTTTATTTTTCATTTCTGTGGCCATATTGCACATGTTTACTGCACACACAAACAATGGAAGAAGTACAAACTGGTGGGTATGGTCAAGCTGAAGCTTTATAATGTGATTTAGACACCAAAAAAGAGGTCAGTATCTCCTAAAAAGGGTGGTATCATGAAAATGTGTTTATTAAGAATGTTCCAGATTGGCTGTTTTTCATGATGAACATGTATTTTTTTTCCAGAAAGCTAAAAGACTCATTTCTGTGAAAAGTTGATTAAAACTTTAAGGAAAACTGATGAGCCTCCTATAAATATTGTCATGATTTTGTCAGGTTTTTTCTTAAACTTACTTTAATATTATACTAGTATTATATCTTACTGTTAAAAAAAAATTGAAATTTTATTTTGTTAGCAAATTTTGTATGATCTTACAGCAATACAGGTAAGGTACTTCTTCCAGCTACTGACTCCAGACATTCAGCAGTTTTTCCAACTCTTTGCAACCTTATAATTTAGCTTCTGTGTGTTAAGTCTTGGACTTGACATCCTTCTTCTCTCCATATTTGCTTTCTTTGGCAACAATGTGGTGTCATGGGCTTCAGGGGTGTGCACAAGTGTAACATAGGTATATTTTGTAAATAATTCTATGGATGTTGTGCAACAGCAAACTAGCTCTCTGTCTCCAGTGCTGCATAAACAGACCCCCAAAGGATAAAAACTCCTTAATTACTTCACTCTAACATGTGAGCACCAAATCTGAGTAAGATAATAACATTTCATGTTGTCACTCTTCTCAGGTTTGATTTATACAAGGAGCTTTAAACTTAACAAAGAGCTACACTACTACTTTCTTTTCAGAGGCATGTGTTGTGCTTTCAAGAAATATTCCTCTGCCACTAGAAACAGAATTTTATTTCAAGTGTACTGTTAATACATGTTGTATTTAAAAAAATAATACAAAGTGTGTAATTTGTGGAGGTACTCTAACCCTTTGAAGGCACTGTTGTGCCTCTTAAAAAGTGACAGTGGAGCGAGCTGATGCTTCTGTCACCAAAGTCCTATTTGAGACTACTTCTGAGAAAAGGTCTTCTAGTCACTGGTTTCAATTTTCCATGCCTCCAGAGGCCCTTCTGCATTCTGCTACTCAGGGTTGCTTGTCAAGAAAATTTTTGTTCAAGCGTTTCACAGTCACACCCCCACTCCCATATGCACATGTGCGTGCACATGCTTGTATGTGCACACAACAATGGACAAAGAGGAGAAAAAAGATGCTGTCTTGGGAGAGAGAAGATGCTGGAGACTATCAGAAGACACCCTATCCAGTCTGAAAACTATAGCCTTATATATGAAGACTGAGTCCTTAAGGTTTTTATTCACCTTAGGATGGAAATTCTCGCCAGCCCAGACCTGCATATTGAAACATACATGACTTCATTTTCAGAAAGGCATTTTTTTTTTCCTGTCTCCTCAAGCTTGCCAAGTAAATGATTCCTCTGCTGATTCTGCAGTTTCCAAGTGCAGTTTTTTGCCCTCTGCCATGGCTCTGGAAAATATCCAGCATGTCTAAATCATATAATTAAGCCCTAGAAGTCAGAGACTAAGGACTACTGACTCTTTGTAACGTAGTTCTGTTTTAGCATACTGGTGTTTCTTCAAGTTACTGTAAAGCTTTCAAAGCTCCCTAAATGACCTGATCTCTCCCCCACTTACTGCAAAACGCTCACATGATACAAATCTGTTTGGCCCAGCTGACCACTTCAGAGGCAGTGTGTAGGATACAGACGCCTGTGTGGAGGCCTTTAGCATCAGGCTTACCACAGATTCTCTCAGATCCTGAGGACGTCTACAAATGGTTCCTTGGCAGAACTCTCTTATCTTTCTAACTATTCTTTAAGAAGAGGGTGGAGTGGCACAAGATGGATAGTATTGTGGAGATCTCTGGGCAGGTTTTGAATAATTTAAATTTGGAAATTCAAATTGGACTGTTTATAAAACTGTTTGAATTTCCAAATGTTAAGTTTCACTCACAGCTAGGATCAATTTGATTCCAGTATGCAGAATCTGGAATGCTTTCTGCACCAGGAGGATGTTTGAAATTATTCCTTCTTGGGTTTGAGCCAGGAAGAAGCTGCTGGAAGCACAGCTGGATTGGGATGTTTGCCTGCAGTTGTCTCCCAGATGGTCTCTTCCCTTGCTAATGTCAGTAGGCTTTCAGCTGGTGCCAGCAGCAAGGGAATGCGAATACGTACTGACATTTTCACTTTCCAGTGAGTTTGCTAATCCCATTTGGTGCATGTGTTCTTCATAAAGGGGGCTACTCTATCAGCAGTTACCACTGCCATCAGTATGGTTATCAGGAATGAAGGAGTTCTGCTGAAGAATGTTCATTTCATCACAAGTACAGGGAGGGGTTTGGTGGCCTTCTCCTCTTCCGATATCTAGGCATGTTAGAAATACATAAAGGAGCAGTGCAATATGATTTGAGAACAAATTCTGGTGACTTGAGTATAAGCGGTCTCTTAAAATCTAGGAGATAGATAGAAGCTTGACAGAGGGAATTTTCTTTGTTTGCATGTGCCTTGGTGGTGTGTTCTGCTGGGACGCATATGTGGAGTCAGGTGCTAAAGAGTAATTAGTTTTCATTTTGAGCCTCACTGTAGCTACTTTTTTGCTCAGGGCCCCAGGCTGAGCACCAGAAACACATTTAGTGAATTAACGTAAGGGGGATTATGCATGACTTGTGCTCCTTGTTTTAGTCAAAAGTCCTCTTAACTCTGACTGGAAGAATTGTGTCAACAGTTATGTGTTTCTCATGGATAATTTTACCAGTCTTGTATTTGAAGTGGCTCCAGGTGGTCTCAGAGCTGCAGGTTCTTGCAAGAACTAAGATAGAAGGTGGAGGGCCATGAAGGGAAGGTTATCCCAGAGGAGGCCAAGAAGAAGACTGGAGCCTTTTCTATGCAGGTAGGCTGAGAGAGTCAGATTGTTCAGGCTGGAGAAGAGAAGACTCTGGAGAGACATTATTGCTGCCTTCCAGTACCTAAAAGGGATACAAGGAAGCTGGAGAAGGACTTTTGACAAGAACATGTAAGTGGTGGACCATGCAGGAAAGGCTTTAAACTGAAGAAGGGTAGGCTTAGATTAGATTTTAGGAATTCTTTACTCAGAGAATGGTGAATGGTGAGGCACTGGAACAGGTTGCTGGAGAAGCTGTGGATGCTCTATCCCTGGAAGTGTTCAAGGCCAGGCTGGATGGGACTTGGAGCAACCTGATCCAGTGGAATGTGTCCCTATCCATGGCAGGGATGTTGAAACTAGATGATCTTTAAGGTCTCTTCCAACCCAAACCATTCTGGGATTCTGTGAAATCAAATTAGTGACTAAGTCACTGTTACCTGAAGAGAATAGCTTTGAAATTGTTTCCTGAGTAGATTCTTTTGATTATGTCTAATGATTTACCCCCAAAAGAGAGTGTGCGATAACAGAGTGTAAAGAAAGCAACTCCTTCTTTGAAAACAGACTAAAAATTAAAATGTTCAATTCTTTAAAAGAACTAAGGTAAAACAAGTCTTACTCTGTCTGATAAATTGTCTGGCAACCCTAATTGAAAGGATCACAATAGACTCATTGAGTGGTTGTACCTGTCTTGCTTCTCATGGCTGGTGGTCTGTACCAGCCCACTGTGTCTAAAAAAGAGTTGTATATATAGAACTTGGAGTTTAAAGGGGGAACTTGCCCTGAAACCTCAGAAAGTTCTTTTAAAATTAGTTTTTAGATGATTCTTTTGAAAACAACTTTGTTCCCCACCACCACTCGCTGCCCCACCCCCCAGATCACAGCAGGTCAGCCTGGTGTTTCTACTGTATTTTCGTTTGTGTCTCTGAACCTGGAGTTGTCGAAATTGGACAATCCCTGACGTTATGGTACTAATGCAAATATACATAATCTATTTGTATTTGATTGTGTGAACTTCTCTCCCACAGCACTGATAAACCTGGAGCTCAGTGAAGAGCAACAGAAGTGGTTAGGAGACTATAGGGAATTTTTTAAAATGCTATTAAAAAGAACTAGCTTAATGATGACTGAAAAGGGATTGTTCTGGAGTAGCTATAATACCTGGGAGACTATTGGCAGGATCCTAGACAAGGTGCCAAAGTAGAAGGGCTGCCTCAAATTGCCCAAAGTAGATCATTTTGGGCTCAGTTTTAAGGTGTTTTCTTCCAGCAAAGGTCCATGTAGTTTGTAGAAAGTAATGGAATCCCAATTGCTAATGTCATTTTAAAATGTAACTATTAGAGCTTAAAGAAATATACAGACAAAAATTGTGCATTTCACTGGAGACAGTAGACCAGATGTTGTCTAAATAAAGATGTCCATCCCCCTCTTTTCGTTTCTGTTATTACAGTCTCAACAGCAAGTGGGGGAGGGACTACCTTCCTGACAGCAAATACATCTTGGATCTGGTGTGTTACAACCCAGATTAGTTGGCATCCAAAAAAAAGGAAGTGGTATATTGTACTTGCTCCATTTTAAATGTAATCCTTTGGTTTTGAGGTTGGATGTGTTTGTAACAAGAGCAATGAGTCCCAGTATCCACACAAGTATAAATAAGCCTTTGAGACACAGAGAAGGCAGGATGAACTCTGAGATTTATGTGTTATTGCTTTCATCTCTGTCACGAAAAATAATACAAACATGAATTAGAAAGAGATGCTATGAGCCTGAAATATCTTTCTACTGTAACCTGCTTGGCCTTCCCACTTCCTCTTAAGACTATTTCTGTTCTGCTGAAGTATTAGTGGCACATAGTGTTCCCATTTCCTGAGGGTGGAAACATTGAACTGGAAATGCAGGATGGAGGAGGAGGGAAGGACCTGAGAATGAAATTGGCTGCTCTGCAGGCTCTGCCAGTGGCAAGTTCAAATTTTTGGTGAGGCTCTAACCTGCTTTTGCTACACATGGGCTCCTTGTGATGCTTCACTGAACTCGGGCACTTGTTCCAAACAGTCATTCCCATTCAGGTCGTCTCTCTCTTCTTTGCAGCCTTGATCTCACTTCTTTTCTTCAAGCTACCATCTCTTGTTCATTTCTCTTTCGATTGTTTTGTAGACAAGAGCCAATTTTGGGCAACCCAATTCCCAAAACCAAAGTGAGAGCGTGGTCTAAGCCTTGAATTACCATGAATCATTGATGTTGTCCTCTAAATATCTAGATGTTGTTGACAAAAGTTAAATGAAAGTTAGTATTAAAGACTGAGTGAGATGTTTCTGAAGTTCAACAGGAACCTGAGATTAGCTCAGTTGGTTAAAACTTGGTTGTAATAACGCCAAGGTCATGGGTTCAATTCCCTATGCAGGCCATTGACTTAGGAGTTGGACATGATGATCCTTGTGGGTCCCTTCCAACTCAGAATAGTCTGTGATTCTGTTCCTTTTGTTCAGTTCAATCCCTTTAACAATGAGACCATCATACTATGAGGAAAGGCGACTGATCATTGTGGATTTGGAGATGGGAACTGAAGAGAGCAAAACTGGAGAAACCATCTACTTTCTCCAAGTTTTTCCATAATAAGTTCTAAATCTCACAGTTCCTTTCTCTGTGTTCTTACCGTGCCTTGAGAGATTGCTGCCAAGGTGCCTCCCTAGTTGCTTGTTACTGCACAGTGCAGTAATGCTTGTTGCAAAATATGGTTGTAGACAGACTGTAGTTAGCGTTGGTGTGCAGCACTGGAGAGTATGACCTATGCAGTGCAGGATTGTTTTCTAGTGTTTTAGTGCCTAATGGGAACAGGAGATTCAAACTAATAGTAGGACAGACAGAATTCCCATCTAGGCAAACCATGGTCATATAGAGGTGAAAACTGTGTGGTACAACTCTGAGCCATTTTCTCTCTCCTTCACAGCTTCCTGGTTTTGTGCATGCATTTCCACATCAAACGCTCTAATTTATGTGTTGGAGCTAAGGCTTGTGTATTGTATAGCCTGTTAGTGCAGTTAGCACATCATAAGGGAATCAGCCTGACTGAAGGTAGTTTTTTATTCCTACTTCCATTCAGGGATATGTTATGTTACAGGCCTCTCTTAGAGCAACCTTATGAACTCAAAACCTGGTATTTGCAATTCTGTGGGGGTGTAACTGAATGGAAGCTACCTGGTAATCAACTGCGTGGAGTGGGGCTGGAGGAGGAGGTTTGGACAGCAAGATCAAGGCAGTTAACAAGTCAGTAAAATGATTCTGCTTCAGTGCTGTTCTGCCTTGTTGTTTTACAAAGAAGCATTCTGGCTTCTCTGGTCAGGAATAAAAACAACAATGATAAATAATGCTAGTAATTAAATAGTTTTAAAAGTCACCTCTATCTGCAAATGCATGAAGCCAACAATTTGTGAACCAAGTTCTATGACAGCCCAAGGCTGTGAAACTGATTAAAATGGAAAAAAGTAGTTTTAATTAACCCTTAAATTATGAAGCACATTCTCTGAAAACCCAAGTTGCCTCACTGAAGCCAGAAAGGAGCTTCATAAAAACAGCTGCACTTAAATTAAGATGCTTTAATATTATTAGTTCTTTCTGTAATCTGTTTTGAAATGACAGTTTCTCTCATGGAATGAAAGGCAATTTCAGAATGTTGGGAATTCCCATAGAAGAGGAACATTTTATTTCAATTGGCTGCCAGTGCTGCCACTGTCTCCCAATACACAACATAGCCTTGGATACTGTGAATATGCATAGCATGCATTTTCTGCTTTTGCTAAATATTTCTTACTGTAAAACCCTCATGAAGTCAAAAGCAAAATTAGAGATGAGGATAGGATGCATATTTTTACAAAAAAATGAAGATATGCATATGAAGATACTGCAGCTGAAGAAAATATTAATCCTTACAAAGGACTTCGTAAATTGGTCCACAAAGAATGGTTTAAGAAGACTATTTTCAGTTTTGTTTTCCCCTCCTTTGCGTCTTTTGAGCCGTTGTGCACAGATCAGGGTTTCTAGACATGCCATGTAAGGCTTCCTTCTTAATTTAAAATAGGAAACAGCATTAGTGTAAGACACTCCTTTTTTTAGGTTTATCCATGTCTTAGTTTAGCAAGCCAGTTTTACTTTTCCCTCTGCTCAACCCTTCAGGCCCTTGATTTCCAGCATCCTGACAGCACCTTTAAGGCTCTTTTGCAGCTCTGTGTTTGGTTTGTCTATGCAGATTTGCAGATGCAATTGCAGACTTGTTCAGCAAATGTCAAGGTTATTTGTCTGATTTGTGGCATTGCTTGTCTGGCCATTGCAAACACTGTGCTTGGGTTCTTTATCACTTTCCATCCATCAGCAATCAGAACTTTGTATATAATAACTTTAATTTCACTTGAAAAAGAAGCACTATCAGCATTGCTGAGTAGATGAGAACATGATTTTAGGGACATGCTCTTTACGTCACTGTCATGGTTTAACCCCAGCTGGCAAATAAGTACTACACAGCTGCTCGCTTGCCCTCCACCCTCCCACCTCCAAGTGGGATGGGGAAGAGAATCGAAAAGAGATGAAAAACATGAATTGAGATGAGAACAATAAGAACAGTGTAATAATTGAAATAAAATAATAACAATAATAATGGTGATTATGCTGACGAAGAAAAGAAGAGGGAGAGAGAGTCGTAAAACCCAAGAAAAACAAGTGATGCACAATACAGTCGCTCACCACCCACTGACTGATGCCCAGCCCGTTCCTGAGCAGCTATCGGTGGCTCCTGGCCAACTCCCCTCTGTTTATATACTAAGCATGACATTCCACAGTGTGGAATATCCCTTTGGCTAGTTTGGGTCAGCTGTCCTGGCCATGCTCCCTCCCAGTTTCTTGTGCGTCTCCTTGCTGGCAGAGCATGGGAAATTGAAAAGTTCTTGATTTAGAGTAAGCTCTACTTAGCAACAGTTAAAACATCTGTGTTATTAACAGTATTCTCGTACTGAATCCAAAATGCAGGACTGTGCCAGCTACTAAGGAGAAATTTAACTCTGTTCCAGCTGAAACCAGGACAGTCACACATCCTTTGTTTAAAAACTCTTTGTGAAAGTTTCATTTCCTTTCCTTTTTTCAATGCCAAAATATTATGCATCTTTTCCGTGTTTTCAAACTTTTCTATCATAAAATTACAGTGAAATTTGAAGTGCTTGTTTAAACGTAGTTATTGCCAGTTGAACCAGAGAGGGAAATACCGATTTTCAAAGAATTTTTACTGCCACAGATTATTTTCACCTAGAAGTTAATAAAGTGGTGGTCTTCAGAGATACTTGACTAGTACCATAAACATAAAATCCTGTGCTTAGAATTTTGGAAATGCAACATTCTACACAATGCTTGAAAAGATTTGCTGCCCTAGAGCTTGTGAATTGTGTATTTTTTTTTTCATCTCTGAAGCCTTATGTCTTCCTTCTTATTTTTGTACAGGTGTAAGTATTGTTAAAGGGAAATCATACTTGAAGTTGAAAATATCATGTCTATTTCCACAAGTGCATTGCAAGAATCTGTGCACAGTTGTACTGAAAGAAGTATCCTGAGAAATTAGAGTAAGATTGATAACATTTCAGTGAAACTATACCCAGTAGATACAGCTGTCATCTTCTATTTCAGTCAAAGTAGGTATATGTGATGGACAGCTGCTAATTCTTTTTCTCCCTCCTCTATTTGCTATATGAAAATTCAAAGGGAGTGATTTCTGTATCACTGCAATTCTTATTATTTTTAGGAGAGTTTCTGTCAGGCAAGTGATGGATAACAAACACAGTAATTAATTTCTTGACATTTTTAATTCTATAATGTTGTTGAAAATGTTAATGTTAGAAAACTGAGTATAATTACCTATGTTTCTTTGAAAAGTACACAAATCACTATATAAATTGTCAGTGAAGTCAAATCTTGTGAGGTAGGAAGAGATTTTTGTTCAGGAACTTAGCTGTACTTAATATGCATGTAAGTCAAGTACCTAATAGGTGGAAGACTCTCTATCTTTAATTACGATTTTTTTTAATTGCTGTAGTTTCAAGACATCAGTGTCCATCTTTGTTAGGCATAGCAGAAACATAATGTGGAGGCATGGAGAGATTCTGTGGAAACACAAGGCAGCTGTGAATGAATTTTGGTTAGGAAGAAAGACTGGAGTCACAAACAATGCTGTGAGCATAGCAGAGGAGAGATTTAAGGGAAAGCTCAGTAGTTATCTAAAGAAGCGCTAACGTGGCCCCCTGTGTGGGCTGGAAGACAGCACAGAAGCTCAGAATCTCCCCAGATACCTTTAGAGTGCACCTAGAGAGTCTTCTGGAGAGAGCTGTTCAGCTGTCCATAGCTCCCTTTTTTTAATTAATGCAGATCTTAGTTATGTACTGGGGATGATTCAGTTCAGTCCACTGACTGTAGAGGTCATTTGAGTGATGATGCTTCTAATTTGGGCACCCTATTTGAGCCTCAAGGGTTTAATAAAAATTCATGAGAATAAGCATCTTTTTCTTCCCTTTAAGAGGGAACTTTCCTATGGAAATTCTTAATTTGGATCCCACTAGGAATGTATAAGCAGAGCATGGAGGATCATCTTCAAGACTCCTGGTGTTTCCAAGGTAAACAAGGAAATAAATGCCTTTCTTTGGAGAACGTTCGAAATTAACCTTTGGATTGTTATTGTAAACTTAAGGGATCCCAAAAGACACAGACACAATTCTGTTTAGATAATCTGGAGGAAACAAATGATCAAGCCAGGTAGAGGAAATATCTTATGAAGTACACTTTTGACAAATTGCTTGAAGCTTAGTTATACATTTCACTTTGAGCCTTTCTCTCAAAATTAGACTAATAAAGTGAACAGAACATTAAAAATCCACAAGGCTTTGTTACAAACTCCGCTCTCCGATATTTTTAAAATATTTTGGAGCAATTAAAAATAACCCCAGATAGTAACATAAAAGGATATACAGCCACTTTCAAGATGATTTATTTATTTAATAAAACATTTCTCCATGCTGCTGCCTGTGTCCCAGTGATAGATTTTTTAAAGAAAACATTAACTGCATAATATCAAGACCCAGAGCAATAAATTATGTGTTACTCTTCCCCCATTCACTTCCTGTTTGGAGTGTAGAAAGATTTCTATGAATAGCAGTTATTGTAATTATTGTCTAAGAAAGAAGGTAGGCAGTATTATGTCATGCTCAAAGTGTTGGACAGGCGTTGAGTGACAGCTTTTCACAATGGCATTGTGAGATTTAACTGACCAGAGCTGCAAGGACATCTCAGTGGCAAAGGACCAATTACAGTAGGAGAGCTCTGGGGGCAACAAAGGAGCAGGGAAGGCCTTTTCCTGGTGTATAACACTGTTGTGGTTCCCTGTTTATCATGATTGAGAAGTATTAATTCCACTTTCTGTAAGCTGCCTAACCGTGATGAATCAGTGTGCAGCACAAATTAATTGGAATAGTAGCTTATTGACTCTCCCAGATGTGCTCATTTATCTTTTTAATGCTTCTTACTCAGAGATAAGCTCATATGAGTCACAATGCAAAATGTGCAAGGAGGAAAGAGTGTGTTTGCAAAGGTACAGCATTTTCTCTGCCCTGAAGAGTTTTTGAGGTGCATTTATATCGCATCTAGATACTTTGTGTGAGGAAGAAGTATGACAGATGTGGGGGAAATGTGTGGAACCAAGTGTGGTAGAGGGAAGCTGTATCCATATAATGATTTCTGCTGTGAGATAAGCCTAGAGGAGTCAGTTAACAATGAACGAGGAAGAAACATTGTTCCTGTGGGAGGAAACAAGATGATTTGGAAAAGATCTTGGGACAGTTAAGAAGAATTGAAAGTTTTTAAAAAAATTGACATTGTTACTATTTCAGTTTCTATTAGTAGAACAATTTAAAATACATGAAAATACGTTTTTGCACGAGGCTAAATATCTTTCCAAATCGGTTGCAAGTTCAAAACAAGTATTGGATAAATTCCTAAAGAGATACTAAAGGGAAAGTATTGGAGGATACACTCTAGTAACCCTTGTTTTATATTTGTGGATACTGGAGGAATAGCAGGGGAGGGGATCACACAGAGGCCAGGCTTGCAAGCTGTCTCCATGTGGCTCTTCCTGGCACTGAAGACACAGAGAAAAGTTGGGTTAGATGAACACTGGCCTGCTTCAGTGTTTTCTTGTGTTTTGAAATATAGTTTGCACTAAAGCATGCAGAATTGTTAGTCTCTTGACTGCACATTCAAAAACACAAGTATTCTTCCAATAAGGAAGGCTGTCAGGAACTCTAGGTTAAGAACTGACAGTTTTTACATTGTGCTGACATGTCCATTGTTTCTATTTGCTTCCATGCCTCCTGGGAATAAGGCATTTGAGCTATATTAGAGTTGGAATGTTTACGAAGTAGTGCAGGATGGAGCATCCTCTCCGCAGTGAATCGGTCGCCTATCGGCTTTTAAGGAATAGAATATTTGAACTGCCTATAGGTGTCCTGTAGGGATTAAGGCTATGGGACTAGTAGTTCTTCCTGATGCCTCTGGTTTGCTCTGATGTCACAGAACTCAAAGAAACAGCTACATTTCATCAATGGAGAAGAAGCATCTGTCAAGACCCTCATATTTTCTCCAGGAGTCTTGTGCAGTGCCTGAACAGTCCTAGCTTTTTTCTTAATCCTAAAGGCAGGCCTGAATTCCTCCTGCAGAAGCCAGACCAGGTGCATGGTTCAGATGAATGTTTAATGCTATTTAATGTCAGGTTCTGCAGGTGGTGTCTGTCAGAGGGGAATAGGGTCAATGTGCATTACTTTCTGATCTGTGACTACATATTGTCTGCATACAGAGCTAGAACATGCTTCAGTGAATGTCTGTCTAAAGATTTATGGATAGAATTAAAAGGATTCTAAATTAAGGTGTTTTCTTCAAAGCTTAGGACCAGCAGAACAGAATTAACACAGTTTACCTAATTGTCACTCTTCTTGATCAGTTTCAGAGTGACATGAAACCCAGAAAGAAAAAAAGTCAGTCCATTCTAAGGAGACCCATCACGCATGCATGACTGCCTCCATCAAGGCTCAAGACATATATAGAGTACCATTGGGCTACTCTAAAATAAGTGACTACACATATCTAGGAGCAAATTTGCTCCCTTTGTAATAAAAAGCTGTGTACTGATAGAAGATAATTTGGAGTGAACGCTGACCTGTTAAGCAACACTAGTGCCCCATGGCTCTTCATGTGTCATGACTGACAGTGCTTGAACTTTGAGGGAATCTTTTATTTACATGAGGAAACTGTGTCAGAGATACTGACTGCATGAAATGCTTTGCCACGGTTTTGATACATCATGGGCACACAGCAGCCCCCTTTGAGAGAGAAATCCCATAAGCAAAGAACTGTACTGGTGTCAGCTGTTTTAGTACATATGGGAGCATTGCTATGTGTTCTGTAGCATCTGAGCATCATTTGCCTGGAAATTGTACTAAAGTCTTCCCACTTCAAGACTGAGTTCAGAAAAAGTGAGAAATTACAGCACTGATTCTGTCTGGTGAGAAAAAACAGACCTTAAACAGTGCCAGGTAAGCCAAGCATACTATGTTTCACATTTGAGGCTTTCCAGCTGAAATGGTTTATGTTTGCAGTCTTAGGTATAAGAAGCTTTGAGATGCTGGGCAAGAGCTGACTCTCCTCTTTTGAAATGTACAACGGAATAGAGCAACTGTATCTAAGGAAGAATAAAAAAATCCCCCATTAAAAAAAAAATCCTGTTCAGCACTGGTATAGATGCCCAGAGAAGCTGAGGAATCTCCATCCTTAGCAATGCTCAAAACTCACTTTGACAAGCTTCCCAAAGAACTCTTCTCTCTGCTTGTTCAACTAAGAAACCAGTATTCTTGAAAATACTCATGATAATTGTATTCATCTCTCTTACTGGCATCTCGAACATAAATTTTGGTAATCCAGGTACAGTGGCACAGAGATGGTGCTAAAGTGAACAGCCATGATAGCATTGGTGAATAATGGAAGCAGATAACCTGGAGATTTCCATCTCCCATCTCTTGAAGCTTGGTACTAAAGCGAAAGAAATATATGACTTGTCTTTTCTGACTGCTTAGGATCTTCACAGTTTAATAGGGCTGAATCATTAAAAGACATTTGGATCCTCAGGAACTGTCATGCTTTTAAAATGCTTTAGAAGTTTCAGGACTTCAAGGAGATTGAGATAATTCCACTAGCTAAGGAAATATGTGCCTAAAAACGGTTTAGATTCCTTTATGGAAGAGTGAGCATAAGAGGATTGACATATGGTACATGACTGGCAAGTTCATGTAGTTGGAAGAAATAGAGAATGAGAAAGTATTTAAGGAAGTTTATTGAAGAACCCTTTGCAGACAAGGTGTATTACTTTGCAGTTCGATTTGGGGGAGAACAGGGAATAGTAGATTACATAGCAAGAAAAAATAATCTCTCTGAAATCAGTTTTGGAAGAAGTAACTAGCTGAAAAGGCCGTGAAAAGGTGCTTGTGTGGACAAGAGAAGAGGGTGGTTTAAAAGTTGGGATGGTTTGAGGTTTCTGTTTACGTAGTTTGGTGTAGGGAAGAAATAGTAGGAGAACTGAAGAATGAAAGATGAGCGTCTTTGGGTGTAGTCAGATTCTATACACATCAAGTGCTAGGGGGAAGGGCAGGGCAGTGGTTAGCAATTTAGGGGCTTGGTACTCTTTAATTCAGAGCGGCTAGTGCTTCCCTCCCACTCTCCCTTAAATGCTTCCACAATGTGCTCTCTGTCCTTCATTGGAGAGTAAGCATTTTTCTATGAGGTATGGAAGAGGCAGAACAAAAAAAACTTTAAAAAAAAGAAAAGAAAAAAGGGAAATTTATCTATTTTTGCCTGCTAAGTCACAAGCAGCTTTTTGATTTAGCCACAGTTTATTTCAGGGAAAAATAATTTCCAGTCTAATCCAGGCAGAGGCTGTATGATTCCTCATGAAGAGCTGTGCAACTTTACCAGGATAAAGGGTTGACCAGGATAAGCCAAACAGACACTGTAGGAGACATATGCAGGTCAGGAGGGAAGGAGAACAATTAGTTTTCTTGGAGCCAGAAATTGTTTTGTGTCTATTTCTGTATACAAAGGATTTTTTTAATTATATCTGCTTTGTGGTAATTTCAATTCTATGGCCTGAGATCCAGGAGCCAGAGCATATTTGGGTTGTGTTTTCTTCTCTGCCACTCATGAGTTATATGACATGAGAAAATCTGAGTTGTGAGCTGTTTTCAAACCTTATGTAAATGAATGAAGTCCCACTGACTGAAATAAAAGGTTTGTTCAGTTTATTTGACCTCTGTTTCTGCATTTGTTTGCCTTCCAGATGAATCTCTCAGGATCTTACTGGCCTAATAAAAAAGCTTTTAGATATTATAATGTTACAGATTGACTGGCAGTAAAAAGGATGAGTGTGAATGTCTCCATGTGGTCATACAGGCTTTGTTCTGGTGTACCCAGTCTTGGGGTTTGTGGCTCAGGCAGCAATCTTCAACCCTGTTCCAGGAGAACACTGCTATGTGCTTGGATAGTTCTTTCTGTAAAGAAGGACTTTCTGATCATTCAGCCTAAAATTTTCTTCTTTTTACAGTTTCATCCAGAGATGTTTTCCTTCCATGATGCATTGTGATGTATATGTTAACTAATATGCAGTACCTGTATATTGTACCATCCTCCCATTTAGTCTTCCTTTTTGCTCTGTTGTATTTAACTGATTTCATTTTTCTCTTTCTTTATAAGTCATGAATCAAAGATTTTGCCTCTTGCTGAGGTCCCTTTAGTTTCCTTATATCTTACTGATGCCCAGAGTGCCTTTGGTTCATCAGTGTTTGGTGTTCTAGGTTCACACTGAGGGCAGCATAAGAGAGAACTATTCCATCCTGTCCAGTAATTTCTTCCCCTCTCCAGCAAAGCAAATCAAATTGCTGCCTTTTCACATGCTCCCCAAGCTGCTTTTTTCAACCCATTGCAAGGTTTTCAGATAATTACAGTGAGGCTGCCCCTTTTAATTACAACTCTTCCCCCTCCTGTTTCAGCCAAGTTATTGAGCCATTTCTGTATATTGCCTGAGACATTTTTCTTTCTCCTTAGCCACGCTTCACTGTCTCACTGAAGACACTGAAATATTTTCAATGCTCTTCACAAAGAGCACCTGAAGAAACAAAACATAATGGCTTTTTGCATGCAACCTACATATTATTGTGGTACTTCTCTGGTGGGCTGAGAATTGGGCAGATGGAGCCAAAATTACCTTACTTAGCAAAATTATTGTGCTGGATTGATCTAATGCAATGCCGGATTAGGCTACATGCTGCTCCTTTACTGTGAGATAAGCCTGTATGTCAGGTTCTTAATGGTGATGGTAGAGTTTTGTTTGGATTTTTTCCCCACTTAAGATAATAAACTTGGACTTTTTCTGCTTTTCCTGGCTGTAATACAGTCTCCCTATTTAACCTTAAGTATCAGAACGTTTGCTTCCTCACGTACCACACATCAGTGGGAAAAATATTGTCCAGCTTCAGTAGTGTTGTGCAGTAATATGCTGAAAGGGACAAATGCCTGCATCTAATACACAGTTACAAGTGTGTCAGCCATGCATATTTGTGTTGGCAAAAACTCTCCTGTCATAGCTACTACCCTGCAGAGTCCTGAAAACACAAAGTGAGACAGAATTTGAAAAGCATACAGGGGAAATGGGATGGACACCTTCCAAGAGATGTTGCCAAAGATGCAAAGGGTTGGGACGTAAATACAACTACAGCCTATAATATGGTACAGATCAGCATTGATTTGGGAACCCACTGTGGCTGATGCCATGAATGTCTCAAGATCTCTACTGGCAGTGTGCAAAACACCTGTGACTGACTGAAGTCTTGAGGGCTGGGTATATGGTAAACAGTGGGTCTGTGCTCCTCTTTCTCACCTGTGTGTCGGAAGTAGTAAGTGGTGGAGCAGGCGTATAAAAACTGTCAGTTTTGTATTTTTGTGACCTGTTTTCTGTTTCTACCTTCTGTTTTTCCTTAAACAGTATTTCTGTGTGAAGGCCACTGTGCTTTGATTTGGGAAGATATTAAAACACTCCAAGAAATCTCTGACTGTTTGAAGGGAGTGGTGTGTGTTTGTTGAAGATGGTGGTATTCACAGTGAATCTTCATGGATTCTAATGCTGGCATCAGTGCAAAAAGAGCGGCGGGAATGGGTTGGATCTGGATGGTCTGCTTCGTTCATCTAGTCACCTCACTAGAAGGTAAGAACAGATGCAACAACTTAATGAAGTTTTCTGTAGAGGTTACAAAAAGAATTTTAAAAAAGTGTGCTCACCAGTATGCTTATCCTTGTCCAGATGAGCACTGAGCACATGACTTTGTTTGGTGGTTGATCACTGTCTCTTGAGATGTAAAACTTCTAGTACTGTTTCTAGTGGGAGAGGCAAACCCTCTAATGAAAGATCATTGATGAATATTTCTACTAGCTGTCTCAGAAGTGACAGCCTCAAAGATTAGGTTTTTTGATCTGGGAATAAGCTCCTTGTTTATGCTTTGCATGTATTTGATTCCTGTATTCCTGTTCTTGCATCATGTTCATTTTGTGAAACAATCTCTGAACCATTTATGCAGTTCTAGAAGGCAGCATCCAGTGGGCTGAAATCAAGAGTCTTTGTCTCACATATGAACAACTTGCTTCAAATAATAGATGTGGAGAGAATGCTTTACATTAACAAGAAGAGGCAGTTTACATTCAGCCAGAAGAGGAGAGGAGGGAGAGAGAAGTGAAGGCAGGGTAGGGAAAAGGTGGGCAGAAAAGAGAGGCCGAGAAAATGGTAGAATAAAGAATAGGTGGTAGGAGGGAGGGTGATGAGAGCAGGAGATAAGATGAGAGCTATGGAAGAGATTTAGAGAAGGGCAGAGGTATTGTAAACAGTCCTCTTGTTCGTTCCAAGAAATACCCTTGCAGCTACATGTGCTCAGTGAACTGTACTGCTTTGTGATGAATGTTCATCTCTTGCATTTCTAAAAGCCTCTAAAAAAGGAGAGGAGGAATCAAAGGGAGACAAGGAAAGACCTAGAGGATAGGAGAGGAGAATGGTGTGAGATCTAATAAAAAGAGGAAAGCTTGTCTTCTCTTAATACAGGAGAGGAATGGAATGGGGGAAGAGTTGAGAGACTAAATAATTGATGTAAGATTACAATATATAAATTCTTAAATCTCTGAAATTCTGTTAATTACTGATTTTAACATTATTTTACAAAATACTATGTAATTCCTTGTGTAACTGGTAAAGGAACTGAGATGGAAAATGTCAATTCTCTCTACAAATACAAAGCAACTCAGTGATACCTGTAGGAACTGGCATTTTTTGATTTCAGTACTCACTCCTGTAAGTTTGTAGAGATAAAAGAGATGAGAAAGCACTGTCTGATACAGCTTCACAGGTCACATAGTTGAATTGCTTGGATTAAAATAGAGCGGTAAAATTCTGCCTATGGAGATGAAGCAGTAAAGGTTCCCATGAGCTGATTTTCACCTCTCAATTCGGAGTCAGGGGAGTCAGCACCTTCAGTGTGACTGTGCTGCATGGTCCTAGGTTTGTACTCCAAAGCTAATTTGCATCTCAGAGGTAAGTATTTTTGTTGTGGTCAAAATCAAATTAAAATTATGCAGTAGGGGAGGACAGTCTGATGATAACTATGTGGAAAGCTTTGCTTTGGTATAGAGTTGTCCATAAGGAAGAAAAAAAGGCCCCTGGCTGATTTGTTGACTCATTATTATATATAGTAGAAACTTGAACTTCAGGTTTCAGATTTAAGTTAAAAAATACAGGGAATATCCATTGTAGTCTTTAGTTTTTGTAATGTTTCTTAGAAGTTTTAGAAGGTATCTAAAATACATTTCACTTCTAACTGAAGAGAATTGACTGAGTGGCAAAATCAGGCAAGGTAGTTTTTCTTCCATGTGTTTCTCAGGCATTTGAGTTTGATTTAACAGTCTGAATGTGAATCCCTTTTTTTCTTAAACTAAGCTTTATTTGAAATTTTCTAAGCCTTACTGTAAATAATTCAGAAAAGAAGGAGAAAATGTAGAGAGAGCAAGAGATGAAGTCAAAATATTCAAACCATCTTTATATGCGTTATGAAGAGAGCAAATACTTCTTATGCAGAATACTTTCCAGATAGAAGGAAGGCAGCATGGACAGGCAGTAGGACTTATAGTTGGACTTCAGACTCCTTCATGACTTAGAAGTAAAGAAGTTCTTGTAAGCAACTGAAAATGTTTTGTTGTTACTGTTGTTGATTTTAATGCATAAAAAGTAACCATTAGGCTGAATTTATTTGATACAGCTCTAGTATTCGGACACACTGATTTCACGAGGAATGAGCATGTCTGTTCAAAGTTTTGCAGACGTGATTTTTACACTAGAAAAAACCCTGCATGGGAAACTTAAGGGAAAAGTGCTTTGCAAACAGAAGACATTTGTAAATTTGTTTTTTTAGCTTTATAAAAGGAAACAAGATTGCACAAAAGTTTTCATTAAGATTACATTTCCCAATGTTTATGGCTCTGCAAGAGTTTTTGAGCATTTCATTTGGAGAACATTATTTTTGAGCCACATGCTGGCTTAAGTAATGGATTTTTCCTTCTTCTCAAGGACACTTAAAGAAATACACAGAAAATTTATTTCTTTGAAAATCTGTATATGTATGTAATTACAGTTTGTCACATAACATTTAAGTTACCATTTGAGGTTAACCTTTCTGATTGTAAAGTTAGTGAGGCATAGAATTCGAGAATGCCTGATGGGCCATAGTCAAGACAGGTGAGAGCAAGTGATAACTTGTTAATGAAATAGCTCCTACTAAGGCATTGAGTTCAATTTTATGTGGAATATTGGTTTTGCTTTGACTGAGTTATAAATGTCTGCAGCTGTAAACACAAGCAGAGTTCATTTTGCAGAACTCATGTTCCAAAGGAATGATGTGTTCTTCATGTAAGTGACTGCATTTATTTTACAACAAACTCTCCAGCCTGCAGAATGGCTGGGCAACCTTTCTAACTACCTTCTAGAAGAGCAAGACAGAATAAGTCTTCTGCTTTGGTAAAGCCTCTTTGCATTGAAAATGTCTTTTTAGCAAAAGGGAGTGTGGAAGAAAAAGGTAGCGAGGTCAGATACTCATATTTAAATTTTCCCCTATCTCTTCCATTAACTGGTTGTCATCTTGGACTATTGAAAATAACATATTGATTGCTCAAATTGACTTGCCTTTAAAGTGGGGGAAAACTATACTTTCCGTGAAGGGAATATTCAGAGTAAAAAATGCCATTGTCTTTTGGTTTATTAGATACAGCTTAGTATATACAAAGAAAAGTTTAAATTAGTGTTACTTTACTTCAGGGGGGAAAGAAAGTAAAATTAACTTCTTGTTTTGGTTGCTTGTGATTCACATGAGTTATTAATATCCTAACAAATGTTTTTTTCCCAGTTCTTTCCTGACACTCCGCTGCATGCCAAAATCTTTACCATATGCTTGGAAAGCCCAAGACAGAGCATTATCTTATTGTAGACATGCAGAGGGTGAACAAGACTGGACTGGATGTGCAGCTTATTTGTAAAGGGGGAATAGACAGGAGGTTATCCAGTTGGTTAGTCTCAGCAGCTCCGTTTGATTTGTTTTGTTCCAGAGCAGATTTCCTGTACAGTCCCTGTGCTAGGACATTCCCATTCACAGGAATGTACCCTAGCCCTGTGTTGAATCTGTTCCCAAACTGCAGGCTAGCTCTTGGTGTTCAGAGGCCAGTAGGAAATAGAGGCTATTCATGCTGCAACTAACACTGTTTATATTCAAAGCTAATTAAACCTTCAAAGAAAAAGAACTGCATTCTTGGAATGTAGTGTATCTGTAACTTTCAATCTATGCTTCAGTGAAAATTTGGAGGTATAAGCTCACTTTTTAATGCCTATGAAAAAAAGTAAGCAGGGAAACATAGGTAAACACTAGAAGTCAAACTGTGCTGTCATCAGAAGTAGCCACTTTGATGTCAGTGGCAGTTGGATCCAAGTTCTGGACTCAGTAGTGGGTGTTTTCAGAATTAAACTCTTAAGATGTGGAAGAATATGCATTATATTGTACCACTAGGAAAGTTGTAGATAGTAATTTAATTTGATTTCATATGCAAAGTTGAAACTTTTTTTTTCTAATTCCCTAATGTCTGCGTTTTCTGACATCAGTAGATGAATTAGGGCAACATGCTAATCCTGGCAGTTTCCCTAGGGCTTTAACAAAAGAGAAGGGCAGGTAAAGAGAAAAATACACAGTCATTCATAAAGCTTAAAAATCTGTGTTACATTGCAAAAAGCTGTGTATTTCCATATCCTAGACCATTTGGCTGTCGTTTCTCTCTTTCACAGATGGCACAGAGCTCTTCATTGGAGTGTGAGAATTCCTCCTTTCAGATGACAACTTTGATGTTCTGATAGTGTCAGCATTTTGCTCTGACATAGCAAGTAGTTAAATAATATCATACTTCGTGGAACTTACTAAACCCATAGCCCATTGGCTCCAAATAGCTTTTATAAAATTAGTTGTATATAAGTACAGGAGTAATATAGGATCATTCATTGCAGGAATGATTTCAAAATATAGATTGATCCAAGAAACAAATTCAAACTCCTTTGTCTTATTTAGATTGTGTTTGTATATATTCTCTTGTATTAGGAGGCATATTTTGTAACTCTGCAACTTGTTTTTTCATGGTAAGTCATATTATTTTTCCAATTTCAACTTTGCATATTTTTCCATATTTTTCTCTTTACCTGCTCTTTCTTTTGTTAAAGCTCTAGGGAAGCTGCCAGGATTAGCATGTTGCCCTAATTCATCTACTGATGTCAGAAAACACAGACATTAGGGAATTAGAAAAAAAATTTTTGTTTAAAATAACAACAATCTTTGTGTGGGGTAGTTATAAACAAGTAGAATTTGGGGGCTATTTTGGGGGGTTTTTTTACTTGTTTTATCAAGTCATTTTTGAAAAATAGAATATTTGTTAGAGTTGCATATGTCACTGGCCATTGATATATTATTTACTTCACCACAATAGCTGTTCAGTTTTGGAAGAAGTTCTAGTGTGTTTAAGGCTTCCCAAAGGGTTTGACTGTATTCTGTCTCCAGGTGATAGACCCCATGCAGAAATATATTTGTTCAGTTGAGTGATAAAAGGCTTCTGTGAAAAAGATCCTCTCCATTCTCCCAAAGGAGTACAGAGAAATAATGAAAGGCAGGAGAATCTGAATAACCTAACAGAGAAATAAGTGTCGTGCCCTGACCCAGCTTCTCTCAGGGCTATTGCAGGAGTGTGATCAGCCCATGCAGTGGGAATGGAACCCATGAAGTTAAGGCACTGGAAGTCCTCTCTGGAACACCTTGGAGATTGAAGGGGGTTACTGCCAACAGGGATATGGGATTTACAAGGGAATGTAAAGAAGTTCATTTGGGTCTTCTGCAAAACTTACTGCAAGTTGTTTTGGGGAGGAACCATAGATGGGGAAAGAGAGGGATCAAGGTGGTTTTGGGGAGGATTAAGTGTGAGAAAGTAGAGAGAAAAGGGGACAGTCATGTAAACAGACTGCAGGTCAGTATGCCTGTCAGGCACCTGATCACCACAGTCTATCCCTATTTTCTTATTAAATTCAATTTTTCTCTAGTTAGCTGGGTGAGGGGCCTTTACTTTTTGTGTATGTGTTTACATGGAGATTTATATACCAGCAACTGGAGTTGAACCACAGATAATAGTGGCCTATGAGTCAGCAGTACCACAGCTGGAGAACCTGGAATGGTTGAAAATCAAGTGCTAGGAACTCAAGTTGGACCACAGGTCATAGTATCTGTGCATCTGTGGTGCAAGCAACTGGAGTGAGTAAGCTTAAGTTAGTGAATCTGTGATCTCTTTATCGAGCCAGACTAGCTTGTTAGTAGAGTAAATCGGTTGAGAAGCCAGTTGAAGATGAATGAGACACTTGTTTGTATGTGTATGTCTCTGTGAGTGCAACAGATGGAGGGGACTGTCTGCTGAGGGAATCAGGAGGTCCAGGTCAACTACTGAGGTCACCATAACTTCTGGGGGTTCTTTGAGAGTATTGTGAATATCAGTGCAACAGGAGACGAGATGATCCAAGTGCCAGCTCCTGGGAAGGCTGAGTGTCTAAGACTAGTTAATGGAGAGACCCACAGAATATGTGCCTGTGCATATGTTTGTATGTGTAAGTAGGCTTCTGTGGAGTGGGGCAGCACTACAGCAACTGGCTACAGACCTTGGAGGCTCACAAGTCCAAGTGTCAGCAACCCAGGGGAACAAGAATCCAGGGCTAGCTACTGGGTAGGCAGCATGCTTAAAGCCAGTTAGTAGAGGATCCATAGCATTCCTCTGTGTGTGTGTGAAGGCGTGTATCAGTGAGGCTATGTGAATACTAGCAACAGGAGCGGGGCTGCAAGCTTCAGGTGCCAGCATACAGATAGACCACAGTTCCAGAGGTGAGATACTGGGGATTAAATGTTTAAGGACAGTTATTGCAGGGATCCATATTGTATATAAATGCATATGTATTTCCCACTAACAGACCTTCATCTTTACCAACCAGAAAGGGGAGCAGGATGAAGCCATTGGTGGTGCTGTTTCTGTTTGCATGACTAGTGAGTGTTTCTGTCTATGTTAATCTTTGTGGCTGGCCATTTACATATGTGCAGTGCCTAAATGTGTTTGTGTGTTCCTGTAGGGAATACCCACTCAGGCTCGCTACTAGTTGTACCTGGAGATATGGAGCTACAGCACCCTTGCTCATGTGAGGTTCCTGGATTTGACAACCCCTAACAATATTTCTGCACAATCCCAAAGAATGCTTTCTCTTCCAGCATTCTTAGAGAACATTCACAGTCTTCGTACTTGTTCATGTTTAAGGCATGTTTCAGTTTTTTTCAAGAAGTCTTCTAGAGCTTTGCTGCTTGGGGCATTCAGCTACATACCAAACTTTCTGCAGATTACCTTTAACTGTAGTGCCCTTTGCCCTTTGTATATGTACATTTGGATATATTCAGGATTCAACTGGACAAGATTCTGAGCCACCTACTGTAATTTAGCCTGGCCTTGAGCAGGGTGTTGATCAAGATGACCTCTGTACCTCCCTTCCAGCTTGTTTCATTCTGGTCATCCTTAGCACCAGATTCTCATCTCACGGGTAAAGAGATTCTTTTGCAGCCTTCTCAGGATCAGCTTTCTTGTCAGTGACTATAATTTGCCTAGGCTTGGGTTGTATAATTCTCCCTTGCACCACTGCACTGTTAAGACACTGAGGACAAGTATTCCCCAGTACAGAAAGCTTTTAGGCCATCTCTGCCTTCGTGAAGGTTGTCTAAGGGTCAATCGTCTTTGGATGAATTGTCATCCTCTTACATCAGGGGAACATTTTGCCTGTAACACGAGCACTAAATAGTCTTGCTTGAAAGTACATTAAAAGTCTTAATATCATTAACATGGCTATTCTGAACGTGCAGATCTGTAATAGCAACTTCCAACCTCTGTCCAGTTGATGTTGATGTTGACATTGTAGTATAATGTAGCCCAAGAGGTTGGTTTGTGATGTAAGTATACACTAATACTAGCTTAAGTATCAGGCATTTTTATTTATATTTATGTCTGTGCTGAAGAGCAGCAGAATACTGGGCTGCCCCAGCACACTGGGATTGTGGCATGTTACAGCAGTCATCAGTACTAATAAAGTGGCAGAGTGAAGGCTTGTACCTGTACACATGTAGTCATTCATACTGTTAAATTATTAGCACAGCCATGGGTTTGGCCCATGCCAGTTAATCTTATCATAAACAGTGCCTACACATAGCTCAGAAGTTAGGATGGACCAAAAACCATTCCTCAGAGATGGCTGGGTGCAACCATGCATTTCCATGGACTTGGAGTTTTTAGCCTCGTGAACATAAACCATTCTGTGCCTGATGTCCTCAGAATCAGAGAGCAGTGTAACAGTGTGTTAGATCTGTGAATGTGCCTGCAGGTAGTGTGACTGGGGATCTGATTCAAGGCATACAGCCAGTAGGAGAGGGAGAAAGAAAAGAAAACTAGTGAGGGACTTTTGACTGCAGGTTGTGAAATGAGATTTATGCACAAAAAATTCTTGTGTACTTTTCATATTTTTCTAATGTTTTCTGACTTAAAGTATTCACTGTGAGAGGGACAGTTCTGTCTGCTTCAGGCTGCTTATTTCTATTTGCCTGTGAAATAGTCATGTGCTTGATAAACATTACCTTGCTCACTGGTGAGAAGCGGTCTGGAGAATACACTTGACGTGTCAAGCACAGTCTGCAGAGCAAGTCTTCTCTATTTCCTTTCTTCTCCTTTCCTTTCTAACTTTTTATCTGCCTTTTCAATCCCAGATTAACTTCTCTATTTTATTTTCTTCTAGGGTTTCCATGGGGTAGGTGCATTATACTTTGGTAAATGGGAGACAGACCTGATTAGAAAAGTTCTGTCTGTGTTGAAAAATGACCTTGTATATTATTTCAGCATATCAAGGCCATGTCTGGGAACCCAGTGGCAAAGTAATGATATGACACAGCAACCCCCTGTGCCAGACTATGCAATTGAGACTGTAATGGATGTGAGGGAATGCCAAGTCCCTCTGCTGCCAGGACAGCCTAGGAAAGACAGTGCCTCAGGGAGGCACAGGCCTTTTGCAGATGTTCTGCTGCTCAGAGAAACCGTCTGAGCCAAATTATCCTTGAGTGCTGATCTGCTCAGCATTTCTTGGGGTTTGTTGGATAATTTTAGTGGGGTTGTGCTTTAACTGTAACAAGCAGCTTATCCAGTTTTGGTAAGCCTGCACAGGTGTTTTGCACTGCTTTTGAATCAAAGAACTGCATCGGCTCCTCAGAAGGGTCTAAGAAATGTAAGGTCTCCTATAGGAATCTAGGGAACATAGTTCAGGGACATTGATGAAGGCTGAAGTCTGGATAAACTTGCTCACTTGATCATGTCTGCTTTAAGATGACTAATCTTTCCTTTCCCATGATTAGTTTGGAGTGAATCCCCAGGTGCATTGGTAGGGATAGTAGCATCAGCAATGCATAAATTGAAAAGACAAAACATTGAGGATCTCTCTCCTGCATAAAACATGGAACAGTTGTGTCATTAAACCTTTGCAAGAGGACTATTGAGTCCTATTGGTAAATAAGCTGGCTGTTGCTTCTGGGTTCTGGGTTTGGTTTTTTAATCTGTTTCATAAGGTTTAGGTTTTTAAAGCAACAAGATGGAAATGTGAAAATCAAAATAAACAAATAAAGCTTTCCAGAATTTAAGAAAAAGCAGTTGATTTATACAATGTATATCAACACATATACATACCTACTCAAGGGAGACTTTTTCTTCTTCTATGCCCTCACTAGGAACTTCCAGGATGGTCTCAGACCTTGACATAGTATTTTGGAGAATACTACATTTATAGTTTGCACTGTCACAGTCTCTTCTATATTTTTTTGTACCCTAACAGAGAATAATGTGTCCAAGAGCAGTCAAGGCTAGTGTCTGTCTCCATTCAATAACAATGGAAGTGCAGAGTAGTTGTAGGAATAAAGTAGGCCTCTGAAGCAGGATAATACAACAGACTGTTTAATACTAATTTTCTGATAAAACTGGGACTCCTTTACAGGCTTGCAATGTAATACCCAGATCCAGAGCAAAGTGAATCTGTTACAGGATTAACTGGGTCATCGTCCTAAACTCCTAAAGAAATTTGGTTCCAGAACTGGAAACAAACATGTGTTGGCATTGTGTCCACACTTACAACTGCAAATAAAATGGGCAATCATAGTCCAAAGGAGACTAGCATCCATTCATGTAACTCATCTCTCTATCCCACCTTTTGCTTTCCAAAAAGAGAGTAGCCTCATCTGTACTGCTCATTATGATGACTCTGCTCCATGGTGCCAATGTGCTTACATTTTTGCTTGGGAAGGTCTGGTCAGAATATTGCCAAGCAACTTGCTAATCATGACTTAGCATGATTATATGCCCAGTGCTTCTGCCTCTGTCTTGGCCCTTCTAGTATGGACATAACTGTCATATTTAATCCCCAAACATGAATGTATATTTTTGGTGTATGGAAGCTCTTTACATGGTAATCATGTGAGGAACAGATAAGATTTTAGTCTGACTTGGAATAGCACAAAATCCTCTTTTTATTTAATTTTTTTAAATATAAACAGAAATACTTCTGGATACAACTCAAGAGACCTCAGAGATTGGCTGGACCACACACCCTTCTGATGGGGTAAGCATTTCCCTTGTCCTGTTCTTGACTGTACCTCTGCTGGGAAAATATGCATGCATCTGATGAAGAAAGGGAGACTGCAAGCAGTGAGACTTTGTTTATGGATTTTGTACAGATGAACAATTTGAACACAGTATGTTGTGCAAAGCCAGATTGTTAAGGGATGAGGATACTGGGTGGGATACTATTGTCACCTCCTTACCCCTGTCTTCCTTCCACTCTCCCTCAGAAATACTGATGAGTTCTCCAGTCATCTCTCCATACTGATAGAATAGAATAGAACAGAATAGAATAGAATGGTAGGTACCTACAAAAATCACCTAGTCCAGCTGCCTGATGATTTCAGGGCTGACCAAAAGTTGAAGCATATCATTACAGGCATTGTTGAATGCCTCTTAAACACTGATAGGCTTGGAGTATCGGTCACCTCTCTAGGAAGCCTGTTCCAATGTCTGACCACCCTCTAGGTAAAGAAATGTTTCCTGATGTCAATTTTGGGCCTCCCCTGAGTCAGCTTTGAACCATTCCCACACTGGACCCCAGGGAGAAGGGATCAGCACCTCTCTCTTCACTTCCCCTCCTCCAGAAGCTGCATAGAACAAGGAGGTTTCCCCTCAGCCTCCTTTTTCCAAACCAGAAAATCCCAGAGTCTTCAGCTGCTCCTCACAGGACATGCCTTCCAGCCCATCCACCAGCTTTTCCCTCCTCTAGACTCATTCCAGGACCTTCAATGGTGGGGCCCAGAACTGCACCCAGCACTTTGTGTGAGGCCACACCAACAGTGAGCACAGTGGGATGATCCTCTTGTCTGACTGGCTGGTGATGCTGTGTTCGATGCTCCCCAGGACGGGGTTTGCCCTCCCACCAGCACCCCCAGGGCTCTCTCTGCAGGGCCCTCTCCAGCCACTCCTCTCCCCATATATACTTACACACAGAGTTACTCCATCCCAGGTGTAAAATCTGGCATTTGTTCTTCTTAAGTTTCATGCCATGGATGACTGCCTAATGCTCTAGTCTATCCAGATCACTCTGCAAGACCATTTGTCATTCCAGAGAATTGACAGCACCTGCCAGTTTGGTCTTAACAGCAAACTTGGTAATGGTGCATTCAAATCCTACATCCAGATCACGGATAAATACCTTTCATAGAACTGGTCCTAGAATTGAGCCCAAGAAACACTGCTGGTGACCAGTCACCAACCAAATGTAGCCCCATTTGTAGTGGAGTTACTCAGGGCTCCATTTTAAGGCCAGTGTGCCTTAATGTCATAATAACTGACTTGGATGCAGGACTCAAAGGAATACGAAGTAAGTTTGCTGCTGACACCACGCTGGGAGGAGCTGTTGACTCCCTCAAAGACAGAGGCCCTGCAGAGAGACCTCGACAAATTAGAGGACAGGGCAATCAGTAACCAGATGAAGTTTAACAAGTGTTGGATTCTGCACCTGGGGTGGGGCAACCCTGGATGTCCATATACACTGGGGAACAAGAGGCTGGAGAGCAGGCCGGAAGAGCAGCTGGGGGTCCTGGTCAATGGGAAGTTGAATGTGAGTCAGCAGTGCCCTGGCAGCCAGGAGGGCCAACCATGTCCTGGGGGGCATCAGGCAAAGCATCACCAGCTGGGAGAGGGACTGGATTGTCCCATTCTGCTCTGCTCTAGAGTGGCCTCGCCTTAAATATTGTGTGCAGTTTTCGATACCATGGTATAAGAAAGGCATCTACTAGAGGGTATCCAAAAGAGATATGATGATGATGAGAGGTCTAGAGAGGAAGCCGTATGAGGAGCAGCTGAGGTCACTTGGTTTATTCCACCTGGAGAAGAGAAGACTGAGGGGAGACCACATTGCAGTCTACAACTTCCTCAGGAGGGGAAGCAGAGAGACAGGCACCAATCTCTTCTCTTGGTGACCAGTCATAGGACCTGAGGGAATGGCATGAAGCTGTATCGGGGGAGATTTAGGCTGAATATTAGGAAAAAGTTCTTCACTCAAAGAGTGATTGGGTACTGGAACAGACTCCCCAGGGAAGTGGTCACAGCACCAAGCCTGTTAAAGTTCAAGAAGCATTTGCACAACACTCTCAGGCACATGGTGTGATTCTTGGGATGGACCTGTGCAGGGCCAGGAGTTGGACCTGATGGTCCTTGTGGGTCCCTTCCAGCTCAGATGATCTTTGATTCTGTGATTCATGCTGTGTGCATTGGTTGTGCTCCTGAGCGCTCCATGATCCCACGAGCAGCGTACATGTTCCCACGAGCGCTGCCATCCTCAGGCTATGCCATGGCAACCCTTGTTTACCTCCAGCTCTCCTGTTGATATGCCCTTCCTCCATCAGTTCTAGATTACACCTCTCTCAATCAGTCTGTCCAGTTTATGAGCAAAGACGTATTTCTCTCATTGGGAGAGTGGATCCTGTCAGGTCACAGCATACCTCAAGGATTCTTTAATGGTTACAAAACCAAGCATGGAGTATTGGGAAAAACACTACCTGTGCTCCTGAATTTTTGGCATTCTTTCCAGGGCCCTGAAATCTCTATCAACTTTGTACTTCTGGTTGAGACATTATTAGTACCCATGTGAAAAGACAGGAGTGGATAATAATCTGAAGGCTGTACTAAGCTCTTCCATCATCAGATGACATCCCTAAGCTGAGCTCCAGGGAGGGAGCAAACTTGCCTAGAAAAATGTTCTGATCTGCAAATGGGTGCTTCTGTTTCACACAAGGCAGAGTCACTAATGACTGTAAGTTGCCATTGTTTCTTCTTGGCACTGGTTTGATGCAGATCTTGTTGTGAGGAGTTGATTGGTCAGATCTTTCAGATAATGCTTGAGCAGGACCCTTCTATATCACTGTGCACCTCCTCTGTCATACTCAGGGCCTTGTACGTGTTCTGTAAAGCTAGTTGAGAGGGTAAAGAGGGGTTTCTCTTACAGCTTTGTGCAGTAACCTGCTTCCAGTACAGTAACCCCTCCCTATTCCTTCCTTATGCCTTCCTCCTGGCACAAACCAGATTTGGACCTGCCCCTGTAGTGACCATGCCAAGTGGCTTGTGTACATAAGAGATGTCAGAGCTCAGCTCCAGCTGTGGTAAAGCTGGGTAGAACGGCCTTCTGCTTTAATGTGTTTTCCAAAGAACAGTGTCTTGTTTGTGTCATGTGTCTTGTCTCTGGAGATAAGAGGTGGGGAAATAGGAGGGAAGAAAGTGACTCTATCATTTTAAGTTTCTCAATGCCATGTGACAAGTTTGTATGAATTATGTTTTCTGTCACATCAGTTCTTACTTCACACCTTTACCACTCTTCTTCATTTTGCCATCCTTTGTCCTGTCTAAAGTGTTGTGCTGCACATGGCATCAGCAGGTTCAAGTCTTGTCATAGACATGGCAAGGAGAAGGGAGGGGAAGACAAAGACCTCTCCTGTATTTTTGGTGCAGTTGAACACTGAATCTGTTTTTTCTTTTCTCTCCCCTATATCCACTGCAGTGGGATGAGGTAAGTGTCCTGGATGACAAGAAGCGCCTGATCCGGACCTTTCAAGTCTGTAACGTGGCTGAACCAGGTCAGAACAACTGGTTGCGTACTCACTTCATAGAGCGACGTGGAGCCCACCGAGTCCACGTCCGCCTCCGCTTCTCAGTGAGAGACTGTGCCAGCATGCGCACTGTGGCCTCTTCTTGCAAGGAGACTTTCACACTCTACTACCACCAGTCAGAGGCTGACATAGCCTCTCAGGACCTACCAGAGTGGCGTGAGGGCCCCTGGACCAAAGTGGATACTATTGCAGCTGATGAAAGCTTTTCCCAGGTGGACAGTACTGGGAAGGTGGTAAAGATGAATGTTAAAGTACGTAGCTTTGGGCCACTCACCAAGCATGGTTTCTACCTGGCATTCCAGGACTCAGGAGCCTGCATGTCCCTGGTGGCAGTCCAAGTCTTTTTCTACAAGTGCCCAGCTGTGGTGAAAGGATTTGCCTCCTTTCCTGAAACATTTGCTGGAGGGGAGAGGACCTCACTGGTGGAGTCACCAGGAACATGTGTGCCAAATGCTGAAGAGACAAGCACAACTGGGTCCTCAAGTGTTCGGTTGCACTGCAATGGAGAAGGGGAGTGGATGGTGGCCATTGGACGATGCACCTGCAAAGCTGGCTACCAGCCTGTTGATGATGAACGAGCCTGCCAAGGTGAGAGAACTGTTTTCCCACCCTTTAGGCAGCCATTTTTTTGTTGGCTCGCTGTATCAGCAGAATTTGGCACCAGCCAAAAGTTCACACAACTAGGAGATTAAACCATTTCTTACTGCAAATGCTTACCAGCAGCCACTTCAGACACTTTTAGCACCTCAGACTGGAGCTGGAGTGGTTTAGGAATGGTACTCCCCAATTTACTATTCCCGCTAAAACCACACTGCCTTGCTCCCCATCCCTCCCAAGCTGGAAACACAAAAGACAATAGTCACAGTTTGAGATAAGAGCAATTTGCTGGAAACAGCAACGAGATAAGAAAATGAACAGTAACAGCAACAATATTTAATAACAAAACATATAAGACAAATCATTTACATGGAAAGTCTATGACAATATATAAATACTGATCCATTCTTCCCCATCACATTTTCTCCAGACCGGAAGGAACACCCTTCTCCTCAGAAGGGAGAGTCACTTCCACCTGCCCCCAGCAATGACCCTAGATGGTACAGAACAACATCTGAGTCCCAACCACATCCTCTCAGCCACACTGCTTCCCAGCTACTGCAAAAATTACCCTTGTCCTGGCTAAATCTGGGACACCACTTCTTGGTGCTAAGAACGTGATTGGAAACTCCACTCAGACCTTAGTTCAAGCTGCCACAGAGATAGTCTGTTAGGCTACCTCCACGTTATTACCAGGAGTTGTCACTAAACAGACCTACCATAACTCCACTTCTTCACCGAGGCAACAGCATTAGAAGAAAGATGCCACGTGGAGCAGAGATGAGCACAGAGCTAATACACTCTAACATCCTAGGTAGTTTTGGCCCTTTTGCTGGTGGCCCTGGAACTAGTAAGAAGGAAAAAAAAAAAAAAGAGGAAATGACAGCACCCTGGTCATGGGACAGAGAACATGTGGCTCACCTGACTAGAAAAAACATTCATAATGGTATCATTACCAGCAGTGTACTTTCTGCCCATGAGCCCATGGTATTTTCTGTGAAATATTTGTTTGAGGAAGTAGGATAAATTGCGTATCACCCAGAAGTGGTATTGTGCCAAAATCCGGCCAAGCCTAAACACCCAACCTAATGTCATGACTGTATTCCTATCTCAAGCTTAAGACAGTCCGTTAGAGGAAACTGCTTATGCTGGTTATACAATTTTTTGTATAATGTTCTTCTCATGCTTTCTTTGTTTTAATATAATCTACTCAAATCTTTGTTTTATACAATCTACTCAAAATCTCTCAGCCATGTAAAATGTAGCTGCACCACACTTACTACTCTAAAAAATAAATGTCACGTGGAAGCAAGTTTTGGCTGCAGACATAATTTAAACATTGAATTGTAATTTATTCAAATAAGAGTTTGACTCAGACATTGAGCGTACAAATATTCTGGTTAACACTAAGTGCAAATGCGATGGATGATTAATGGTTGTCAATACGTTACCTTAAATTCCTGCTTCACGAAGTGATTTGGGTCATGCAAAAATAGCATTATTAAAATACAGGTAATTATGCCAGAGACTCACAAAGCAATTAAAACTGTAAGTGCTTTTCATTTGTTTAAACTTTGAGAATAATTAAAATGTCTGTGCCTTTTTATCCTGCTCATCCTGAAAGAAGTTTAACTACATTCATATAGTGCTCCTGAGATAGTAAGCTCAGATGGACATAGAGCAGCTCTATACAGCATTAGCTTTGTTGTCTATAGCAGCAGCATGACTAGTTCACAGTCTAAATAAACTGCCAGTCAATAATTTAGTATCAGACAGTAGTCTTAAGCACTCAAAAAATAATGAAATTAGTCTTGGCAAATTAAATAGGGATTTTTTTAAAAATCTATCTTCCATTTTTCATGGCATTCAGTGAAAGCTGATACTCCCTTGCAGCCTTATTATCACAGAAGCTGGAGAGGGTTGAATATGGTAAACATTATAAGGTATAACTGGAACAATGACAGTCTATCGAGCTACAAAACTCCATTCCCATCATTTACTTCCTTAGATTGCATGAGCAGCTTAGAGCAACTAAAGACAACCAAGTAATGAAGCCTAATGTCACAGGATATTTTTTGCTGCTCATGTTTCTTGTAAACTCCTTTGACTTGATCATTGTTTCTGATCTCTTCTGCTAACAATGTGTTGCTGTCCTGTCTGAATAGAGCCACATTCAGCTCAAGTAATTTGCCCCTTTGCTTAGTGTTTCTTTGCATGGGGTTCCTTCCAGCACTTCTCTCTGTGTATTTTCTCCCTTCCTAAGGACAGAAGTACAGAATGATACAGAGCTGCTACACTGTTCCAGATGAAATACAGAACAAAAGCAATAGCCCAAGGGCAGATTTCTACTGATGATACTGCAGAGAGCTTCTCTTAATAAGATTGAAGAATCAACCAAGGATAGGAAGAAGCAAGATCCCTTCTTACACTTTAGTAGAAAAGTGTGTGGGCATTGCCTTCCCCCTCACCATATGCAAGCCTGTGGAGTCCTTCCTGGACCAGCTGTTATATCTTTATTTAGAACAAAGAATCTGCCAAGAGCCTTTCTCAGCAGATAGATAGAAAGCACTTTTTTTTCCCTACCCCTTATCATAAGTTAGGATACTTTCTTTCATTAGTTTTATAAGACTGCCTGAGGTATCTTACTATGTACCAAATTTCTCTAGCTAGAAAGAAGAGTGAAACAAAAACCCTTAGTAAGCCCTCTAGGTGATATGGGATGTGGTCTGCGTGGGATTCACTTTTGACTTTATCTGAGTAGACTTCTCATGCTGAACAGTCAGAAAGGAGAATGTCAGTTTACAGAGGTAAAAAGAAGATTAGGACCTTAGCTTCTTTTCTGTCTGTAGATGTATACACATGGGGTGCCTTGCTTTGCAAGGTTTCCTGCAGCTTGTGTTTTACCTTGTCGAAGGCTGGAAATGGAAAGTTCTGTGTGATTAGGCTATCCTAGGCTACTGGTTTTCCAAATTCTGGACTGATTGGTTGTCCTTTCAAGCCTTCTCTCAGATCGACATAATAATAATAATAATAATAATAATAATAATAATAATAATAATAATAATAATAATAATAATGGCCAACCTTCGCAAACGCAGATTTGGGAAGGGCTCTCCCCACGTGGGTGTGCCCTTCGAGCCTGTGCAGTGGATTTTTTAGGTGAGGCACAGCGTGCGCAGAACTGGCCCCACCGTTTCAGTCTTGAGGTCCATTTGCCACGGCCAAGTGAGCTTGTACAGTGACAGGGAAGTCCTCGAGACTGTCACAGCACCCGGTACTAACCGGGGCTGACCCTGCTGAGCATCCGAGATGTGACGGGATGGGATGGCAGGGAGGCATTGAACTGCCAGGGGATGGTCCCCACTGAGACTCGAACTCGCGACCTTGGGATTCAGAGACCGGAGTCCTCTCCTTTACACCACGGGACTAGCCGCCCAGATCGACATACTCATTACTGAAAACAATTGTTTCCAAATCCATCCCCTCAAACAATTAAATAATGTGTTTCTTGGGATTCACTGCCCACTGTTTATCATTGCCTTTTAAAGCCATATACGATTGAAGTTACCAGATGTTTTTGAAAATAATACTTAGAATTCATGACTGAGATATTTTAAAAATATTTCAGAAATGCCAATGTGGACAGAAACAAGAGAAATGACCACTAAAATGCTAAGTTGACTTCTGAATGAAGAAAGACAGAGCACAGAACAGAGTTGAGCTGGTTGGCCATGTGTGTGGCACCTCTGTACAAATATATTTAACCAGAGACACAAAACACCAGCCAGAGAGAGGAGGAGGGAACAGGTTTTGAGTGGAAAGAGTTAAGATGAGCTTGGGAGAGGGAGAAGGAAAGGTGTTGTTTCAGTGTTTGTTTTTGTTTTCTCATTATCCAAATCTATGTTAATCAGCAATAAATTAAATTAAATTTCCCCAAGCCAAGTTTGTTTTGCCTGTGATAGTAATTGGTAAACAAGCTCCCTGTCTTTATAACATCTTTACCTCCGCCCATGAGCTTTCTCATCCAATTTTCTCCCTATGTCTGGCTGAGAAGGAGGAGGAGTTAAGAGAGTGGCTGGGTGGGCATTTGGGTTTTTACCAAGATTAACCATCCACATGATTGCTTCTCCTCTCTTCTTTCCCTGAGAGTATTAAGCCAGCAAAAAGTCTGCCTGTTGAATGTAGTAGCTATAAGGATTCCATAAAATTGCCTGTGTCCTATGGCTATATGTAGTCCCTTCTGATTGCAGAAGGAATCTCATCGGTATTACTGATAACTGCAGAAGCTTGCAACTGTACGCGCAGATGGTTGAGGTCTCATTTGGGAAGAGTAGTGCATGATTATTTTCATATTATTATAAAATGCCCTTTCTCGCCAGCCTGGATAAACTTTTTGCAGTGTATGGGACTAAGGAAATGTTTAGATTTAAGTTTAAGTGAAAGCTTCAGTAGTCTGCTAAAAAAATGCACATACTATTAGCAAGGGGGAAAAAAAGGCACAATAAGCTCTTCTCAAATTTTAATCACTTAAAAGAGGCTTCCTTTAAAATCACTGAATAATTTACATTGCAGGGACCTGTGGAAGTTATCTGCTCCAATCCCTGCTCAAAACGGGACCAAATTGGGTTACGTCACTCAAGGCCTATTATAGTCTAATTTTCATTATTCCTAAAGATGAAGATTACACAATGTCCCTGGGCAACTGTTCCAATGTTTGACAACACCCATGGTGAAATTACTTTTTCCCATGTAGGAGAAGATTTTAGGAAGATGTAATAAGAGATTATTACGGCTTGTGTATGTTATCTCATGTTGTACCACCTTGTGCCTACATCTTCTTCATATCCTCCCATTAGGTGGCTGATGCCAGTCGTAAGTTCCCAACCCCCAGCCTGCTCTTCTTCAAAATGAAAAAAAACCAGTGTTTTAGGCTCTCCTGGGTAAGAGCTTTAATTTCAGGGTAAACTCACAGTTGACGATGTTTGGTGCCTTGAGTTAGATTACCTTTTTCTTTTTTTTTTCCTTCCATATTGCTCCTTTCATCAGCTTCTCCATACACATACCCTTTGGTGCTTTTCAAGTAGTTTGCTGCTTTTCATGTATCAAGTGATTGCTATCAAGTCATATTTCGTCCTTACTCTGCCCAAATCTTTCCTCTCTTGTTTTTGCTTTTTCTCCTTAGCGTAACCCATTCCCTGGCAGTCCTCCCATATATAATTAGCGAGTAATTGCTTCAGCTCCACCTCTTTTAACTAAAAAATCCCTTACTCGACTGATTTCCTATCAACAGTTCAGCAGGAAAGAGTTCTTAGTCACTTCATTTATTTTATCTCAGTTGATTTGATGCTTTTCTTTGAAAGTCAAAAGCCTCACTTTTCTCGCCTCTTTTAATTTTCCACTGTCTCTTCCCCACCCGAACAGTTGTAGTAACAGTGAAACTCTAGATGAACCCAGGGTCCTGTTGCTTCACCATGTTACTTCTACCTCTGGGTGATTCTACCTCCTTCAGAACAAGACTTCAGATGCACAATAGCAGTCACTGTGGAACAACCTGGCCCAGTGGGAATTTACTTCGTATCACCATAAGCTAGTAATGGACTTACTTCTGTGGGGATAAAAAAAGCAGGCTTTTATTTACAAATGACTTACTTTTTTTTAAAATTTTTTGGTATGTCTTCTGCATGCTAATTATGCTGTCTTTCTTGCATTATGACAGATATCATGTCTAAAAGTCTACAGCATATTTCTACAATATTGGCAGTTACTAACTGCTTTCCCTCATCCTGCCCTCTAAGTGCCAAACTCCCTCCCTTTGCCTGGAGTCATTCTCATTTGAGGCCCTCTGCAGCTCTGCACATCCAGTTTTCCCTAGGCCTCAGATTCAGCTATGTCTATTCACCCTTCCCAGTTTGACTCCAGTGCCAGCTTTGACACTGTTTATTTTCAGTGCTCTCACATCTAGCATTTATTCTTGCTGCCCCACAGTATACCTGCGAGCAGAACTCCCATATAAAAATCAGATCACTTGTCTCAGTCAAGAAGAGAGCAATTTTACATTCTTCTAAATATCTTTCTATGTCCCAGCTCAATTTCAAATCATATCTGTCAGTGTCACCTGTATCACATTCCCTAAAACCGCTGCTGGGGGTACATAAAGCTCTGTTGAAGTTCCCAACTACCATTCTTGGTCCTTTTCCCCCTTGCTGCATTTTGTTTAGTTCTCAGAATATTTCTTTTCTGCCCTTACTGTCCAAGGGAGCTTTCCAATGCCTCTTTCTCTTTCTTAACCTTTTTGTTTCTTGGTCTGTCCTTTCTTTCTATTTTCTTTACCCCTCTCCCCCCGCCCCTCCATGATTCCAGCACCTTTCTCTGCTGATTTTGATATTTGTTGTTGTTAGAAGTCCATTAGAAACTGCTCCTTTGGCCTCCTGGGTGGAACTTGTCTCCAGGAAGCAGTCAGGCAAACACAGGCAACACAGGGGTGAGGAAAACTGGGTCAATGTCTGAGATGAGCTGTGCCCAGCTGAACTATTGTGGCATTCTGACACTGTGCCAAGATATGAAAAATGACTGGGACAAGCTGAGGGAAAAGCGCTTGCGCACTCCCAACTCTTGCCTTCTCCTTTCATAGTAGCCTTACCTTGATGGGAAGTGGCAGGTTGCTCTGCCCCCTGAGGTGCTAGCTCTGCAACCCTCTGTCCTTGCATTGGATATTGTGAATCAATGAGAGTTACATCCGTGTTTTCTTTGAAAGTCCTGGTGCCTGGGGGATGATAAGTCGTACTGTCATCAGTGACAGGACCTCCAGTGTCTTAGCTGGTGTTGGTGTTTTGTGTGAAGTTGTTCTGTGGGCACACAGTGAAGGTGTTTCAGGAGAAGTGGCTGTTGTTCAGGCTTTCTCTGGGGTGTTCCTGAAGTGGTAATGTTCACTAAAGCAAAACATGCTAGTCCTAGTGATGATGGGCTTGCTTCAGCGTGTGTATTCATTACAACTATCTCCAAGGAGCACAGCAGTCATCTGCAGACATTGTAGGACCAGATCAAGTGGCCCTGGTGCCATGATCTGCAGTAAGAAAGAAATGTAAGGTAAGACCGTTCAGAAATAAATGAGAGATGGATTGTGTGTGTGTGTGTATCTGTGTGTGTGTGTATCTGTGTGTGTGTGTGTGTGTAAAGACAGCCCTAGGCTCACTGTGACTGCCTGAATAAAAGGAAATGGCTTTTGCCTATTTAGATTGCCAAGGATTTTTTTTTCCTTTTTCCTTCTGACTTGACCTGACTATTTATAGTGATTGGACTGAGGCAATGCCAGGAAAAGCTCCATGCCCTGGGAACAATTACTATTGCTATCTGTGGGCTAAGATCCCGAGTGCTGTGAGCTGTGAGCTAGCCTATCTTAAGCAATTTTGAAAAGAGATAGAGGTGCTTGTGAATGTAAGCAGCTCCCTGACTGGATGCAGAGGCAGGGTTTAGGTGGAAGCAGAAAGTTTGTGATAGCTGCAGTGCCTGCCCTTGGAGGCCGTTCTTTAAATTCCTTCAGCTGGAGGCCAGTTAGTGTCTACTGTATTCAGACCAGCTTTTTTAGCCAGAATTGCAGATGTAAAATATAAGTAATAAATAATTTTAGGTCATAGTTTTGGGTTTTTTTTTAGCTATACTTTCATTAGGAAGGTGAGAGAGATGTGAATCATGTTTAATCACTGTAAATCAGCTTTGCTTGCAGTATGCTTTATAATTTCTGTTTTTCTTCTGGAAATAGAAATACCCAGGGGCAGAATGAGAGTTTCAAAGCATGATCATTTCTCTGTATCTGCCATCCCTCCTGGAAATAACAGCATGAGATTATAGGTTTATGTAGTAATTTTTTTTCAGTAGGCAATAAAAAAATAATCTCTGTGGAGAGATCTTTCCTCCTAAGTTGCTCAGTATACCACTCCATAGTTCTTCAGCTGCCTTTTCTGCAATGTAAGTGGAACCAGGCACGTGAATCTTTTTTCTTACTGCTTTTCTTTACACTTTTCTCTGTCTTGTTCGAAGTCTTTTCTCAGGTTCCTCCCTCAGAGGGAACCTGACAATCCTAGTCTGATTTCACTACCGAACATCTGAAATGAGATGTAGCCTAGTGTCAAGGACTTTCCATTCATTGTTCCCTGTCCACCCACAATCACATATGTGATGAATGATCTGGCAGTGAGGCAGCCAAGACAACAGGGTTCTATCTACACATTTTAATTTGCATATGTTTAAGGAAAATCACAGAATAGCTGAACTTGGAACAGATCTCCGGAGGACACCTTAATCCCTTCCTGTTCGGGTAGAGTCACCTCTATCAGGTTGCCCAGAACTAGGTCCAGACTACTTTTGAATTTCTCCAAGGAGGGGGAGATACAACCCCTCTGGATAACCTGCTCCAGTGCTCAGTCACCCTCATAGTAAAAAGTGTTCGCTTGTGTTGAGAGGGAAGCTCCTGTGTTTCAGTTTGTGCTCTTCACCTCTGGGCCAGTCACTGGGCAACACTGACAACAACCTCTCTCCTCTTTACACCTTCCCTTAAAGTATTTCTGCACATTTGTAAGATTTCTGGAAGCCTTCTCTTCTCCAGTCTGAGCAGTCCCAGTTCTACCAGCCTCTTTCTATGTGAAATGTTTTGTTCCCTTAACCATCGTGGTGGCCCTTTTCTGGATTCTCTCCAACATGTCAATCTCTCCAGTGTGTTGAGGTGCCCACAATTAGACACAGGACTCCAAGTGTGGCCTCACTGAAGCCAAGTAGAAGGGAAAAATCACCTCCCTTGACCTGCTGACAACAGTCTCCCTAGTGAAGCCCAGGATACCATTAGCCCTCTTTGTCACAGGGACACATTGCTAGTTCCTGTATGACTTGGTGTCCACCAGGACCTCCAGGATGCTTTCTGCAAAGCTGATTTCCAGGTCATCAGCCCCCAGTATATACTGGTTCATTCCATCCCAGGTACAGGACTCTCAACTTCGCCTTGCTGAACTTCATGAGGATCTTGTCAGCACATTTTTCCGGTCTGTCAAGGTCCCTCTGCATGGCAACACATTCTGCTGGTGTATCAGCTGCAGCTACCAGTCTTTTGTCATCAGCACACTTCGTGAGGGTACACTCATCATCCATTTCATTAATGAAGATGTTGAACAATATTCGACCCAGGATTGAGCCCTGGGGTACACTACTAGGTACTGGCCTCTGTCTAAACTTCATACCACTGTTCACCACCCTCTGGACTCAATTGTTCAGTCAGTTTTCATTTAACCTCACTGTCTGCTCATCCAGCCCACACTTCATCAAGTTCAGGTTGTCTCTAAGGATACTATGGGAGATAGTGCTTAAAGTCCATACTGCGTTCCCCATGAAGATATTATGGGAGAAAGATATTCTGCAGAAAGCCTTCCTGATGTCAGGGAAGTCAATATCTACTGCTCTCCCCTCACCTACCAAGCCAGAAATTTCATCCTAGAAGACTGGTCAAGCCTAAGTTTTCATCTGAGAATCCATACTGGCTGCTCACAATTACCTTCTTATCCTTTGTGTGCCCAGAAAAGGTATTCAGGATTAGTGATTCTGTGTTCTTCCCAGGGATGAAGGTGAGGCCGAGCTGCCCACTATTCTTGAGGCAGTTCTTACAAGTCACCACAATCGTTCAGAGATTATCAAGAGTGGCCTCAAAATGACATCAGCCAGCTCCCTGCTGGATGCATCCTATCAGAGACCATGGAATTATGTATTTACCTAAATATTTATTCATTTGATCTGGTATGAGTTGCTCCTTGCTGCATGCAGCCTTCCCCCAGGTCTGCAGGATCTGGAGTTCCTAAAGGCAAGTCTTGCTAGTAAAGACTAATGTGAAGGAGAAATCCTGTGTCACCAGGACCTGTGTGCCACCCAGCAGCAGGCCCACATTTTCTCTAGTCTTCTTTTGGCCACTTCTGAACTTAGGGAAATACTCACATGCCTTTGTGTTCCTCCCAGGCTACCTGTCCGTGCTTCCTTCTTCTATATCCTTCCCTTTTTTTATGAAGAGTTTAGCTAGGAGCTCCTTGTTCAAACATGCATTTGCCTGAATTCCTGCTTGTTGGGATGAACTGCTTTTGGACTTGAAGTAGCTTTTTTTGGACCTACTCTTCCCTCCTAGGCCCTATGCCATGGGACTTTTCCAGATCACCAAAGGGTTCACATCTGCTCTCCCAGAGTTCAGCATTGTGAACTTGCTTTTTGCTCTGCTCACTGCCCTCAGGATCTTGAACTCCACTGTCTCATGGTCACTGCAGCACAGGCTGTCTTCAGCCTTCACATCACTAATGAGCCCTTCCTTGTTTGTGAGCATGAGGTCCAGGGGCCACCTCCCTCATTGCTTTCTCCATTCCTTTGGTCACAAAGTAGTTGCTGATAGGTTCCAGAACTTCCTGAATCGCTTATGCCCTGCTGGGTTCCTTCTCCAGCAGATACTAGGGTGGTTGAAGTCCCCCTTGAGGATCAATGCCTCCAGATGGGAGGCTAATTCCTTTTGTGAGCTCTCAGTTCCCTCCAGTTTTTGACAGCTAAGTATCTGAAACCCTCTGACACACCCTGGTGTAGCCAAGACATCAGTCTGCTCCAGGCTAGCAGATACGACATATAAACATGTTGCTGAAGTTTGGGGGGGGTTGGTGAAACAGCTGCAGTGAAGTTTTATTTGTTCAGTTTACTGAGCTGTAGTGGAGTGCTTACTATCGTGCCTATGTCTGCTTTACCTCTGCTTAAATTTAATACAGGACAAGGGAGTCTTGGCTGTGGAGACATTTGTAAGGAGAGATATGTTTACATTGTCTGATAGTTTGCTCTAAATGGCAACTGTATCGCAAAATCACTTCAGAAACAGGCTAGATTCCTTCTTAAATGTGATTAGGTCTTTTTTTTCCTTCTTTTTTGTCTGCTGCTCTAGTTGAAAGTTTTTCTCAGAAGTTTGCTACTTTAGTTGGTGGAAGCATTCCTCTTGTAACCTGTAATTTACTGTAAAGTCACCTAGTTTTAGGCTGTCATTGCTCTTCAGCATAAATAAACAATTCTTCATTCACTATTACAGTTCCAGAACTGCATTCAAAAATAGATGCTACATCAATAAGTAAGAGAGCTTATAGGTAGCAAGAAGTCACCCAAGTGTGGCAGCACAAAAGGCATAGCACACTGGGCAGTGCTGGGGGAGGCACAATAACTTACCTTTGCATATGGTTCATGCGTATAATGACAAGCATGATGCATGGATGATGAAATTAGATTTTGTGAGGTAAATAAGAAACAATAGATGTAAGTGTTCGATCTCTAGTATTCCAAAGTGGTGTCTCTATAGTAGTGTCCTGTGTCAGTGATACGAACAGATAACATTGTTATCCATTAGCTGATATTGTGTCCCTGTGCAAGGATTTGTATTCTTTCTCTGTGTGGTGGTTGGTTTTTATAAGCAGCTTTTGAATGCTTGTGGTCACTTGGAGTGAATTGATGAAATCTTGCATGGCCTTTTAAGCAAGAAACTTGTTCTACCTTATATGAACTGGCTTTCTTTACCGAGGTAGTAGTGCTACATGTTCCTTCCATTACATAAACCCCACAACATTGCACTTTTGCTTACTATCTTTGTCTAATTCATCAACAATGTGCCATCCCTGCACACCTCATCTCTGGATCCCCAAGCTCAACAGCAAGTCGCTGGTAGACTTCAAAGAAGTGTGTAAAAATAAGTATATGTTTATTTCTAACACACAGGTTTATTTTTAAATAAATTTCATTACTAAATACCAGACAAATTCTTCTTCATTCTTTGCTAGCTTTCCATATGATTTGCAATTGGGCTAAAAACGAACCTACCTGAATTCTGTTTGCACTGCCCTTATAGGGTAAATACGTTTTTTCACTGCAGGGATAAGGTCCATATCCTCTACAGATTTCCTTCTAGCATCACACAGATGACAGATATTATCATTACTTATTAATTTTCACCATTGTGACTAGCAGCAGGTCATTGTCCCACTTGATATCAGGCTGTAGTACTGAATGAAACCAACCATTCTACAGTGCCTACCTTGACAAATGGAATGAATGTGCCATTAGTTCTAAGCCTTGACAAAAGCTGGACAAGGACTTAGATGCAAGAAATGAGATAAAATTACTTGTAAGAATAAATTCACATTCAGTTCAGCATCCTCAGATTTGAAATAATTAAAGAAAGATCCCTGAAAGTGCCAAATTTGGGTTGAATGACTATGCAGTGAGTTGGATGAGAAGTTCACATGCAGGATACTCATAGTTTCAGTAGAGTTGCACTTGCCCAATTACTGGGAAAATTATATTCTATGTCTGTGACTGTTAGCAGAGCTTTAAACTGAGTGAAAGGGATATTATTCATAAAGTGGACAAAATCTTACTCTTTTTGTTCATGGGGACTTATGGAATATATCTCTTCATATGAACACAATTTGATTTTCTGCTGGAAAAAGGCTTGAAGGCAAAGGCAGTTGCTCTTTTCTTACCATCATCTACCATATGAAAATTAGAGTCTCTTCTTCCCCTTTCCTTTCCACATGGCAATGTAGTACAAACTGACTGCTGTCATTTTTAGGGTGCTGAGAAGGAACAGTGTTTTCCTATCTAATAGCTGTCATTCAGACTTTATTGAAGTCCCTCTTGTGGTCTGACCTGTTCCAGGACTTACCACTCTTATCACTGCACATGTGGAAGTTGCTCTGCAGCCGAAAAGAATTTGACAGATAAGATGAATTAATAGGATAAGGAAGAGATATAAAGCTGATGGGATTCCAAAGATGTTATCGAATCTTAGGTCTGGAGTGCACCTGTGACCGCAAAGGGAATTGAACACATATAATCCTAATTTCATATAACACCTGTATACGATATTCTTCTCTTACATGTTTTTCTTTTTTCAGATAATTTTTTGCTATCTACAATCCTTGGGAATGTTCCACTTCTGGTAACCACTAGAATAGTTTTTCTCTTGAGGGTGTCCCTCGTGTCTTTTGACATCAAACACTCAGCTGAGGTCTTTCTGAAAGTGTTGCATTCCTTGTCAGTGCTCTTTATTATGAAGTTAACTAACCAAATGTCAGTCTGGAAATGAACTTTTACCAGAGCTTGTTAGTCCATAAAAATCTAAAAGAGCTGGATCTATTTATAGATCTAATTATACATCTATTTATAGAAAATCAGCTCTAGAAAACTTACATAAAACTTACAGAGAAATGGTATACAATGTATCCAAGCACTTCAATGTAAGGTGTCAGCACCTCCTATGAGGTAATTCAGCATAGCAACTTTGCCAAACCTAGAATGTGCCATACTCCTATATTGTTAATAAGTTTTTATTTTTTCTTTCCCTGTAGGATGGATTTCCATCCTGTTTCATTTTGTTACATGTTTCTAAGCATTTGCTGATTAAATTTCACTAATTAAGATGCTTTTATCCATTACTGGGAAGTTTAAGGAATGAAACTTGTAGGCAGCATAAAAAATCCAGTTTTGCGGGTGTGTTGGCAGGGGGGAAGTAGATGTGGGTAATACATGTAACTTTATGATATTTCCAGACAATCACATGGCTGTACTCTTTGGCTTCTCCAATTTTGAAGCTCTTTGAATTAGTAATGAGAAGACAAGTATTTCAGATGGCCAGAGCTGTCTCTGGCCTGCTTCTCTTTCATCTCCCAGTGAATCAATTTAAGCACTTATATACAGAATAAAATAAACTGTTTTGAAATTGCAACTTGAACAATACATGCTCCATAAAGCACCAAAGCCAGTAATAGTTACTCTATATAATAACTTCTCTCTGCAGAAGCAGCACAAATTAAATGTAAATAAGATTGCAATGTTTCTGAAATCTGAATTAATTATTTTTCTGCTCTTGCCTCCCTCATTTTCCTCCTCTTAGCCTGCCCCGTTGGTTTCTTTAAAGTGTCTGTGGGAGATGACCCCTGCCATCCATGCCCTGCCAACAGCCACGCTCCACTGCCAGGTTCCCGTGAGTGTGTGTGTCAGAACCGCTACTATCGATCTACTTCAGACAATTCTGATGCTCCCTGCACGGGTAAGTATTTGGATGAAGTGTTTGAAAACCAGAAGGGCAGATAATGAGAGAGAATGTGCCGGAATGATTCACGAGAGTTGCAATTCACTTGTTAAGACCTCTGGAATAACCCAAAACTTCCCTTTGCTCCCACAGTTGACTACAGGGTGTATCCACTCACTGAATGTAGATTACAAAGCAGAAGTGTTCCCACATGCTTTTTTAGAATGCTAGTACATTGGTGACACTGTGTTTTGAGAATACTGGAGTGTTGCAATACTAGATCTCAGAAATTAAAAAATGTCAAATTGTAGATGATTCATGCAACCTTAAATAAGTCCATTGCAAGTATGTATAAGGTACAACTTTTCATGAGAGAATGGCATACTAATTTCTCATGAAATGCTAAAGTCTTTTCATACATGAGGTGTTCATTGAACAAGTTAGCCAATATTTTCTTGCCTTTATTATTCAAAATGTGAAAACCATATTTACTGCACAGAATTCAAATTCTGCAAATTTTATTTATGGAAAAATCTCATCAGTTACAAAATTTTGCAGTCACTGGCTATGAATAGGTCAAGAAAGAATAAGTAGATGCAGAAAATGAAATAAAGTTACTGATTAGCACTCAAAAATATAGCTTAAATAATGTGTCAAGCATCACCCTTGGCCTTTGTGCAAGTGACGGTGAAACACTGTATGGCTCTGAAGTTAAACACTCTGAAATCAGGAAATATGATTGTGAGTTTTTTTCTTAATCCCTTGCTTCCTGTACTGCACAGAATCCATCTTTGTCAGCCAGCATCAAGCAATCTGTGATTCACAGGGATTCTTTTTTTCCTAAGCAGTTGTCTATCCTTTGAACTGACTGCGATAAGAATGCTCAGGGAAAACTAGTATGTGATCATGGAATTAAGTGCTATACCACAGTGCAAATGTTGAGTGGCCCAGTTAAGATGATAAAAGAAAATATAGTTCTGACATTTAATGATGTACAAATACTTCATCTTGTCAGTAATATATTATTTAATAGTCTTCTGTGTGCAATTTTCCAACATACTTTATATATTTAGCAACACGGGAACTATAGCTATTGGAAATACTCATATGCTCCAGCAATGAACTAAATTGCAGTCAGATCCCCCATAAAGACCTCATCCACTTGTACTAACAGAGGGTGTCATCCTTTATATTGTTCCACATTAGCCAGAGAAAAGGGTTTGCTTTTTCATCAATATTTCTTGACTACGGAGTAGTGGTGAGAAGGAGGATTTTTGGATTTCATTACAGTCTTCAGAGGGAAATGTTCTGTAAATAATGTTTCCCTTGCCCCTGCCCATTACTGAGCTCAGCCTCTCTGTCCATACTCTTCTCATCTTGTTTTGTGCCTGTGCCCAGGTTTAGCAGTTCAATATTCAGGGTTTTTTACCTCTCTGAACTTTACACTTTTTAGCTGCAGTGTCTTGTCCCATTCTCATCCCCATGCCTTCTTCTCAGCCTCTGCATTTCCTTCTTCTCTTCACTGACTCTGTGCCAGCAGAGGAAGTGTTGGATGCACAGAATAGGCAGTTTTTCAGCTGTCAGAATTTACCCTCAATTCCATTGAGGAATCTGTCTGGCATCAAGAATAATCCCAGGGAAATTGGTGTCCAGTTCCTGCAATAGATGGAACAGGCTAACTGAAGTCTGAGAGAGTTCAGAGATATTAGGTACCAAAGGAGAGAAATCAAGGTCTCAATAAGAAACAAATCTTTACTAAGCTTGTGTAATGTTTGAAATTACAAAGGATTGACACTGCCCTAAACAATGTTCTTTTAGGGAAACAAAAAAGTCACACCCTTGAAACAAAGACCTTTCTTTATAATTTTGTTTCTCTAAAATGCTATAATACAGTTGCTTCTTTGTTTATATGTATGCTTGATGTAGCAAAGGATATGTTTTTCTTAACCTTCTTCAAAAAAGCAAGTAGAGAACGGTAAGAATGAGAAGAAAAAGCAATTTGTTCTCCTGTTCTTTTCCTCTTGCTTTGTCCTTCTCCCCTCTCCCGCTTCTCTCCCAATTTTTCATGGGATTTTGGTCTTTCATTCTGTCTTCTAGGCATTCCCTCTGCTCCTCGTGACCTAAGCTATGAAGTTGTTGGCTCCAACGTGCTACTGACCTGGCGCCTCCCAAAGGACCTGGGTGGCCGCAAGGATGTTTTCTTCAATGTGATCTGCAAAGTGTGCCCAGCCGGGTCCTCGGGGCCTTGCGTGCGCTGTGGGGACAGTGTACAGTTTGAACCACGCCAAGTGGGCCTGACAGAAAGCCGTGTGCAAGTCTCCAACCTCCTGGCCCGTGTGCAGTACACCTTTGAGATCCAGGCTGTCAACTTGGTGACTGAATTGAGTTCAGAAGCACCCCACTATGCCACCATCAATGTTAGCACCAGTCAGTCAGGTGAGAAGACCCTGCATCTGAGTCCAAAACTTTCTACTTCTGTCTCTCATTTGGTTTGTTTTGATCTTTTGAATCCTGGAGCTTTGCCTTTTTACTTGTGTGTTGTGCCTGTTTTTTTATCTTGCCCTGCTAGTTCCGGTTTCACTTCTGCCCTTCTCATTCCTTCCTTCTCTGAATGGGCTTTGTATTCTTCCATCCTGGCAGAAAAACTTGAGTTTAGCAGCTGATGTGATTATTGGGGAAGAAGCTGCCCTGGAGAAAAGCCCAATGGGAGATGTAGCTCTCTGCATCAGAGAAAGCATGTTGATTTATTATTGCTGGAGAGGGGACGCTGACAGATTTTGTGAACATCAGCTTGCCAGAGCAGGTCTTAGGAAGCGTTTCTTCATTTCCTCTTCATCTTCTTTATCTTCTACTCTTCTCCATTTCATCTTCTTATACTTCAGTCAGTCCTTCTAGCATTTTTCACCTGTTCACATTTCTTTTTTGTCTTTCTATGTTTTGAAATACTCTGGTCTTCCATCCTTTCTTGTTGCTAGACACCACCTTCCATTCTCCTCATGTCAGTCATACTCTACTGCACTTTTACTAGAGGTATTGAGTGTTTCATCAAATCCATTCACCTTTGTCTTGCTGCATATCAAAGTAGGGAAGTGGAAAAATAGATCCGCACTGTATAAAGGTGAAGATAATATAGTTAAAGATACAGATAGGTGCTGTATGACAAGAAAGAATGTGTACTATGATATTTACTCATCACCTAAATGTACATGTTCCTGGGATGTCATGTATTAATACTGTGTAGTCCTGTGGGTCATAAAAGAATATAAAAACTACAGTTTTATGATACATGGAGAGGTGTTGAATGGAATTTTGACAAAGAATACAGAGGCAGAATCACCATTCCTGTTTTACTGAAATTGCTCTGTATTCTTCTGCATGATGTGTATTTTTTCCTCCCTTGTTCTTGCCTTTTCAACATTGCTGTTTAGATACATGGTCTTGGAATATTATTTTCCTGTTATTAAGAAACTGTGGGTTTTTTCTTTTTACATGGTAGAAATATTAAAATGTGTTGTACAGTTATATTCAAAGATCTTGCGATCCTTGTAACTAGGAACTAAATTGTGGGGATGACTAAACTAAGGTACTAATGGCTTGTGTGGGAAGTCAGAGGAATTCTGATTTCCTGTAAATACCATCTACAGGGACTGGAGCTGGAGAGAGCTACACACATATAGGCATAGAGTTCTGCTAAATGTCAACATTAAAAAACTGGGCATATGTTGTTTTTTACAAGCATATATAAGCTAATATGGAGAGGAATTGTACACAGCTTGTTTAACAGGGTATAATGAGGAGTAATGTGATGAGGAGAAGCAAGAGGGAGAACATTTTGAACTGAGTGACAGAAGATGTCTGCAAACATTTTGAGTTGTGTAAATGTTAAACTGAAACAAATCCCAAATGAGATTCTAGAGTGTCATGTGGAAACCCCAGCAAACCAAGGTTTTGGTAAAGCTTGAGAAAAGTGCTGTGAAACCAGATGCGGCATCATGATCTTGGTTAAATCACATCTTATCATTTCTACTTCTAGGGTATGGAAAGAAAGGGTATATATATATACACCCTAGGTAATTTCCAACTGATAGGGGGTGCCAGGGGGTTGACAACATCTATTTCTTCCCTTTAAAATGGTTCCTTACAGAGACTGAGTAGCAGAGAATCTGTAGGGTACCTGGTCCACTTAAAAGGCTGGCTGCAAGTGGGTGATCAGTTCTTTGTTTACAGTAAAATGTGTCTGGGTAATTTGTATGGTAATTCCAGGCAGTTCCTTTGGCTTTTCCTGGAGACACGTGGGTATTCTATTAACATCCTACAGAATTCTTTGTCTTTATGCTTCTCATCTCAGCCTTCTTCACCTGTATCAGAGATAATTTAATTGAGCAGCTACTTCCTCCTCCTGCCTGGAATCACCAAATCTACCCTCTTCTTTTGTTTCTGTTTGATTTTTCTGACCAGATATCTCAAGAGATCTCTTGGTGTGTCTGAGTGTCTTGGGTATGTTGGGTGTTTCTCTCTAAGGTGCCTTTCATTTGTACTGAAGCAGTTTCAAGGGAGGCCAACTTTCTTAAACAGCAATGTGTACTGAGTGGCTTCTTTTTGTGTTTGGTTGCAGGTTTTTTTTCCTTGCTCTTTCTCGGGATTGTTAGGAGTGAGCTTGAGATGAGCTGCCCTCGATTTGCAGTGACAGCTCATACTAACAAGGCCTTGCTTCTTCCATCACGTGGCCTGTCTCATCTATAACCCCTCCTTTCGATGCCTTCAGCAGCTTTTCATTTAAGTTACACTTGCTGTTGTGTTAGTGTAACAATTATTATTAATACTATTATTATTGTACAAGCAGAGATGGAAATTTTAGAATCTTACATGCTGAAAGAGACCAAAAAGGTACAGGAAAGCATGAAGGGTACCAAAAAGGGCAAACTGGAGAAAGATACACTTTCAGAATAAAGGGCGGTAGCAAAACTTTTCTCTCCATTGGATTAAAGATGACAAAAAAAAATCCCTCCAGTCCTGGCAGTTTCTGAATATTCTACTTTACTCATACAGCAGTCAGAGTTGTTTTGCTTCTTTCATTGCTGATCCAAAAAATACTCCTAGAGGTATCTTAGGCAATATTCTATGCTGGAACTCTTCATCTTTATCTCCAAAACTGTTTGTCTAAGCATTTTTAACCCCTCTCAGTCTTCTGGCCTTTCTCCAAAGTGCAGTAGGATCCTTGGGTTACACAATCACATTTTTCTGTGGCAGACTGATTATGATGTTCCTACTCTTCAGTGACTATGTGTTTGAAATCAGAATAAGAAGGGCTGGCACTGAAAAATGTCTTTTACTATAGTCAGACTTAACCTTAACCAGAAACCTGTTTAGATAGTCCTAGTGTGACATGCAGATATGATGTGCTAATTACCGGAAGAACTGTACAGAGATGAGACAAGAGAAGGGAATTGTTTTCAGCTCAGGTTTGAAGTGCGGAGGGTGAATACCTAAAGAAGTGTCAGGATATATAGAAAGATGTTGAAAGGTTGTTCCAGATAGCAGGAAGTACAGGAGGAAAGGCTGTTATGTAATTCTAATGAAGTTACACTTCTTCACAGGTGGGAACCTGACACAAAGAATGCAAAGAACTTAAACTCCAACCATTATTATTAAAAAAAAAAACAAAACTGACTAAAGTTTTATTCATCATATCTTCAAGTGTACTTACCAGAGTAAACAAATATCTCTTCTCATGTCTCAGGGCAGAAGTCGGGTTTTTATTTAAAGGACTGTGAAGAAACTTTCTCTGTGCACAGCTGTAACTATCTGTCCATTTTTTTCTTACTCCTTGCACTGAAGCGTGTAGTAATGTCTGTTGCCAGAGACATGCTACTGAACTTATTCATTCAGGCAGTTGTTACATTCCTAGAAAGAAGAGGGAAAGAGAAAGACAGCAGAGACTCAAATGTTGGAGCAAATCAATGCAGACTTTTAAAAGCAAGTGTGTTGGGTTTTTTAACTGAATTGAGACATTATGAGAGGTAATGGAGATATTTGAGCGTAAAGGTTACTTGACCAGGTTGCCTTGTACCTGTGAAAAGATATGTAACAGCCTTCTGCATCAGTTGGAATCAGAGCAGAGGGACCTGGCAATACCAAAAATCTTTGCACTGCAGAAATGAGTGCTAGACAGTCTCAAGGCTTGTGTAAGAGGCTGAATGGGGACATGGACAGTTATGGGTATTGCCAGAAAATTTAAGAGGACCTGACAGAAGATTTTCAGGTGAAATGGTGTGAGAAGAGGAAAATAATTAAATGCCAAGTATGCTTACGATATTATGAAGGGAAATGAATGAATTGCTGGAAGATGTTTGCTTTTCTAAAGAGAGCCAAAGGAGTTCAGTAGACTTACCTGGCAAAAGCAGGGACACAGGCAAGGCATTTTCTTGTTCAAAAACAAGAAAGGAATAACAAGAAAGCTGAGAAAAGCTACATACTTTTGCCAGGTTTAAGCCAGCAGGTAAAGCAAGTGAAACGTAAATGCTCATTGTCCTTTGAGTGAACTACATTGTTCTTCAAAGTAATAAGCTATTTGCTTATTTGTTAGCTAATTGCCAACCCTGAGCACTCACCAAGTGTCCCTAAGAATTTGAATACTTTGTTTTCTATTTGCAAGGAACAACAAAAGTACTCTTTTAAGTTGTCATTTTCCCATTACTGACATTAATGACATTGGTGAACTTAGCCATCTTCATTGGATTTGCTCAGCTATGACTGGGAATTAATAACAATTTCTCTGGTCACTCCACAAAAAGAAGCTATTCCAGTTTCTGTCTTTACTAGCCTCATCTCTGCAGCATGAGCAGAGAACAAATGTTCTTGTTTTCATGGTTCAGGATTTCGCCACTCTTTAAATGATGACAGAAACTTCTTGAGCAAGTATAAATAGGAGATACAAAGTAAAACTTGGCACCTTGTGTCCTAAAGGATTTTTTCCTCATTATTAAACAGTAGTGGAAGGTATACATAAAATGAATTAATAATAGAGAAAAGAGAAGTGAGAATAACTGATCTGCACTTCTAAAACACTCATCCACTGTAAAAATAAAGTACAAGGTTATGACAGAAGACAATCCAAGACACTTTCAAAGGATTTTCAGGTATTTAGAAAAAGGGTCAGAACTAAATTGAATTGTGTAGAAAAGACATAGGACATTTTCAAAACAAAGATAAGATAATAAACTCTTAAGGAATGGAATTTCCACACTGTATTCAGGCTGATCTTCCTTGAAGATGATAGATGGGAAGCTGTGTGGGACAAAGCTAGGGTCTTCATGCCATTTGCTTATAACATGAAGAAAATAGGATACCTGAAGAGGTAACAAAGATGAAAAAAGAATGTGAGAGTGGTAGATTTGGGGCTCCTATTAGAGGATACAGAGTCATATTAGAGAACATTAGAGGCATAGCTGAGGTTGATCAAACTGTATACTTTCAGAAAATTATGGGATGAGAAAGAAGGGGAAGAAAATACATAACTAACTAGAAAGAATCAGAAAATGGCTCTGGAGAACATACTCTCCAACTCCTCTGCTCATCATGGTCACCTCATGCAAATTTCGCATGACGACATCCAGAACACTTTTGAGTATCTCCAAGGCCGGAGACTCAACAACTCCTCTGGGTTACCTCCTCCATTGCTCTGTCAGTTCATTCCAATGGTCTGGACTCAGTTATTCAGGCAGTTTTTGATTAACCTCACTGTCTGTTCATCCAGCCTGCACTTCATCAAGTTCAGGTTGTTTCTGAGGATATTGTGGGAGACAGTGTTTAAAGCCAATACTGTGTTTTCCATAAGCATATTATGGGAGAGAGTGTGGAAAGCATTCCTGATGTCAAGGAGCCAATATCCACTGCTCTCTCCTCACCTACCAAGCCAGAAATTTCATCCTAGAAGGTTGGTCAAGCCTGAGTTTCTTTCTGAGAATCCATGCTGGCTGTTGGAACCATGCTGATGGAACTATGCTGAAGTGGTTCCATCTTCTTCCCAGGGAAGAAGGTGAGGATTAGCTGCCTCCTTCTTGTCCTTGTTGAGGAGAGGAGTGACATTTGTTTTCCACTATTCTTCAGGCACCTCTCACAGTCACCACAGTCATTCAAAGTTTATCAAGATTGGCCTCAAAATGACATCATCCAGCTCCCTCCTGCTGGATGCATCCTATCAGGGCCCATGGAATTATGTAGTTTGCATAAATATTTAGTTGCTTGATCTGGTATGGGGAAGACCTCCCTTACTGCAGAATTCCCACAGGTCTGCAGGACCTGGAGTTCCTAAAGGCCAGTCTTGCTTGTAAAGACTGATGTGAAGAAGAAATCCTGTGTCACCAGTACTCCTGTGCCAGCAGCAGGCCCACGTTTTCTCTAGTCTTCCTTTGGCCACTTCTGTTCTTAGGGAAACCCTTCTTGCTTTTGACCTCACTAGCTAGATGTGATTCCAGATAGGCTTTGTGTACACATGTTTGGACAGTGCTTCTGTGTTCCTCCCAGGCTACCTGTCCGTGCTTCCTTCTTCTATATCCTTCCCTTTTTTTATGAAGAGTTTAGCTAGGAGCTCCTTGTTCAAACATGCTGGCCTCTTGACATTTTTTGCCTGAATTCCTGCTCGTTGGGATGGACTACTTTTGCACCTGGAAGAAGTAACCCTTGAACTAGCTTTTTTTAGATCCACTCTTCCTATGCAGGCCTTATGTCATGAGACTCCTTCAAGCAGAACCACAAAGTTGTGATATCTGCCCTCCTAAAGTATCTGCATGGAATATGGACTGAAAGTCACATGCCAGAGATGTTCATGGTCTAATGAGAACGGCATTTGGTTGTGCTCTGCAAAAGTTGGGATCTTGATGTACTGTTCTAAGAGTCTGCATTTCCTTCACCTTCCTTCCTTACCTAGTCTGTTGATTGAGATACGTTTTTATGTGTTGCTGGTTTAAGCAGATACCACAGTCAAGGACATAATCCTTACTAGGAAACAGCTGAAACTTGTCAAACATCAGTAACTCTGAGAATATAGCCTTTCTAAGGTACTATCTTAAATCCATCCCTGTCTGATACAAGGAAAAAAATTGTCCCACAATGTAGAAGAGTTGTTACTGACAACTCACAGAATATAAAAGCTAGGAGTTGTATTTAACTGATGTTTGGACTGCTTTACAGCTTTAACTAGGTCTGGATGTGCAAAAATTTTCAATACGTTGGCTATTTTATAAATAGAATACAAAAAGCACTGCTTTTTCAGTCTTACTTAGAGATCTGATCTCACAGCATGTTTTTTCATCTTGGAGAACAGAATAGGAATAGAAATAAGAATAGACTAGACTAGATTAGACTAGACTAGAGTAGCTGGAAGTGACCTACAATGATCATCTAGTCCAACTGCCCAGATGGGACTGAATCAGGCCCTGTGATTTCAGCTGTCATTGCACAGGGAGCTAACATGTCTACATTTTTAAACCCCATATGAAAAGAACATAATGAATAAAAGTGACAAATCAACATTGAACTGGACACATTTGTGTGCACAAAACAAAGCTTTGAAAGCAAAGTTCTGTTATAAGCGTTTTGAATAGTTGCCATGCATACAAAGGAAAATACTCGTCTAGCACTTTTGTGGCAGCAGAGTTATGGTGGTTTGAATGTCTCTAGACATAAGCCTTGAAAACTGTATTTTCTAATATATTAACACTGGGAGGGTAACTTTAAAATACACTTCTGAAAGGAAATACGTACTTACTCCAACAATTGCGTTCATATTTCACATCACCTTAGTATTAGTATTCACACCATGTTAGTATGAAATTTTTCAAAGGAGGAATCTTGATATCTGTTTCACTTGAAATTATAGGAGAGCTCCCTGGCTGATGTTTTGTAATTTTTGTCCTTAAAAGATAGGTAAACACATATCAAAATCTAAACTCTGTCTTGGAGAAGCAGAGTAAAGACAACCTGCCTTGTATTGATTCATATCTGCTGTTATTTCTGAGAATTTTTACTGGCTTTTACTGTAAGTAGTGTCTGCTTATTAGGGACATATCACTGAAATTATTCTTTTTAATACAACAGACTGCGTTATCCTGCTCATCCCCGCCACCACCATCTGATTACCCTGAGTGATGGACATAACTGTATAATAGGAAGATTCTAGAATGCTGTGGCATGTGGTCAAAAGATACACTTGAGTGTTTCTTTTTGTTATGTTTCCCAATATGACTAATTCCACTAGTTATTACCTGCTTCTGCATTCTGCTCATCTGAGTAGAGTGCCATTTAACATCATTGCTCTGTTGCATATTTTGCTGAGCCTAAATGTGCCACACAGTGCCAGCTTGAGTCTCTGTACTGCTGGCAAAAGATAACCTGTTGATGGGTAGCTAAAAAGTCATAGTACATAGTAATATCATGATGGATATGTTTTTACTAAAATGCAGGTCAAATGTTGCTAGCTGACTTTGATTATTTCTTCCAGGTGGAGGAAAAATTGGGGATCAGGAAGAAATGAGAATGGAAAGAATGACTGTTGGAGGGGGGAAGGAGAGAAAAGAAGGGAAGATTTTACTCCACTCATTCTGCAAAATCTTTGTCCAAAAACTAGAAGGAAGGGGCAGTGTAGCTGTGTATTTTTGCCCCTCTCCAAGTGTGTGCTTTATGTCCCATCAGAAGGGAGTAAAAATGTATCAGAATCCGTCTTGATCAAATGTTAATTGACCAATTACCTCCTGGCATTTGAATACAGTGTTATTAATTTGTGTTTTATATACTACAAAGGGTCTTGGTTAACTGCTGCTGTCTTTCATCTTTGTCACAATATTGTCATTAGCACGATAAGTAGTTGTGCAATCTTGTTTGAAAGACAAGCAATGGTAAAAAATAAAAAGAGTAAGGAGGAGAGAAAGCCTTTTATTGTTTGTACACTTACATTTTTGTTTCATTTACATTTTTAAATTAGTTCCCACTTGCCTGAGCTGTTTGAAGCCCATCTGAATTATGTTTTTCAGAATAATTTTATCTTGTTATTAAAAACATTTCTTTTATCTTTCTCACAATTAATGAGAGAAGAAAATGGTATTCGGCAGGTTTTGCTCATTTCCCAAATGTCTCATTCCTCACATCAAGGAAGTTTATGCTTTATGTTTATTTTGTAAAACCAGTAGAGTTAGGTGGCAGCTTTTCACCGGCATTCTTTTTCTGGAAAATTTAAATGTTGCTGAAAATATTGTGCCCATTAGGAAAAAGAGGATTCCCTATCTGCTCTACTTGAGCTTTCTTAGCAACATGACATTTTGTTTGCAAAGTGAAAGCAAAGCTTGAGAAAAGCTTTGTGGACAGACAGCTAGCAGGCTGAAAGATTGATCTCTCTTACAATTATCCTGGAATTTTTGCTTGGAAAACTGTTTCTAAGATGAAACTCATATTCTTTTAGCTTTTGCATGAACCTGGAGAATGTGCATGTGTGTGCACATGGATTCCTGGATGGTTTTGGTAGAAATGGATTTCCGTTTTCCAGAAAGCTTTACCTGCAAGTGGCTTTAAAAGCCATTGATCTTCCTCTGAAAACATTTTTTTTGAAGAGCTAACTACTTCAGGAGAGGGCTTGCCTTTATATACATGTTCTGTACCTCTATTGTGTTTAGAATATGTCAGTGGTGCTTTTAAGAAGACAAAAAAATTCAAAGCAAAACTACCCCAAGTAGTCACTTGTATTGTTTCTCATTGTAATCTAATCTTAGTTCAGTGAACAGTGTTTTAAATTGTTACTCCTATTATCTTCAAGATAGTATTATGTTTCCTTCCTACTGAGTTAATGAGTTTCAGGTTAGTGAGAATTACTGGCAATTACACAAGTCTCAAAGTCTTGAACTGAAACTTGAGACTTCAAGAGTAACCAATCAAACATTTTCTAAAACTGGTAGACAAAAGCTCTTGTTTGCTTTTTGGTTTAGATTGATGTGTTAAATCCCTCATTTATGTTTGTTATGTCCAGATCCTTGCTTTTTGCATAAAGGAAAGCTGACATTTCCCCCCAGTAATTAATCTTTCACTGACTGCAAGTACTTAATATCATAATGCAATCAAGAGAGCTAACAGCTTCATTTGGGTAGTATTCCAGACTGGTCTGTTCACCAAAAGCCAGAAACTTATAAAACTCTTTAAAAACAGTCAGAAAACCTGTATGTGAAGCTTCCACACATGCACACTTAACAGTGACCTTTAGGTGATGATCCCAAGCAGCAGTACTAGGTAGAAGCCCATTCAGACTGGACTTCTGTGGTCCAATGCCATGGAGAGGGACTCAGAGTCTGAAATACAGTAAAAGTTTTGACATCTGGGCAACAGTCCTGGCAGAGTTTAGTCTGAGATCTAGGAGCTCGTCTGAACACCACACGGCATATCAGGCTGTGAAAATGAAGTGCTTCCATTCTTTGTGATCTGCAGCTGAACAGAGACCACTGGACTGAGGCATGCTCCAAAGTCTGTTCCTTAATGTGTCATCTACCTCTGTCTTCTGGCTTGCAGCAATGATCTGGTAGTGAAAGCTGCCATTACTCTGGTAGCCCATACTTGATTTCAATCTTTCCCCCCACACACAAAGAATGTGGAGGAGAACTAGAAGGGCAGTCTGCTTTTGTTCTGACCACTGTCACATTCTTTGTCCAAGAGTGATTTAAAGCAAGGCAGTGGTGCTTAACACCTTCTCATCTTGCATGTAAAAATTGCAAATTTGAAGATCAGAGTTATGTTCCAGGTACAATACAGGTAATTGAACTCCTCTACATGATTAGTTGGATATGGATTTCTTCATTTTCTTTCTGTCCGTGTTGTCAAAGACTGTATCTCCGAGTATTGTGCCTGGATTTCTTCTAGTTATTTTACAAAATAGTTCATATTGCAAATTAAGGGCGGTTAAAGGAAAAGCTGACCTAATTTATTAACTCATCAGAATGAATATTCAGTCATAGGTCATTGTTAAGCTTACCCCTTTGCAATCTCTCCTTTCTCTCTTTTATTTCAGTCCCCTCTGCTGTCCCTATGATGCATCAGGTGAGTCGTACTACCAATAGCATCACGTTGTCATGGCCTCAGCCAGACCAGCCCAATGGAATAATCCTGGATTATCAGCTACGCTACTTCGACAAGGTGAGCAGAAAGTGACACTGTGCTGATTGTTCTATGGAGAACAGGGAAATCTTCTGTCTGGGAGATGCACCCCTGGATCAGAATAAACAAGGTGGAGGAAAGAACAGAGGAAGAAAAACAAACTGTAGAGAATTATTACCAGGACTAATACATGCTTCATCTGACATCAGTCCAACTGCATTTCCCAACTTGGAACCATCTAGAGACAATGCAAATTAAAAAACAAACCAAAACAAACAAACAAAAAAAAATACAAAAAACCAGAAGACACTTGTTTAAGCTTAAAACCTGTGGCTAACAATAAGTTTAGCATCAGCTGACACAGGTAACAGCAGAAGGAGCTCAGTTTGTTGGAACTGGACTCACTGCAAAAGTCTGTTGTGTTTGTGAGGAGAACTCTTGTGTCCCCATTTATGCCTTGGCAGATATCTCTAAAGAAATTCTGTGAAGAGGAATGTGCTCTTTCATTCACTAACTGGCAAATATCAGTTACCTCTTTATGTGCTGGAATTACAGGTGGCAAATACAAAGTTGTCCTCCATTCACATCTTTTTGTGACTCCTAATCCATCTGATTTGAGGGGAAGAGGTATATGGGGCTGTTCAGACAAGTTCCCATTCCATATTCTTGATCTTTCACATAAATATTTTTGTAGGATTATGCTGGGCTACTGTTCTAGTGGAAAAGGGACTGTTATTGTGATGTCTAGCAGCTTCTTGGATATAGCATTACATGTGTTCTTGCTCTGGATCCTCCTAGGAGAATACGTGAGTTTGGAGTTTGTAGAAAGCAAACTATAGGACTAGGTAGTTTTGTCTCTCACTCTTGTTTAGATTGAAAGCCTTTATCCGAGCTGTGTTTGGAAGCCCAGGAAGCCCAGGCCTAAGGGAATGAATGAAAAGCAGCAATGAGGAATGAGTAGTGTGCAGGAAAGTAAGGTCTGGAATATCAGCTCTGGTTGGGAGATTCTGTAACATGTTCAAAGAATATTGGGCTGACATGGAAACTGTCATGCTTTGATGAGAAAAGTGAGCAGTGTGGGCAGAAGTTTCACATTTCTTTTTGGTCACTGGCATTCACAGGCAGAAGATGAGGATAATTCATTCACTGTAACTAGTGAAACCAACATGGCCACCATATCGAGTCTGAGTGCAGGCAAGATCTATGCCTTCCAAGTACGAGCTAGAACAGCAGTGGGCTATGGCCCATACAGTGGGAAGATGTATTTCCAGACTTTAATGGGAGGTAAGTGCTACCATTTTGTAGTCAAATATGTACATGATCATCTTTTCCTTGTGTGTGTCTGTGAGTGTATTGGCTGATCCTCTGTAGGTCTGCTACCAGACACTCCTACTTAACTTGTATTTCTCTATATTATAATTTTCATATGCAGATTTGTTCACTCAGAGAAGCTTCGTGCTATCAGAGTATATTGTTCACACTACTGCCATACTCCCCAGTCCTGCTCCTTGTTGGCTCTGTGCCTCTGACCAGCAGAAGCAGAGTGTGTCAGAAGAACTCTTTAAGGGGATGTTGCAGTACATAGCACAAAACACTGCTGGTAGCTTGGCCTCCAGCTTTCATGGGACATCTTACAGCTGAAAGCTCTGTGACAGTCTTACAGACAATGGGACACAGGACAAAAAGATCAGTGGGGCACAGGCATAGATGCAGAAGCTTGCTTCCCAGCAGTATTACCATTTATTTTGTGTGGATCAAAGGTACTGATATATGTTATCTGCAAGCTAAATTAGTAGGGAACAATAGGGTCAAAGCCCAGATGTAGAGCTAGCCTATACTTAAATGACTGGTCAGGTGTCAGTGGGCTAGGGTATGGAGAAGTGGATTCAGAGGGAGCTCTGGCTTTACAAAAATAAGAAAGAAGGCACTGGAGAAGGACAGTGACTGGAAAGCAAAGGGCTGGTAGCGATGGAATTATGGGTGAGACCTAGTTGAGTAAAAGGGAAACTCTTAACCATTCTGGTCCTCTGCAATTGTGTGTGTATATGCATTTGTCCTCCTTTCTAGGGGAGCGCTCCGAGATGGTGCAGGACCGACTGCCACTTATCGTGGGCTCAGCGCTTGGTGGTCTGGCCTTCTTGGTAATTGCTGCCATTGCCATCCTTGCCATCATCTTCAAGAGGTGAATTCCTTGACCTGCTCATGTGCGCTTCAGACAGTGGAACTTTCTTACCCCCACAACATAACCCCGTCCTAAGGGAAACAGCCTGATCTGCACTTATCCAGATGTCCTTGAGGTGCCACTTTGTAATTAAGGAAAGATCCTGCCCCATTACTCCTGTCTCAGGAGCCTCTCCTTTGGTAAACCACTCATGTACTTAGCTGATATTTGGCTAGTTAGCAATATGAACACAAGGAAAGCATTTTCAAGCTGGTGTTCAAAAGATATTTAAATGTATCACTGTAAAAAAGGGACTGTAAATTGCATTTTAGGCAAGCAAGTGGAGAATGAAACAATGTAGTAGAGAAGGAATGGTGGAATAAGTATTCAGATTCAGTTATTTAGAAGGTGCTAAATAGCCTTTCACCAAGGACCAAGAGACGAGGGCTCATTTGCTGAAGAGTAAAATCTCTACAACCCCAATGGTTCCATTGAACATTAACTCTTAAAGCATAGGTTAAAGAAAGCAAATACCACTTTCCATTTTGGAAAGAATAAAGGGCAAATAGGTAATTGTACAGATAATCTGTTCTAGCCAAAAAAGAAGGACAAATTTTAAAGAGAAAAGAGTAAGGGTTGCTACTTTTGTAGTGGTACAAAAGTAAACAATGAGGGGTTTGTTATTTGAAGAAAAGAAACAGTCATTACCCACTCCTTGAATTTACTGAGGTTTGAACTTAATCCTCTAGATTGTCAGTAATGGATTCTGTGCCTTTGCTCTACTGTGCCTCTGCACAAGAGGGACTTTTTAGCTTTTTCTATTGACCTAAAAATGTATAAACTACTTAACTTTAGAAAGTGACATCTAGTTTTAATGATTTCTTTTTTGTTCTCTTCCCTTTTCTGCATTTGTTTTCTCCTTCTGTGTATATTCTCTTTTTCTTTCTGGAGAGAAAAGAATTATCAAATATTGTTATAATTGAATTGTTGCCTCCTTTTGTAGCTTTGAATTGTTAAAAATCATTTCTTGTTACATCTGGAAATGTCTTATTATGTGCACAACTCAATAAAGCATCTATTTTTCTAAAAAAATAAACTAAACCCAGAATAAGTTAATATTACCAAAACTGTGTTGGGGAAAGACATGAATGGGTATCTGTAAATATAAATATAAACAAATATCATAAAAAATAGATTCATTTATACTTAAAGGATTATGCACATTTAATAGACAATTGTTCAGAAAAAGTGGAGATACAAAATTTCCATTTTAAATTTCTCCTTGATCAGAAAAGTAAGTTTGAAGATGCAGGAAATGAGGAACACAACATGAAATGAGTAGTTCTTTAAAAGGTTGAACATATGTAAAGTCAAATGCTATAACTTAAACTTGTTTTTATAAATTGTTAGTACACATTTGTTAGTACACATTTTTCAGGCAATATGCAATGTGAAACACCTATTTTAGCTAATTGTTTTGGGTTTTTTTCTAATGATGGAAAATGATTAATATGTTAGATAACCAGTGGAAAAAAAAACATTAATGTAGACCTGACTTTCAGGTTCACCTGCAGAGTTAGAGCTCTTAGGTATAGGCCCCCAACAAAGCCGATTTCTTTGCATAATATGACAGATTTTGGAGGTAGAATTGTCTGTGTTTTTGAAGTTTTAGCAGAATTTGAAGAGACAAGCCTGATATGTAAGAATAATACAGTTACCTGTTAAATGACAGAATTAGTTATGTTTGTAAAGAAAATAACATAATGTTTCATGATACTCTGTCTTCAGACGCTAATTGAATCAGCAGCTAAAAGGTCTTGTGCTGAAACAGCAAAAAAATACGAGTTAACACAAATCCATGTATACAGCAGGGATACTGCAGGGCACCATAGGGTTTCATTTACAGTCTTGTGTAATTAATATGATAATTGTAAACTAGCATGAACCGTAGATTTTTGGGAAGAAATGAACACTGTGGGGAACACAGAAAGAGGCTTGAAAATGGAATATGTATTTAAAGCAAACAAAGAATAGGATGAAATTTACAAAATAACTGGATCATGTGGGGGAAAATGCTTGAATCACACACATTTAGAAGGAGAATGAAATCTGAGAAATGCCTGTGTCAAAAAGGACCTATGCTTACTGGAAATTAAATGCATATATGCAATAAGCATTACAGTAATAAAGACCATACCTGTTTTGACCTGCACATGCAAAAATCACATCATGAAACAGATTTCTGTCCATCTGGCTCTTTGTGGTTGAGTTTGGGTATCATACTTACAAAAAGAATAGCCAATGTACAGCGAGAGTCCAGGAGGAGAAACAGTTGGGGAAAATCTGTACAAGCAGCTCTTAGAATGTTTTCAAATAACTTAAAAGGCATCACAGGAGATGGTTTAGATTACTATCGAAAAGAATAATTTGTTGTAATGGAATTAAATTAAAATGCAAATTTAACCTGAATAGCAAGAATATTTCCAAGACAGTAACGTCAAACTGTAATATTCTTTTTCAGGGTAGTGATGGAGGCCCTATCATTTGTCATGTCTAAAGTGGGGGTGCAAACAGTGGTGTAGAAACTACCACTTAGAAAACAGGCATGCACTGGTTACCAGGGGATGGGCAGGATCTTAACACCCATCTTGTACCCCTAAATTCAAGGATTCCCTGAGACTTGCCTTGAGAAGCCTATCCCGACATCCAATGAGAGACTCTTGTGTGTGTTTTGACTTTCCTTTCCTTTATGTCCTGCAGTAAAAGGCGAGAGACTCCATACACAGACCGCCTGCAGCAGTATATTGGTGCACGAGGTAAGTGGTTTTGAGCAACAGATGGCAAGGGCCTGTATCTTTTCAGGACTCGTTAACACCTATGTGTCTCGGGGTTTGATTCTGGTGATGTTTTGGGCTGTCTCCTCCACTGCAGGACTCGGAGTGAAGTATTACATTGATCCTTCAACCTATGAAGATCCCAATGAAGCTATTCGAGAATTTGCCAAGGAGATTGATGTGTCCCTCATCAAGATTGAGGAGGTGATTGGATCAGGTAGTGTGACACTCTGCAGATTTTAATGTGTTCTTCTTCACATTGAGACCTGGCACACTGCTGGCCTGAAATGGGCCCATGGATCCACAGTACATCAAGTGTCTTAGGATAGCTAGACTTGCTTTTTACTCAAATTCATCTTAACTTCTTACCCTTAGACGCTGGCTCCAAACCAAGTTTAAAACGCCCTAAAACTCAGAACTCCTCAATTGAACCCAGAATATGTAGTCTTCAATCTTCATCAAGAACTCTGCCTTAATCTAAACAATCCTAATAACCCTATTTCCAAGCACCGCCTGAAGTCATCCACAGTAGAATGCTTTAGTACACCTGACTAAAATTCACTGCTGTCTTTCCTTACTTGAGGTATGTTTCTTCTCTCCCTGACAGGAGAGTTTGGAGAGGTGTGCTTTGGGCGCCTAAAACACCCAGGGAAGCGTGAATACACAGTAGCTATTAAGACCTTGAAGTCAGGTTACACAGAGGAACAGCGGCGGGAGTTCCTGAGTGAGGCCAGCATCATGGGTCAATTTGAGCATCCCAATGTCATCCACCTGGAGGGTGTGGTCACCAAGAGCCGTCCAGTCATGATTGTCACAGAGTTCATGGAGAATGGATCACTGGATTCCTTCCTCAGGGTACCACAACCGGAGTCTCATACAACCGTTACCTCTTCATCTTGCAGTGTGCCAGTCTCAGATCTGATAATTTTGCCTGTCCTTCCTTTTCACTTCTGTCTCTTTAAGTCCTCAATTGCCTTTTTCAGATGTAATAGAAATAATTGCGAATTACCAGAGTAAGTGGTTTTGAGCCATCATGGTGAATATATTTCAAAAGCTCAACCATCATATAATATTTCTTCAGTATTTCAGACTTCTCCAACTCCAATAAGTAATGTAAACATTACATGTAAAAATTTTTTGTCTTTGTACATGGTGTTTCAGTTGCTTATGTGCATGTTCCAAAATTTGCCTTTCTAGTAATGTTTTTCAGACTTTATTCCATGGCATATTTTCAAGTTTCAACATTGTAATGAAGTAATGAAACTTGCAGTTATTTTTGGACTCATACTTTTCAATATTTTTTCTAGTAATGAAACATAAGTACAGGCATTTTTGTAGTATAGATGTTTCACTTCTCTTTTTTACTGATTCATACACTAACTCAACCAGGAATGCTTTGGCAGGCACATTTTGAAGACCATATGAACCCAATGTGTAGAACTGCATAGAGCCCATTGTAAAGATCTTTTTGGCAGATTTGTCTGCTGCCGTTCATTTAGCCATCTTAGTAGTTAGTGTGACTGGGCGTAAGATGCTAAAAGAGAATGTGGCCACAAGAGGCAATTTGCCTTCAGAAAAAGATCACTAGTGTCTAATTTCATTTGAGATTCATTGCTTTAAGCCCGCTCTCCTTATTTTCTGTCCATGCACCTTCAGATTTTGGCAGAAGTTAAGATTTATGTTCTCTAACTTCATAAATCTGCCTTGCTACCTTGCTGTTTGTTAACCTGCCCTGTTGGTTTCATGTTTTGTGGTCATAAAATCCTCTGTTTGCCTCCTCACTTGCAGCAGAAGGAGGGACAGTTCAGTGTGTTACAGCTGGTGGGAATGCTGCGGGGGATTGCAGCTGGCATGCGCTACCTTTCAGACATGAACTATGTACATCGTGACCTGGCAGCACGTAACATCTTAGTCAACAGTAACCTGGTGTGCAAGGTGTCAGACTTTGGTTTGTCCCGCTTTCTGGAGGATGATGCTTCAAATCCCACCTATACTGGAGGTCTGGTGAGTTCCTGCAATGATGTGAATTAGTCAGCAGTGCTGACAGCTATACTTTTTTGCTGTGTTCCTCCTTGATTTGGTGTACCCTTTTTAGTCCATCTTGAGACCATAGAAACCAATGAAGTAGAGCCTTCTATCTTTCGTACTATTTGTTCCAAACCAGTAAAAACCAAAAATAATTGAATATCTGATCCACTCTGCCATGTGAAGTCTCTGTGCTGTTCATTTTGGCATGATGGTGAGAAGGTCAAACCTCATAGCCTGATGTAGCTGTTTTCCTCCCCCTTTCATTAGCTTTTTACAGGGAGGATAAAGGACTGAAAGACAGATTGAAATCATGTACCACCACTCTTTGAGGAAAGAGTTGCTTTTTTCTTACAGAAAAGATAAATGACCTAAGTGTATTTATGGGCATATAACTAACCATCAAATGAACTCATTGCTTATGAAGTTATGACATCTGCTACACACACTACAAAACGGGTGGGAGTATAACAGATGGGTTGAGGATGAAGGGGATGCAGAAGAATTCAGTCACTGAAAAGTGAAACAATTTTTACATACATACGTTTTGAAGAACCAGCACCTGAATGGTATTTCATCTTGCAGGTCATACCTGCAGTCAGAGAGGTCAAGATGGAAACAGAAAGGAGCTAATACTAGCCACTCAGTGTTATCTGTCCTTAGTCTCTCAGGTTGGGATTATTTAAATGGTTTTAGATTTCCAAATTATTGTGACTTTCAGGAGGATTTTACTACATGCCACTTTTAAATGCTGCAATGCAGAGCTATGACAGTTAAAATCATAATATTTGTAGCAGAAAGGAGTCATAATTCTCTCTTTTCATCTAGATTTCTTAATAAAATGAAGTTGAAACCTTCTATATAGTTTGAATTTAAACCAACATCTACAAGACAGAATCAACTGCTCAGAGCTGTGCTGTGCTATTGGCATCTGATTGTTTCAGTAACGTGGTTTTCACAAAGAGTCCTTATCTCACTAACATTATGGTTGCTTTCTGTCTGCTTTCTAGGGCTGCAAAATCCCTATCCGTTGGACTGCCCCTGAAGCAATCCAGTATCGCAAGTTCACCTCCTCCAGTGATGTCTGGAGCTATGGCATCGTCATGTGGGAGGTGATGTCCTATGGTGAGAGGCCTTACTGGGACATGTCCAATCAGGATGTAAGTTTTAGAAATGCTGAGAATGTGCATCTGCCCCTCTGTCCTGTATCAGTTCAAGTGGAAGAAATCCATAAATACCAAATGATTGAAGGTCTTTCGTCTTTTATTTTCCCAGCCATAATAAAGCTTTTTTTATTTTTCCTGTAGGTAATTAATGCCATTGACCAGGACTATCGCCTGCCACCACCCCCAGACTGCCCAACTGTTTTGCACCTTCTGATGCTTGACTGCTGGCAGAAGGAACGGGTCCAGAGGCCCAAGTTTGAGCAAATAGTCAGTGCCCTAGATAAAATGATTCGCAAGCCATCTGCCCTTAAAGCCATTGGCACTGGGACCAGCAGGTGAGATGAAGATTTAATGCAAAATAGTTGGACTTGCCTCTTGGTAGGCATCATGAGGAAAAGCCAGGAACAAATCAAGCTATATAGTTTTTTTTTCCAACTCTCCCATCTGACACTGGGAATGAACAGGAAGGAAAAAAACAAGAGGAAGAAGATTGGACAAAATGTGTATCCCGATTCAGTTAATGGGTGAAAAGGAGTTGTGATGATGAATGTGACAGGAGATAAATCTCGATGAGTTGTCCTGAGGATGAATGAGTGAGGGACCATAGGAATGAAGGGAGGGACACAACTGCATGCAGCTGCTTAAGATATTCTGTGATCACACAATACTGTGTGACTGCAAGAGATGTAGAAGAAAAAGAAGACCTTAGCTTATGGAGGGGAGGAAATCTCTAGATAAGAGTAATTAGAACAGCAGCTTGCATCTCATATTTTCCCAACTGCATTTTTCAGCTTGATGGAACAAGAGGCAGGAGGTCAGCAAAGGAGAGGTCTCAGGGGGGAATAATGGTGCCAAGGTTAGATGGATGGTGGGCTGATGATGAAAAGACATCCTGCTGGCCTGGAGAGTTTTTCCCTGTGGTTATAAATCTTGTCTCAGTGGAATGTACTCCACAGCTGGGAGAGGAGGAAAGTAACTAGTGATGTCCAGTTTACTAAAAGCAGAATGTGAAGAGTGTTATATCTTCAGAACAGATTCAGATGGTGGGGATAAAAAGTGTGAACAGTCATTTCTTTGGCTTTTTACTGCTGTTGTTTTATCTGATGGGTGTTGGAGCTGAAGCAATACACTCCTTGACTCTTAGGTTACTATCTGATCCAGGGAAAGCATTTAGGAGAGGGAGAGTTAGTCACAAAGGTAAAAAGGTGTATAAGGTCTCATCTTTCTTTCAGAAACCTCCTCACTGCAGCCCTTTGCTCAGCTAATAGGTCTAGATCCAGTAAGTGTGGAAAGATCTTGGGCAACAACAAAAGAATGTACCTGAGCAAGTAGGGCAATGGAAAGGGTCAGTTTCTTGTGTTGGTTGATTGCTTTCAGGGAGGAAAAGGGACACAGGTAGCATAGAAACAGCAGATCAAGGTGGGACTCTAGGAATCAGGGCATGTAGAACAAATGTCATTGTTCTTCATTCAGTACTTTTCAAAGGTTGTGTTCTCCTTCTCATAACACTTTAATAGTGTGGTCAGCTGAACTTGAAAACTTGGGGTTTAGAACCTGCCTCTTTTGCAGACCATCTCAGCCTCTTCTGAGCAACTGTCCTCCAGATTTCCCTTCGCTCAACAATGCCCATGAGTGGTTGGATGCTATCAAGATGGGCCGTTACAAGGAGAATTTTGACCAGGCTGGTCTGATGACGTTTGATGTCATATCACGCATGACTCTTGAGTAAGTAGTGGGACAAGAGCAAAAGATACCAGACACTGAGTTTTCCATGCAGAATGTGAAAGCAGTGTGAGAAATGTTCAGTAAGGGCTACATGGAGAATACAGACACATGAAAAAGGAGAGGGAAGCCAAAAAAACTACTGTTTCTTACATATTATTAGGGCCTCTGGACATCATCCATACCATGATACACTTGTAGTCTGTTCCTGTAAGCACGAATATTGATCCAATGTGCATTGGAAAACATACCCTCAGTGTCACAGAGAGACTGTTCACCAGAATGTTCATGACAGCTACCACAGGTAATAACTACTTTTAAGTAGACGTGTAGAATCAGCCACACCATATACTGGATTGAAGTGTTATGTAGAAGACAGGAGCCAGGAAAACAAATGTTCTTGGAATCATAAAATGGTTTGGGTTGGAAGGGACCTTTAAAGATTACACCTCTGCCATGAACAGGAACATCTTTCATTAGATGATGCTGCTCAGAGCCCTGTCCAACCTGACTTTGAATGGTTACAGGGATGGGGCATCCACAACTTCTTCCAGCAGCCTGTTTCTGTGTCTCACCACCCATTCCTATCTCCACTCTAAAACTACCCTCTTTCAGTTTAAAACTGTTGCCCTTTGTCCTGTCCCTACAGAGTCCAGTAAGAAATCTTTCTCCATCTTCCTTATGAGCCCCCATGAAAAGTTCTCAAGAAGATCTTTCTGGAGCCTTCTCTTCTCTTGGCTAAACAACTCCAACTCTCCTTTTTCCAGAGGAGATGAGTTGCAACCCCCTGATCCTTTTCGTGGCCCACTTCCACTGCTTCTTTTTGTACCTATCAAGTTCTGCCAATGCCCCCCTCCACCCACACACATTTGTCAAGCAAAAGCCTTGTCGGGCTGTTTCTCAGACACAAATATGTGCACATATATACCCATACACATTGATGGGGATCTACAGCAAAATGGATATTCAGAACAAGCAGCCCTTTGTAATGATTTCTATGTCCTCTGTTCTTTTGCAGAGATATCCAGCGTATTGGCATCACCCTCATTGGTCACCAAAAGAAGATTCTAAATAGCATCCAGCTCATGCGAGTCCATTTGAATCAACTTGAACCAGTTGAAGTGTGATGTTTACATTATCCTTTTTCCACTAGTCTCAAACTCTGGAAAGGTTCTGGGGGAATTCAGAGGGATTTTCACTGTAAGAAAAAAATGTCAGTACACTACTTGAAGACTTAATGCACCCAGAGAGTGCAAACTACATTTCCTGTTCCATGAACAAAAACAAAGCCTTGCTATGATTTGAAAGCAGAGCTAAATGACTGGTGACAATTCAATGTGTCTGACTTCATACATTGGGAATGGGTTTGGGGTGGGAAGGTTATAATAACAAGGGACGGAGATGAAATAATAGCTTGGACAGATCACAAGCACCTGTTGCCTCTTCTCTGCCAACAAAAGGTATCTGACAACTTTACAAGGTCATCAGCAAGCTTTATATATGGCCGAGAGCCCAGCAAAGTTACAAAGACATAATAAAGGCAACAAAAAATTAGCATTTTTTTTCAGAAGAATGCCATCATGGTCTGACAGATTTTTATTCAGATGGAGATGAGCATGAGGCTATCACTTGGTATGCCAGCTCAGTCCGGAACTGAAGGTCCAGATAGTGCATAATATGTGGTAAGCAATAACCGTGTTACCTCCTAAAGAGGTTGAGAGTAAAGGATTCAAAATTCAATGCTATTTCATGTTCTGTTCTTGGGTCTGCTCCATGGTGGAAATTACTAATCTTTTGTGGTTATGTAAGGAACAGTCTATCCTTAGTGCTACACAACTCTATTTATAGGACTACAACAGAAGGGAAAAATAAGGATTCCTAGAATCCATCCAGCTGAATCTGCAAGTGGAGAGGGAAACAAGTAGGTTCTAGTTCTCACAAGCCCAGTCTTGTGAGGAAAGTTGTGATATTCTGAAATCCTAAGTACCCAGAACTTGGGTTTTGTTCTCTTCTAATCCCCTTACAGACATTGAAGAGCGTAACAAAAAAAAAATCCAAAGCCCTTTGCTGTTGAAAAATACTTCTTTTCCTCACCCTAGCCGTTGGGCACAGCTGTTTGAATATTGTTTACGAAGAAAATGCAGACCTTCAGTAGTGAATTCCAAGCAGACAATTGGAACAAGGGAGGTGAAACTCTTTCACCGCTTTTTGCCAAGAGCGATCAGGGATTGGTACTAGTCCCACAAGTCACTTCAGTCCCTAACAAAGCATTAACAATGTTCTTGAGATAACATCGATGTTGTTTGGTGGAGGTACATGACAGTGACCTGAATGACGTAGTTTATATACCCTTTCAGACAGACTAGTACCTGCTTAAGGAAAGATCTGCTTTGGGAAGGGACAGAACTTCAGGACTGTATCTCTGTATCTATCCCTATGCAGGAGTTAGAAACCATGAAGCCGAGCTTGAGAGGAAAACTCATGCACTTGAGAACTATGCACTTGCTACCTCATCAGGACATAAGGGAGGGAAAGGGAAATGGGCCTGTTAAACAAGACCCTAATGATGATACATTTTTTTGCGTCTAGAGGAAAAAACCCAGCTGTTCCAATCTGTGCTCATCTGCTGGCTCACTGTGAACTAGTCATGGACACTGTATTTCTCCAAGTGTCAAGGTTAGACTATCACAACTACATCAGATACTACTCCTGTACAAATTTAAGGATTCACCCAATCAACCCAGCAGTTGAAGACCAAGAAGCTGTGTTTAACAGTGATTGAAGAGTCCAATAATATGATGGGAGGTGCTCCAGAACAGTTGCTGTAGAATACCCAACACAGTTCAGGCCGTTTGTTTCACCATTAGAGCAATATTATCATTATTTTTTTTAGCTGAAGAGAGAGAATAGCAGTGCATTCTTTCAAGATATATAGAAGTCAATACAAAAACAATACAAGGAAATATGAATAAAATATTCATGGCAGTACAAAGAGAGTGTGAAGGTTTAAAAAACCCCACACATCAGACTAGAGACCAACGCTAGAAAATTTCGGTCTGTGCTTTTTAAGGGGTTTCTGGAAACTTGTAATACTCACACATCCAGTCCCATGTATGCTGACTGACTGTCAGCTCCACCCACGGCATCTAAGACAGAACAAGTGTTGTCCTCTTAAGAAAGCATATTGAGCACAAGATGTTGAGGGGAATCTGTGGTCTCTAGCACCTTCCATATATATTCACCAGAGGACAACTGTGCATGTATACATCTTCATATATGGGTGTATTCTAGAAGTTCTGTGTGCCATTTGGGGAAACACAGCAGCCTTTCTTTTCCATGCCTTGGGTGGTCAGGATCAGTGAAGAAACTAGCAGTCTAGTTCAAATCCCAAGGACTCTTCAGCCTAGTGAAAACTTACATGCAGAAAATACGTTCTCTCTTCGTGCAATGGGAGGCAAAATGAGAGCCTTGTGTGCATCTTACTCCATTGACAATGAGTTTTAGTAGCCCCTTATGGGGAGCTGCAGTGAATTAACCTGCTTGGCAGTAGTTCAGGCAGTACATTTACTTTAGCATATGCGTATAGCAAAGTTGTTTTCACAGTCAAAGGAAAGGGACTTGCTTGCCACATCAAGAAAGGCATGTAGTGATTGACCATCATAGATCTCCTCTTTCTCCTGTTATGAGGCATGTTGAAATGTCCTTATGATAGTTCCGAGTCAAGCGTCAAGATGTCATGACTGTGGCTAGAACTGCACAGAACAGGCGTAGCATCTCAGACTAAGTGCAAATGGATAATTCTTTTCTCTAAGAAGTCTCTCCATTCTCTTTATCCTCAGTGTGTTCTCTATTTTCAAGTGCTTATTTTTTCCTGTAGTTTGGGATGCAAAGGTTTTACTGTTAAGCAACTTGTGTTATTTGTCATCATGTCACTCCTCAACTCTGAAAGCATGAAGGAAAGGCAGTCATGGCAAAAGCATTAGGAATATCCTGATCTTACTTTTCTCAATCATCTGAGAACAGAAATCCTACATTCTGTTTCCACAGTCATCTGGGAAGTTCTGCAGTATTTGAGCACCCTCAACAGGTAGGGATAAAAATCAGGAGGGAAAGGAGTGGGGCTTATCTGGGCATCTGATGTCTGTCCTTCACCAGAACAGTAAGAAACAGCGACAGAAAGTCTTACAGAGCCGTATTGTTTGCCAGAGGAGCAATGGGAGATTAACAAGTTATTGCCCACCTTTACTCCATATGATTTCTATAATACGCACTGTATAACGATAATGAGTAAATCAAATGTGCGAGGATCAATGCATTGACTTTCTTGAGGGCATTAGGCATTTGTATAAAAGCTCACGAGTCACACCTACAGTTAAAAAGAATATATTGCAAAGACTAATAGCTTGAATACCAACTTCTCACTGTCTGGAAACAGGAAGAAACTTCACCTGAAGGCAAGCTGTTTTATAATTATTCCTGATGAGGTTCCTTGAACTTGCCTTTTTAGTGTCAGTTGCTGGAGAGCCTCCCAGACAGATAATTGGATCTGCACCAGTATGTCAGTTAATGTATTGTGCTGCCAAAGAGCACGTCGGGCAAGCAAGTTCCCACCTATGCCTCTTTGGCAGCGAAGTGGAATTCTCAACCAGAAGCTACATGCCTGTGCAGTGCCTGCCTCACTAAGCCATGGCATGTTTGTATCAGAAGCAGCCCTGCTCACTGGAGTGTTCAAAGACAAGCACATAAACTAAGATTTTTGCATCCACGCCTGAAACGATGCTGAGGAAAGCCTCACTGATGGTATGATTTACACAGTGATTCCTGGGTTTCAAACCCAAGTATCATCAGTGCATATGCAGGTGAAATGGCCTGCAGTCCCTGTTTGGTGTTTTTGTTTTTTTGTTTGAGTATTTTTTAGTTGAACAATGTAAACTTAGTGCATGCTTCAACAACACTATATTAGGGCTAATTGAGGGAGTACAAGCTGCTTAATGGAGAGAAATGCTAAAAGAGTCTGTCTGTTTAGTACAAATATATTCAGCACCTCGGGCTATCTAGAAAAAAAAGAAGCTGCTGAAGTTTCCTTAGTCCCAGACAATTCATATGTTACGAAGCTGAATGAAACCTGTGGGTGTAGTGGGAAAATATGAGCAACACCAAGAAACTTACCTTTAAGAAGCAAACAAGGATAGAACTGTCCCTACCACTGGATCTTCCTCAGTCAGGAATTCCAGCCAAGTCTACCTGAGGGATACGAAATGCAGATAATGAGCTTGAATCCGTCTTGCCGTTGGCTTGGTTTCTCACCAGTCAGCTACACAACTCTTACACATACAGATGCAGCTAGGCAATAGATTGGGGTTCAAGGCAAAATCAGTTCTTTCCTAAAACCAGAGGATGCTGGAGGAGCAATTCAATCAGCTGATCACATATTCTATGCTAGCAACTATTCATGGGTACCAAGCATCCTGAGGATTGCAGATCAGATATAAATTTGAATCTCTGGATATCATTAAAAGACAGCATGGAAGAGCAAACCTCATGCCTGACTGAAAAGCTAGTCTAAGCCTTCACCTTTCAAATGGCACCTCTCTCAGAACTTACATTTTATTGTGATATTCAAGGTCATTGTACTCTGTGTATGAAGCTGTTCCACTTCAGTGTTACTGAAAGGGCTGCACTGAGCAAATGAGAAATCACCGTGTCTTCTAGACCTTGTCAATCTGTAACTAGGACCTGTTCAAAGAGGAATCGCTCCCCCTAGTGTGCTGAAATACAGAGCTGCTCTCAAAAAGCCTTGGAGCTTTGCTGTTTCATTTCCCTTTTCCAGGTGATGAGAAAACTCTGTTCTTGAAATGTTCTCAGCTGAAACATGCAGATTCATGGAAACATACTGAGATTTCTTTCTAGTTTCTTCCATGACCTCTGTTCCTTGAGCAAACAGAGTAACGGGGTCTTTCAGTCAAGTGCTGTAACAGCAAGTCACAAGTATGAGTGCAGTGGGTTGGTGTCTATGCCTCAACTAGTTAATAGAGTTTAGTCTGTTATTTATGTCTCTTACACAAGATCAAGTGTGCTAAGATAACAGTGATAAAGTTGTTCGCTTTTGAAAACTAATCCCTTAAATTCAGGCCATGCCAAGTAAGGTTGGAGTTTTTTCTAGTTTACAGTGACACTATCAATTATACATGCTGCTGGCTAATACTAGAATTTTAGTTACATCTGTGCAACTCTCTCTCATTGCATTTTAGTAACTTTTAGCCAAACCTGCTACTGCCCATGCATTTGAGCAGTTACAACAGATTGATCATTTATAAACAATTCTGTTAATGAGAACAGACTAGTCCTCTCTGAACATACTGACTTTGCAAGTGGACAGGAAATAAAAAATAAGAAAATTGGGTTTTTTCAGAGATGTCAGCTAGTTTGACAGATATGAATGACAAGGTACTATCTCAAATACGCTATTTTAAAATAGATCTATAAATGTTGCTCTGAGAAAGGACAGAAGTTATAATGTGCCCTGCCATCTCTCTTATAAGTTGAAAAACTGTTGCTATTTTAACCTGACATCTCTGTGGACTCATAACAAGAACAAACTAATAACAACAGCAATAATAACAATGATCACGATAAACCAATGTGGGTTTTTCCAGTGAAGAGAACTACAGTAAAAATAGTCAACAACTGGGTTACCTGCAGTTCGTGCTGAGAAGCAATGGTTGGAAATTTTTTGACAGGTAAAATATTCTTGCAAACTGAAAGATCAGTCTATCAGACCCACCAGTTAGGAGACTAAATGTCTTCTCTTCCTCTGAACTCATATCTTGAATTTAGATCCTCTGAGTAAGCCTTCCTGTTGTGGATACAAGTCTGCACATGGAACCTCCAAACACCTTCTGCAGGTTATACAAAGTTCTGGAAATAAGACCAAGTCTTCTCACAAAAAGCCATAAGCGTATTGCCATGGAAATTAAGGCAGAAGAGGAACACTGATCTTTACCCTCAATGACATTTCATTTCACCTCTTGAACCACTGATGAGTTTACCTTACACTTGACTGAAGAAGCTTTGCTAGAAAAGCATCAAATCTTTATTAATTCAGGAATAATGGATCAACCAGATACCTTGGACTGTTTTCCCCGTGGCTATGATAATTTTTAATTGCTGTTTGCCTGGCACTTTTTATACACTACCCAATTGTGATAAAGAGCTCTTTGTAATCTGATATTTCTGCATTTTCCACCATCGTTGGGTCGGATTTACTTCTTTATACTCTAAAAAATTGAAATATTTAAATGTCTCCTTGTCACACATCTTGTTTGGTCCTCCTGTCATTGCTGTGGTTCTCTTCTTCACATTTTTGGCCTTCCCTTTTAAGAAGAGAATTTCAAGAACAGACAAAACCAATCTCACTAATACTATACATGGACAGGAAAACAGCCTCTCACGTTTACTTATTTGGCCACAGATCACAGTAAGCCTTTCACAATTGAATTCTTTGACTACTAGGACATTCTGAACTTTCTGACATAAACATTTGTTTAGGAAACACATTCTATGTAGATAGAAAGTGCACTCTTTTTTTTCCAGCTGTCAAGGTCTACCCTTAGATGAGAGTTTTCAAAAATGGATTTTTATAGAATCATGAAATCAAGTATATAGGCATTCTACAATGCTAAGCAGTCTTTAATCAGTATTATCAATCTAATAGACGATAAAATGGTCCATAAATCAAGTTCAGACCACATAAGATCAATTTTATGAGAGCTTTGCTGTCCACATATTTCAGTGTCTGCCACTTCCTCCCTAGACATGATTTTCCTTTGTTTGCTCAGGACCTTGTCAGAAGAATCAAACATTTAGCTATTCCTGGGTTGTAAGCCCTTCTTAAATACAAAAAGGAATGAAGCTGTGACTTCAATTTTCTGAAACTCCAAGGATAGAAGAGTCACAAATCCTGAGCCTTATTGCTTAGTGTTATTTTAATTGCAATTAGTCATTTACAAATACAGAATGTCTAAAAATGAAAGTGATTCAGAACCTTAGTCTTCCTAATGGCCTTATCAAAGGTAGGCCTTACTACCTGCCAAATACTGGTTCATGAACTTCTGGTTTGTATTCTACCAATTTTCTCCATTCCTGCTTTGAGTTTTTAGGTATATTCAGAGAGTACCTATCAGATCACATCCCTTATAAGGTACAGCTAGAGCAAAGTTAGATGAGATAAACTCTTAAGTGTGATCTGATGGATAAGCATATAATTCAGTCAACAAAATATTAACCAACTACATCCTCTCATCAAATAGGTTAGGTGAAGCAACTCTGGATCACAAGCTTGGGCATTTAGCTCTTCTAGTCTTTTAGTGGATCTAGATGGTCATGCTGTAAAATTATCCTGTCATTTGTTATGTAACTCTAACTGTGCTGTTGGGGTTGCACAGTACTGACTGTGGTGTATGTGCTCTATCATAGCAACTCAATATTTTCTCCCGACATCACTTGGGATCTGTGATCCCATTCACATGGGCACATAACCATGTGAATTACTGAGTCTTTTAATCTGATAATAGCAATAAAAATAATCTCCACCCCTTCCAGTCCCCTCTTTAAATTGGTCCATCATAATCAAGATCCCACAATAATGAACTACTCTTAAGTTCTTAAGTAATTGCATCCTTAGTGTCATAGTCATCAATCTCCCCTGCTCTTTCATTTTTTGGCATGCCAAGTTAGATCAAGGATTCATTCTTGGATCTCCTCTATCTCATTTAAGCACCTGGTTAGATGACAGCATAGGCAAAAAGAAGTATAAAGGTATCCCTAATCCAATGAAAGTAAACTGGAGAAGTAATTCCATTTTTTTTTCCAAGTTTGTAAGTGTAGTAGGGACTTAGACTGAATATTTTTCACCCTGAGGTTGAAAAATATCATTCAGATGATCTAGGGGGAGGACTCTGTGTCATAAAATGTCTCCATTTACACACCACAACTTCTTTTGAAATTCCCACAACATTCCAAAATTATTTGCTGAAGGCAAAAGCAGTAGAGGAATCTTGGGGGTTTGCCTGAGAAGGAGAGAAAATGATTTTGACAAGAATCAAGTCATAGCAGAGAGTAAAGACAGAGCATATGAAAGATTTATGTTCTTCAAAGGAAAAGGTGGAGGGAGCAAGAAGAACTTCCAGACTGGGTAGAAAGAACATAAGACACAAACAAGAGGTATACCCACGAAGAATTTGAAAAGTAAAACCTGCTTTGGACCTACAGCCTCAAAATAACAAAAAATGCAGCAAATCACAGCTTCTCTAGGCAACCTGTTCCAGTGCTTTATTATCCTCACAGTAAAATATGTTTCCCGATGTTCAGATGATGCTGTATATTAGTTTCTGTCAAATGCTCATTTTTCTTCCACTGGACACCACTGAAAGAGCTTATCTCTGCCTTCTTTAAACAGACCCTTCAGATTTCTGTACATGTTGAACCATCCCAGTTCTCTCAGCCTCACTTCACAGGAAAGAAACTTCCAGTCCCTCAGTTGTCTCAGTGGCCTTTTGTTGGACTCTGTGCAGCAACTCCATGTCCCTCTTGTACTGGGAAGCCCAGAACTGGACGAAAGACTCCAGGTAGTGCCTCACCAGAGCTGAGCAGAGGGCAAGAATCACCTCCCCTGATCTGCTGGTAGCATTCTGCCTAGTGCAGCCCACAATTAGCCTTCTTTGGGGCAAGGACACACTGTTGGCTCATGTTCAACTTGTGGCCCATCAGGACCTGCGTACTCTTTTCTGCAAAGCCATACAGCCAAAGGCATAATTTATAACAGGGAGTTTTGTCAGTGTTTCATCTTGGTGCAGGAGTTAAGGGAGATTTCCTCTTGATTTTGGGGGATGGAGAAAAGAACTATTCATATAATGAAATGCAAGTAGAAGCACAACAAAGAAAATAATTATTTACAAACATTAGAAAAGACAAACAAAAATGGAAAGAAATAGTTTATATTAATCTAATTCCTCTTTATAATCTTAGCTCCTATTTACAGTCTCTATTAACAGGGTAAAATGGAATCTGAGTGGATGTACCTACTTAACATTCATCGTGTAAGTGAGAGAAGTTCATCATGCACAGAGAAGCAGTGCAAGGCTTATGTCCCACTTCAATCTTATTTTATAGTGTGAGTAGGATGTAAAGGAGTTCATCAGCCTCATAATGGCTCTATTTAAACAGATCTTTTTTCCTCATAAAAGTAGTTCATTTAAAATGCCTCTACTTCAATGAAATGTCACTATATTTACAGTGAAGTAATCAAGAGTAAGATTAGACCACCATCTGTAGCAGATTTCATCTGAAAAATATCTAGCTCTCTGAAAAGTTGCTTCTATTAAGCTTGTACATGGAGAGATAAGTGACCCTCTTGTGGAAGCTTTGGTGCTTTCCTAATCTGAAATTAGACAATGGATGAGGAGCAGTTTTAACAAACAATATTGAAAACTCAGTGGGATGGAAGGATCTATGATGTTAGTTTCAGTAAGAGTAGATTTTGATGTTACCAGGAAAGAAATTGAAATAAATTTTAATATACACGTAGTACAGTCCTATATAAACACAGTGTGTGTGTCTGTATATATGTATCTGTACATATGTATTTACACCACAGGTATATACATATATACACCACATAGATGTTTAATAAGGAATAAGCATAAAAAGTTGAAGTAAATTCCTCTTCTAAACTCATTTCCTTGCACTCATAGATTGTGGCATTGACAATTGCCAAATACAGTGGCCAGATCATTGTCTAACATAAATACTCTATTGGCATTTATTGCACTATTGCAGTTTTTGTCAAATGACAGTCCAGCCCAGTACATGTTAAAGGAAAACCCCAACTTTATAGAAAGAAGAAATACAATAAGTAAGCTATAGAATTTGGAGAAATGAAACCAGAAACAAAATATGAAAATGAAAACAATTGTTTGGGATTTGCATTCTTTTCCATCTGTCCTGCAGAGATTTTCTGCTTTTCAAGGGCAATTCAGATTAGCAGTATAATGAAAAGATGATTCTCTCATGCAACAAGGCACTATGCTGATCTTCTCTGTCTTGTCAAATCCTGGCAGCAGAGGTGTTCCAGTATTTCAAAGAGAGTTTTTTTATCATAGACAGATAGATGTTTTGTATCAAGAAAGAGCCTTACTGAGAGTTAGCAAACATATCATAATTATTTACTTTTTCTACTCTAGGTTTAAGTGACCAGCGTTTTGAAATGTCTGCTAATTACCTAACACCTTATATTCCCAGTTCCATACTATCAGAAATATTTCCTGATACTCAGCCTACACTTTTGCTTGTCTAATGTCAATGTTTTATTTTTGAGGCCTTTTTGAAAATTTGCTCTCTATGGCTGTTATATGCTTTTTTGAAGTACATGATTAGGAGGCATGAGTTGATGTGATGTGATGTGATGTGACATGACATGAAGACTATAGGAGAGAATGGGAGAAGGAAATACAGCCCCATGTGAAAGACATTGGAAAGACAGCTTTAAAATGAAAATCACAAGTCTGTGCACTCTGAAGCAATGCTTTTCAATTTCAAAATGGTAGATAGGAAATTATGTGAATATTTCATATATATGTACTTTCAGACAGCTAAATTTTAAATTAGTAGTATCACTGTCACACAACCATCTGTCTTAATTGAAGGGGCAAAGCATGAAGCCATGGCTGTTATCAAATACTATCTTATAATATGTCTGGACCCACAGAACAACAGTTCCATTTGAAAAGAAAACATTATTAACAATATGGATACATTTGTACAATCAGCCCTTTGTGGTTTTTTAAGATAATTTTTATGCTGACTTTGTGTCCACAGACATCAGAACTTCATATTGCTTAACTCCATTCACAGTTGAGGTTGCAGAATTATTTTATAGTTGCATATGAAGAGCTAATGCTCTTGAGCACAAGAAAAAATACTGCATGAAGTTTCAGATTAGCTGTATTAGTGTTGTAATGGGTGATAGTGAAGTCTCTGACAGCTCTTGTCAGTACAATTATATTACAGAGTTCACAATCGGGATTAAATTTTGGGGCTTCTTTTCACTGTATCAGGCTGCCTGCAGGCTCAGCCAGCCATTTCCCTGTGAGTAGCAGTTCCACTAGGATACATGGACTAAAGACTAATTCCTTTTTTTTTAATGAAGACCAAATTTCTGGAGGAAAGTTCTCTGACAAGATTTGCCTGCCTTGGCAATTCTGAAGTTAGGGTTTGTGGAAGATACATGGACATGCTACTGATCGGACAGATTGATAGAAGGAGGAAGAAAAGGAGGGCAGATGGAAAGACACCCAGCTAGCATGTCATAAATAAAGACATCACAGCAGTTTAGCCCACAGGTGAATACCAAAGTAGATGAAATTGTAATGGTTGTTTCTGAAAACTTACTCAGTGGCCCGAGGATTCTTGACATCATCTCCCTTTTCCATTATCACCTTCACCAAACTGTTGGTTTCTTTTATCACAGAACTTTGAAGAGCAGTCTCTCCTGCAACACACAATTTCCTTATTGTCTATCACACCATATCAAACGTACCAGGAGCACTTCAACAACTAGAAATCCACAGCACAGCCACTGATATTTTATTAGTGAAAAACTGAGAGATACTTAGGAAAATACAGAATTTTCAACGATTTCCAGGAGAATGAGTAATGAATATCCATGAAACAAGGGAGATAAGTGTAAGATTTCTTTTAAGTCTCAGGAAACTCTCAAGACTCTCATCTTTTTTTCATGTTAGGAGTGACTTTGTAGAAGACAGTCTGGATTTTGTCCTGTGAGAAAGACCATAAGATCTGGTCTAGTTTCTCATCTATGCAGTGTTCATTTTATTTTGACCCAAAGGCAGATACTACAACTGTGAAATTACTGCCACTCAGAACAAAACAGTATTCACTGTCAGCATTTCTCATTAAAATGTTTTAGTACCTTGTTTATTCCACTTCTGTTCCCACTCATATTTTTACACTTCTGTAATAGCTTCTATGTGAGTATCTGAAGTACTTAGAAATGTTACTTTACCAAATTTTGCATCAGCCTTTGATTATGGTTCTGAAATAATTCGTATTTTATAGATGGAGAAACTGAGGCACAGAGAAATGAAGAATCTTGCTAATTGATAGGAAATTGACCATAATAAAATTTCACACATAAATCACTGTATTTCCTACTTTTTTCATACTTTTTCTGAAACAAAAGGATGCAGTTCTCACACAATGCACAGAATTGCTATGAAATCATTCTAAACAGTGACATCTTCCTTGAAAAATTCACAGAGTAAAATGCAATGTTCACCCTTAAATTTAGGCAAAACCACAAAATAAATACTACTGCTCCTGAGGGTTACATGAATGTTCAAGAACTTCAGATGCATTCTCCTCTCATGGACTGTGTTTGTTCAGGGAGGAGTTTCCTCTCCAGGACTGCTTACATTGATTCCTCTGGCATGTCTGTGTAGGAACATCTGTGAGAATGAGCTTCAGATAGGGAAAGCATCATCATCTGAATCCATATTGCATCTCATAGCACTGAAACTTGTCTGTAGAGTTTATCACAATGGGATCTTTCTCAGTTATCAATCCAGACAAATCAAATAGGAATGAGAAATGGTGAAGAAGAGTTGAGAATGGGCTACGTTCCAAGAAGAAAATCAACTTACAGGCTTCTTAGGTTATCATAACAACATAGTTTAGGTACATAGTTTTTTAGATGGTGTAGGTACAGGTATCTAGAAGCATCAAGAAACTGAATCATGGGACAATGAAATAGAACATTGCTGAGTGGATAATTTTTAGTAGCTTTTGGGGATCCTGAGTGAATGAATCTCTAACATGGTTTTGGGCCAATTTTGATCATTTGGGTGTCCTGGTACTGTCCTTTCAGTTCAGCATTTATACCTGCTTACAGCTCAGGTGTTGTTGTTTCATTGACAAGCATTGGGGCTGCCTCTATCAAAGCTGAGCATCATCCACAGTGCCCCACAAGGCAGTCACATTAAGAGCTGTCTCCCACACTACACCTAGAGATACATGAATAAATTAGCCATCTCATTACTGAATCCCCACCATTCAGCCATTTCCACTCCAGCCTGGCAAATTTATTCCCTTCTATAGCTACGGTCTTGTGCCATTATCCAAACAGGCAGGCCCCAGACACTTTCTTGTAAAATGGTATTTCAGTCTAGACTAGTACAAGAAGGGGAATTACCTCTCTGATGAGTACCACAGGTTTTACAAGCAAGAGGTTTCTGAATAGCTTGTTACCCTTCAAGGCCTGGAGCAGGGGAGATTACCAGACCCTGGAACAATAAATACTGTCCATTCATAGTCATACATTTGTTACAGGAAATGAGTTTTGCTGCATCAGCAAACCAGGCTTGGTTAGAGGTTTTTGTTCTCAAGAGAGCAGACACTTGAGAACTCTCAAGGTACATATATAAATGATCCACCTTTTATAGATCAGAAATTTTGCATAGCCAGAAGGTCCATAATTCAGCTCTTAAATTACTAGAGAGCTGATGAAAATGTCACAAAGAAAATACAGTTCTGACTCAGGGTTCCAGCATTCCAGGGTTATTGCACATTTACTACACTTGACCAGACTTTGTACAAGGTGTAAAAATACCTTCAAATCTTACACCACCAGGCCTCAGCATTTTCTTGCACACAACATCTGAGATCCATGCAGAAATTGCGCATATTTCTGGCATGATTTCTGGATTTTTGTTCCCATTTCAAGCTCATCAACCACTCTCAAGTAAACTGGACCATTGATTTTTGTCGTAGTACAAAATGCAGTAACCAAATCCTTTCTTTCTGACAGATGGAAATACACTGGCAGAACACAAAGCTGTCTCTTTGATTCCCATCCTTCTGCTCTAACCAGGAAATTCGAGTAAAAAAAAAAAGAATACTAATTAAAGATTCAAACCTTTCATGTTTTTCCATCCCAGCATGGGAGCCTCAGCTGAATACAATACATAATGACCCCTCTGGAAAGATTGAAAATAAAGATGTCATTGTTAAGAGAAAAAAAACAATTTTAAAGAAAAATAAAGGTTGGCTTCATGCCCATTGTAATTATCTCTGATACTGAGAGCCACAGGGGTTCTGCCTGTGTGGATCCAGCCAGCTTTATTTGCCAAAATGAAAAAAAAAAAGAGAAAAACTTAATCAGTTTTATTAACTTAAGTAAATTAAGATGATAGCCTATGAGAATATACTAACAATATGCAGCATCATGCTTTTCATAAGGACATAATGAAAATCCTTCCACCTCCTTTTAATGGGGTGGGCTGTGCTTCAAAATTGATAAGTCAAGCCTGCAGTTACTCACAAACATGCTGAAAGGGCATGATTGGGGTAACAGAGAATCTTGCCAACAGATAGTACACCACAGATATACAAGGCTGAAGAACCAAATTAGAAAACGGGCTCTCTCTCTGACCTGCATCTGCAAAATGCCATATAGAAAATGAAGAAGGAGCTGAAAGGATACAGAGAGGTCTGGAGTATGACTGAACTGTTAGCACTTGTACAGCACTCACTGTCACTGCATAACACCAGGTAGTGCTGTCAGCAACTCATCTTTACAGGCAGTGAGACACCTGACTTATTAAAAAGATAGTTAAGATTAAATGCTTGTAATGGTTCCTGGATGGTTCAGTATTATAAACATCTGCAGTTACAATCCAGGACCTCTGTTTTGTTGCCCTTCAGCACAAGGAAACAAAGTTATCATGTGTGTATAGTTGGATGTTAGTCTCAATGAAATATTGAAAGAAGCTGTAGGACTCATCATTTACCATAAATCCATTATGGAAAGTAGGTCCTGAGCCTCCATAAGTATCCCAGAAGAAGATGGGAGAAACTCTCCTATCAAGTCTTCTGAGTTCCCTTCATATGTTTCTCCATGGTTTCTGAGCACTTCATAGAAAAGGAGGCTGTTCTGAAGTTGTTACATCTCTCTATCTATGCAGACTATGATGCCTGCAGTGTTAGGAATAGGCAGCAATGTAGATCAGTTTAGCAGGTTCCTCAAGAAAACTGATGATGTCTTCCTATTGGTTGTCACTTCCAGAGATAGTCAAGTATGAACTCAGATTAAGATTTTCCTTAAGATAAGGAAAAGATAAAGAGAAAAGCCCTGGTAGCTGGTTACAGAATAATGAAAAATTTGAACACAGAGTCGCAGGAAATTAAAAATGCCGTCTGAAGTTAAGCTTAAGGTAAAAATTTTCTCAGAATAAAATAAACATGAAGGTCTGGAATGTCATTTCATTGGGATCTACCCTGGATAGTCCAAAATCACACTTTCTGCCAATTCTGAAGTCTGAATCAGATTACAAATGCTTGGGCGTCTGTGCTTGAGGGGACTGTTTTGTGGCCTTACAGAACTGAATATGTGCAGAAGGATCTCTTATAATTCTACCTGAATCTTCTGGGTTCACCTAATTATTTTCTTTAGTTCTCCATGTTCTTTTGGGCTCTCTAATCAACTTTATTGCTTTATCTTTAAGGATAAGGTCACTGTCTGTATAATTCTACCTTTGCCTTAAAGTTTGCATCTGTGCCTAACATGCTCTTATCTTTATTCTCAGCAGTTTGTTCATGATACTAAAAGGCCTAAAATGAATTTTTAAAGTCTACCATTAAAATTCTTTGAAGGTGGAGTAAATGCAATATCCCTTAATTAAAATCTTAATCAAACTTCTGTAAAATATATCTTATTTGGAATGATTTTTATAGTAGGTGCTCATCACCTGATTGGATATGTGCATAATAAGGCTAAATAGTTGTACAGATCTGATGAACTTTGGTGACAGGGCTGTGGGAAGTGTTCAGGAATTAAGAAATTACATTCTTTTTATTACAGATTTTTTTTCTTCTGGTAACAAAACCCCACTTTTGAGAATGGTGAAAACCTGATCACTTTAGTAAAGCATCATTAAACATGTTTTGATTACAACTATAATGAAGAATATCAAAATATCGCTTGTCTGGTACTTCCATGCTCTGAAATGCTATTGCTAATCTGTAGTGAAGTCCCAGTGGATAAAGGAAGAGAGGAGGGAGAAGCTCCCAGCCTTTGAGTCCTTCCTACCTTTCAATACTGGAATTAATCTCAGCTCATGCCTCACTAGGCTTACTCTTCCCAGACATTTTTGATTGTGTTACTCACCAATTATTCATATTAAGATGACTCAAGTGATGAGTACATACAAGTATGAAAGCTTTTCATTATTTCATTATCAAGCCTCAAAGGAATCCTTAAAGCCTGAAGGTTGGTCACAAATTATGATTTCAGTTTGACTGTCAGATAACCTTTCCAGATTTTGAGGCTGTCATTCCAGGTATGTTTGTTTAAATACTGTAACAGTGTCACAGTATTTAAACAAGGACAGAACTTCACTTGCTTTTAATTGAACAAAGAAAGCATCTGCTCCCTTTGGCAGGAAAGTTTTAGCTTTCTACACAGCACTTTAGTGGTGGTATCAGTAGTGCCATTTCATTCATCCTATTCAAACAGCTGCCTCAATGCAGCTAGGACTGGCTTGGCTGATAGTTCAGGTAACAACAGTTCTAACACATGTTAGTGGCCTGCAAAATAAAAATATACAATTTTTTCCAGGACACAGAGCTGAGCACCATGAATTTTGCAAGGAGAAGAGCAGCAGAATATATATATTCACCAGTCTATTTTTGCAATGCTTTAATTTTGGGGGGGGAGGGGGTGGGCGGTGGTATTTCTTTTTCCTCTCCTCTCCTCGAATCTCCTCAAATCTCCTCGAATCTCCTTTCTTTCCCCCAAAGACTTAGCAATACTGTCCTTGAGAAAAGAAGCCCAATATTGAAGTGGCAGAAAATCTGATGACATACGGAAAAGTTACCAGAAACATGCATGGATGTGAACTTCTTGGGACTGTAGAAACTGAACTCGAGAGTCTCACGGAGGTACACTTACTTTGCACAAAGCTTGTATTTCTTTCTTCCCACTGGGCTGGAAAGACTCTGTGGATGAGGTTTTCTCCATGCTAAAGAGGGAGAAAAAACCATCCAAACCTTTTTAACCTTAATCGAAACCTGTTTACATAAATTTATACAAATGCAAAGACAGATTGAAAATGACCCAAATGCTAATAAATCTACCTAAATTTCCTAAGCATCCAGAAATTAGTCCTTCATATCAGTTCCTGTGTAAAGGCTCAAGATTTAGGTTGGTGGTGATTTATTGTTTTGGAAGTAAATATAATGAATTTGGTCAGAGACAGGAACAGTCTATTTTATTTTTCTAACACTAAAAAAATGTGCTGAACTGAGAGCTGCCCAGAACAACTCACCACAAAAAGGCCTATCTCCATAAACTACCTCAAATGTTTATCTAAACTGTAACCCCTCAGTCTTGGTGGTTACTCTCAGATGACGGGCAGCTCGGCAGTGAGGATGCCGCAGCCATTCTGCTGCAGTGAGAATAAATGAACACAAGGCAGCAGCAGAGCTCTGAGTGGAGAACAGGGAGGGCTTGGGGAAATTCATCTCTGCCTGAATTGGAGATACTTGCTCAGTATGTCTGTTTGGAGGAGATATATATTTGGCAACCCCAATGCAATGCAAGCCATTTGAACTAGATTTTAGTTCAAGTGGCTACAAAAATCAACCTAACCCCATCTAAGCGTTCATCTTTAACTAAGCCATTGATACATGGATGTGTATCAGAACCCATGTATAAAAAGTGTGCAGGCTTTATGAGGCCAGATTTATAACCTTGGAATGCAGCTGCTACCTTTAAATATGAGGGAGTTTGTCCATAAAATTATATACCTTGTTCTAATTCCCGGCTTGACTGCCCCCTGGCTCAGACAATGAGTCTCATTTAGTTAATTTGAAAATGCTACTTTATCAGCTAACAGAGATTTTGCAATGCAATTTAAAAAAAAAATGCAGCCTTCTTTTTCTGCCTGATTTAATCACATTTTCTTGAATTGGGTCACATTTCTGGCTCCGGAGTCCCACAGTACAAACTCCTGCCTGCTGCTCAGAGTTAAGCCATTTGCATGAAAGGAGGACAAGTAACTAAAGAGCAAGTTTTGTCCAAAAGATTTGGAATATAATGATTCCCCATGGAAGGAAAGAGCGTCCTGTTCCACATAATGATTTGCGTTCTGAGACACTGAAGGACCCCTTGGAAAGAGTTTTCAGTAAGGTTCCTCACTCCCCACAGAAATCCTGCCATCTTTGGATAAAACATGTTATGTTGTTCAGTAACTAAAAAAAAATCACATACATAGATGAGCAGATGATTTGAGCTTGTTCTCAAAATTCTGAAGCAACAAGAGAACTTTCTAGGCATCAGCAGAAGGGAATGAGGCAGGTGATTCAAACTAATCATGATAAGCATCAGCTGCTACATAATTTCTCTCCACTGACTCACAATATGGTAAGTGGCAGACATGTCCTTCTAACTAGCAAAAAGTCTTCTATATTGGTGATATCTATTGCTCTCTGGCTAAGCTCTCCAACAGAATTCAGAAATTTCTGAAAGTTAGATTATCTGAGTATGAAGATAATCATTGCTGAAAATGCTCAGTAAAACAGAAGGTTATTTAATCTGTATGTTTTATGTGACATTTTTTTCTGAATATATTTACAACAATTAGAAAAATTCCAGCAATTGTGGAATTAAAATTTTTCTGCTCAAATCAGAGGTCTGAGATATCCTTAAGAGTTTACATTTACTTTATCTGTTTCTGGTACAAAGTGAAGAAGTTGGATTCTATAGAAAAGGAAACTCATCTAGGCCAATCCCTCAAAGATTAGTTACACTAATTTGTGCCAGAATCCTACTTTCTTCATTATAGATGCTGAATATATATTTGTTTGCAATCAGGTGTGATCCAGGTGGGACTCTCGGGCTTTTGTATTCCCCTTAGAGAAAGAGAGTGTGGACCTGTCCAGGATGCCAAAGGCCAGGAATGAATGTGTTTAGCCATTTTCTGAAGGGAGTTGATGCATGAGCCCTCATTCTTACACATCATGGAAGTATTCAAATCAATGCCATGAACTTGATACCCACTACATTCTGCCTCTCGGTGGGGATACAAACCAAATAATTTTAAAACTGCATAGTGTCTCTGAATCCAGGCTGTGTAGTCCTGTGACTTCCACATCTCTGTTCTGTTCTGCACTTCCAAACAGCTGAACTATCAAGCTGACAATAATTACAGCTATTTTTCTCTGAGTAGCTGAAAATATTAACCTACTGGGGGATTTTAAACTGATGCCACTTATGTGTCTTCCAGTTTATTTACCTGAGCAAGCTTTAAATGCAACCAAGGCAGCACAGACATCACTACAGGTGAGAAAACCTGCTCAAAAAGTTGTGTAAATCGAAGGCAACTAACCTACCACAAACATTCCTGCATAAAATCCTTCCCACTGGGAGTTTCTTCACACCATGTTCTATTGTCTTCCTAATTTTTTACCTACTACACATCAAGGTTGATGCAGCATTAAGTCCTTTGCTTAAAAACAGATAACTACTTGGAAAGGCAGCACCTATGCCTTGAAATACGGGAAGGAAAAGATGGGATTTTACCTTTTACAGATGAGAAGATTGTTTGAAGGATTTTAAAATACTGAGAAAAATAAGCTGATCGAGAAATCCTACAGCAACATAAAAAATTGGGCTGTCTTTAGTCTATATTTTCCCCTTTTTCCAGGGCTGTTATTCATATATTTGCACAGAGAGTTTGTCTCGGGAAAGAGTGACTAGTGACCAGCTCAATACTCGGGTCTATGGGCTCCTGCACAAAAGAGAGCTCAGGGCTCTGTCACTGCAGCAACCTTCTTTTGGTTTGTGATCTACAGATATGGAACCCTTTCCCTAGTCACAGCATAGATTGTATCAAAATAACACTGCTAGAAAAGGGAAGAAATTCAATTATTTTATATCAGAAATTAAAAACTTTATCTAAAATTAGCTTTCACTTTATCCTGACTTACAGTTATTTCATGAGGGAGTCTTGCTGTAATAAGTCCACTCTCCAATAAATCAGGATGGTCTCTGTCACAGAAAGTTGTGCCTAGGATGCTAAATTCTGTAACTTTCAAGACAAATGCCTTTAACATGTGCAGTAAACGAGCACAAGAGAGTTAAGAGACAGCAAAAAATACTAATTATCTTAGCCCCAGTCACTAAAACTCAAGATGGTATTATGATACTAGCCAATATCCTGAAACAGTCAGGACAAAAACCTATGATGATATGTCTTTCAACTAGATGTGTATGTGCAACCACTTCTTGCACAGTATACTATCTAAACAGAGGCTAGAAATTCTTCACTAGATTTATTATCTTTCAAATATGTAGGCCATCACTATTTCGTGCAATCTTATAGAAAGTAACTTCATATGTGATTATTATTAAGCCAGCAAGATACACAGAAGTAATTCAAAGATTCAAGGTATAAGCAAAACACCTCATATGACTGACAATCTTTGGTAATACCAGAGTTAACATATCAGATAAAAAAACTTTCATCACAATTAATGTTAGATGTCTTCCACAGAGTTGAGGAATAGGTGTAGAGCTCAATTTCTACACAATGATTAATCTTTGTCACTTGGGCAAATGCAGGCCAAGGCATCACAGAATACTCAGGGACATATATCTTAGAGTTACATGAACTCGACCATTGAGCAGATCCCCTATGAAGACGTGCTGAGAAGGTTGGGGCTGTTCAGCCTGGAAAAGAGAATGTTGTGTGGAGACCTCATAGCAACTTTCCAGTGTCTGAAGGGAAGCTGGAGAGGGACTCTGTCAGGAACTGGATAGAACAAGAGTAAATTGAAAGAGGAAATTTAGGTTAGATATAAGGAAAATATTTTTTACTACAAGGTTGATAAGGCATTGGAACAGGTTGCTCAGGGAGGCTGTGGATGCCCCAACCCTGGAATTGTTCAAAGTCAAGTTGGAAAAGGCCTTGAGGAACTGATTCTAGTGGAAGGTGTCCCTGACCATAGAAGGGAAGGTTAGAACTAGATGATCTTTAGGACCCATTTCAACCTCTTAATTAACATTTTATAATTCTATGATTCTAGGAATTGTGCTTGATTTTATAAAACAAGCAAGAATACTCTGCATTGGTATCACAAAGAGCAAAACAGTTTAAGCTGCAGTGTACAAGGAACAGTTCGATGAGGCACAGGCATTTTTCCTACTAACTTAATAGCTCTCCAGCTGACTAGCACAGCATTGACAAACTCTCAGAATGTAAGTTGTTCTCTACCTCTTTAGCCAGGGGACAAGGACAAGGACAAAGTCAAAGACAAAATGTGTTTCATTAGTATTTTGGCAGAAGGTGATGCTTGTACATGGTAAATTCTGATCTTGGTTGTGTGTAGCTGTTCCTACCTTCCTTTTTTCTCATCCTACCTCTCCACTCCTGTTTTTATGTATTATGAGCTTGTGCTCACTACTTCTTTGAAATAAAGGAGATTATTAGAATTTAATGCTCGAAGCAACCCTAAAATCACATAGTCTGACCTTCCAAATATCTTAGATGCTTTTAACTCTCCACAAGCAGGGATTTGAATAAAGATGTCACTTGTCTTCCAGAAAGTATTGAGGATTAAAAATTCATCATTTGTTGAGGAATTTTGTTCCCCAGTTAATCAATGCTAATGTTACAGATAATATCACTCCTTTTGTTTAAAATTAACATTGACTCAAGCTCCAAGCCACTGTTTTTTGTTACGTCATTCTCAGGTACTTTACAGAGCTGTTACCAAGGTGGCATTTTCTCCTTATGTGAGTACTTAACATTTGTAACATGGCACTTCTCATTATTATTATTTTTACTACTTGTATGGACTGTACTTTTTAAGCTTTTCAGTGCCAGGCTTGTTTTTCCAATCACTGATTCATTCTTAGGGTTCCCTTCAACAAGTTTTTTAACTTTTCAGATGTTTTAACAATTTATATATTAATTAACAATTTACATTCTTTCTCTTGCATAAGACTTTCAGTATGCATGCCAAGAGTTTCACATTGACTGTCATGTTGATTTCTTTCTCCTCTACTCCCCAAAAATGATTTTCAGCGTCAATGCTCCTGCTCACACCCAGGCCATTGTTATAGATAGCTTTCTTCCTTAATAATTTTGTTTCATTTAGCCTTATTATTAAAAACAAAGCACTAAACCCCAAACAAACAAAGGAAAAAATTGATATAAAACAATCAAAGAAAAAAAAAGCAAAACCATGCAAACAAAAACCCACCCAAGACTGACATCTCTATGTAGAGAATAGAGACTGCCAAACAAATCCAGTATCTTGTAAAACTGCTCTGTTTCAGTCTGTGTTTATTATTGCATTACTGATGATACAGGGAACAGCAGTAATATGCTTCTTGACTCTTTTCATTAATCTTTATGTTATCCGTGCTCACAGTGAAACCTGAAAGAGAACCTTGGAGCAAACAAATATGGTCTCATTTTCCTTTCTCTCATCTTCCCAACAGAGTGACTGAACAATGACAGGAGCAATGCCCAGGTCTTAAAGGTTTCAGTCACAGACACCCTCTGCTGCCTACTTACCTCATGTCCTGCTACAAGTAAGTACAGGCCTAGAACTTTGTTTGCCCATATCACAAGTTCACCACTTTGCACTGTTTGAAAACACAGGAGAAATGGTTCTCTGTCCCTCTGGAATAAAATAATTAATTATAAAAAACAGCAGTTAGTCTGCTCTGTATTTGCAACCCTGTAATCTGTGTGCAGGTGTAGTCAATTATTGTATTGATGTGAAGGATTAATTCCTTTTACTTTAGGTATGTCACTATAGAGACTAAGCTGTATTTTAAGCCTTTTCTTTGCACTTTATAGAGGTTTTGCAACAGAGTCTGTAAAATTTTAAACACACACAAACCCAGTGGCACTTATAGAGCTTGAGTAATTTCAGTTATTTAATTACACCTAAGGCAATGGCAACCAATGGAACTGATGTGATTGAAATTCTGCTTCTTGATGCTCTTTTGTGTAGCCAATAGAAAAATATGGGCCTGTGGCAAAACTTCTTTAGAAAAAGAAAAGTAGAAAGGATGGAAGACAGGAAGGTGATCACTGGAATAGACACTGCTTTGGTGGTGTTTGTTAAATAATTGTGGCAAATTAGAATGTGTATCCCTTCTACATAACATCATAGTATCTTCAGATGGGGAAAGTCACATATAAAAAGGCATATGATGTGACTAAATCTATAGAGATATCCATCGCATCTATTAGACCTTCAGCATTTCTAAATAGCAACACAGTACTGCTTCCAGTCACTCATAGTGCCCACATTACTCCTGTCCAACCCTAAGGGCATAGAGTTTTTCAGAATCAGAACTTGCATAATAAAAATGTGATTGAATCAGTTTTGACTTTAGTTCAGATTCTTGGGAATCTAATCAGAGAAGCAGTTTGAAGAGCTATGAGCAGAAGAGGAGTTCAGCATAGAACATTTTTCTGCAGCAATTCACTATTTTAATTTCTTTATGACTTAGACCACGGATACAGCATTTTCAAACTGATAAAAAAGCAGACTAATGGGAGTTATCTTTGCTCCCATTCCCTTTCACTACCCCTAGCTGCAGATCACCTCTCAGCACAGAACTGAAGCCAGCACTATCATATTTTCTATCTCTGATGTGCTGTTACTGCAGTGCTGTTCAGCAAACACTCTGCTTGCACATGGGTCACAAACAACAACATTCTGTTACTTCACAAAGATGTATATCTCATTCATACTCTGGATAATAGGGGGTGTCTGAACTTGGTGGGTTGCCTGATGGCAATCCAAATTTTGCTACTTTCATAAAATTTTTGCCCTACACTTTCTTCTTTGGCATAGCACAATCCTGTTATTGTTCCATGCAAAAGGAGAAATTACCAGTGAAGGACAGTGAAGTCTACAAGGACTAGGTGTCCTGGAATGGGACCAAGTCACAGTCACAGTCACTTACATCCTCTAACATTACACTCAGCAAGGTGCATGAGAAAAGATTTGGTACTTTCCACAACACACTGGATTTGGACAAGGCCTGAACCAGTTATAGGACTCAGTAGCTCTGGACAGAAAATGTCTTTTTATGTCTCAGGTTCTTGGGTAACCCTTGAAAAGCACCCTGGGAATCTGACAGGGAAAACACTGTGAAAATAATGTGTTCTCTTTTCAAATAAGCTTGTCTTTCTGGCAATGATCTTGTATCATAAACAGAATGATGCAACAAAGAGCCACAGCCTATAGTTTGTGTCTAGCCTTGGACACAGAAAAGAACTTAAATTTCTAGTATGCCACAGGCACACAGGCTGTGTCCCTCATTATCACCAGGCCAGTCACAGGGTTCAAGAGCAATTTAACTGGATCATGTGGCTCCTACCTCAGACAACTTAGCAGATATCTTAAACATACCAGTAGCACCCACTATCAGATATCTTTGCTGCTAGGGAATGTTCTGTGCTCCACTGAGATCATTGGTGACGCCATGACTCCTTGATAATCTGACTCCCTAGAACATCAGGGGTTTAAACGGAGAATCCTTGGATCCATCCTGGCTGCAATTCAAATGGAATTTCTGTGAATACTTTTAAGAATTCACAGAATAGGTTGTTCACAAATGACAAGCTAGTTGCAATCGTTCTGGAAGTTAAAGGCTTCTGTACAGATAACCAAAACAAAACAAAAATGAAAGTAGGGAGACAGAAGTCTATATTACAGACAATTTTATATTTATGCTTCCTTTCAGAGAACAGAACTTTATAAAACTTGCAAAGTTCATGATATATGCTACAATAATATATAGATAAAATACATATTTTTAAAAATAGTTTCAATACATGTCTGAAGTTTCTTTTGAATGAAATTAAGACCTCCATCAAAAATTGTTCTTTTGTTCTAGATGAATAAAAAACTTGGTTATAGTTTTACAATTACAATGACATTCACCACTTTCATAACAAAAAAGACTAGAAGTGGCTCTCTAACACTGCCATTATTTGCAGTAACAGGTGTTCTCTGGAAAGTGGTCTTGCAAAGTCCATACAATTTCTGAGGAACAATTCAAACATATCTATGCTGACTGATGATGATGTATCTTACACAAGTTGTTGATGCTAACAATCTTTTCAAGTCATTTCTGTATATCTGTTTCTGATCAAAACACATAATCTCTTGATACATTAATATTTCCTGCTAGTATTTCAGTTCATCACTCCAAATATGCTATGGTGACTCAGTTGGCATGAAATTAAGCAAACCTAACTATAGCCTTTCCCCTCTGACTCCTTTCATTGCCTTGCCTCTCCAGACATACCTTGATGTAATTTAGGAAGTACCCATACACTGATTGGAACTACTGTCTTAGTAAACTCTTATGTAACAGCTATTCTTTCCCAGAAAACACAGGTCTTTTTTTCCCAGATATAAATAAATATTGTGCTTTGTAAGTGTATGGGGTTTTGTAAGAACAAGTAGTATTTCATCACCAGGAACCTTTCATCAACAAGTGCCAAGCAGAGCATCCTTTGGTGGCTATTTTAGCCAATTTCAATGCACAGGCAAGTTGTTACTTCATCCTTTCAGCTACTAAAGAACAAGTAACAAGACGGATCGTATTTGCTTGCTTTTTACCAGAATCAGAATTGCCCACATGTTATATTCAGGGTATTATTGAAAACAGTAAGTCTGGGGCAATTCTTTAGGGACAATCAAGCAAACCTTTAAAACACAGCCTTTGTTTCAAGATAAAAGCCAAAGGTGAATAAATCATTTCCAAAGGTACTAACTGTGAGTGGTCTTTTACCTTCTTCAGAACCATATAGCACAGGGTTCAGCAGAGACAGTATACTGGATTAGAAAAACCTACAGGCTGTCTAAGTTTAAAACCACTGAAATTGTGGTACACTGTTTGAGATGTGATTGATGAAAATGTTAAGGAGCAATTCTAAATACTCCTGTATTATGGTCATGCAACTTTAAAGCTTGGAAAGTTCCAAATAAAACTCATGATCTTTCCTTACTAGACCACAGTTCTCTTTCAAAATACAGTTAGTACAGAACTTAATGCATGTCCATTTACCTGATGAAAGGATCTATCAAAGGCCTTGGGAGTCTGGGGAACTGGAAGCTCAAAGCTAGCCTACATTATTCCAATATACATGAAGGGCATGAGTGAAGATCCAGGAAACTACAGACCTGTTAGTCTAACCTTGGTGCCATACTTGGTGTTATTGAAAGGCAATTAAAAAGCAATGAAATCATCAGGCACAGTCTGTGTGTTCACAAAAGGGAAAGAGCTGTCTAACTAATCTGATATCTTTCTACTTTGATATTGCCTGCATAGTGGTTGAAGGAAAGAGAGCAATTGTAGATTTTTCGGATTGTAATAAAGCTTTCAATGCTGTTTCTTGCAGCATCCTTCTGCACAAGTCCAGCTGTGAGATGAACAGGTGCATGGTGCATTGCATGAAGAATGAGCTTGACAGCAGGGATGAAAGAGTTCTAGTGTAAGGGGCTACACTTGGCTGGTGATGGGTCACCAGCAGTGTTTCAGGGCTGAGTTCTAGGGCCAATTCTTTTCACCAATGACAGATCTGGATGCAGGATTTGGATGCACATTTAGCAAGTTTGTTAATTATACCAAACTGGGAAGTGCTGTTGATTCTTTGAAGGGACAAAAGGTCTTGCAGAGGGATCTGCACATATTGGAGCATTGGGCGATCATCAATGGCATGAAACAAATGCCAGATTCTGCACCTGGAGTAATGTCGGGCACAAGTATAAACTGGGAGAGGAGTGGCTGGATAATGCCCTGCAGAGAGAGCCCTGGAGGTGCTGGTGGGCAGCAGCTCAGGAGGGTGAGTCAGCACTGTGTGCCTGGGCAGCCCAGAGGGCAAACCCCATCCTGGGGAGCACCAAACACGGCATCACCAGCCGGTCAGATGAAGAGATCATCTCACTGTGCTCAGTGTTAGTGTGGCCTCACATGGAGTTCTGGGTGTAGTTCTGGGCTCCACCATTTCAGAGGGGTGTGAAGGTCCTTGAATATATCCAGAGGAGGGCAACAAAGCTGGTGGAAGGATTGACAGGCATATGCTGGGAGAGCAGCTGAGGACTCCATCTGGTTTGGAGTAAAGGAGGCTGAGGAGCACCCTCCTTGCTCTTTACAGATTCCTGAGGAGTAGAGGCAGAGCAGGAGGTGCTGGTGTCTTCTCCCTGGGATCCAGTGATAGGACACATGGAAATGGTTCAAAGCTGCACCAGGGGATGTTTAGACTCTGTGATAGGAAACATTACTGAGAGAGTTGTCAGACATTGGAGCAGAGAGCAGACTTCTACAGAGGTGCTGGATGTCCCAAGCCTGTCAGTGTCTAAGAGGCATTTGTACAGAGCCCTTGACAGAAGACTTTAACTTGGTCAGTTCTGAAGGGGTCCGGCAGCTGGACTAGATGAGGGCTGTAGGTCCCTTCCAACTGGAATTACAGTATTCAATTCTAACTTTAAAAGAAAATTAAGCTGTATTTCAAGCATGGAAAAAAACCTTAAACTACTTGTGTAACTTCACGAGACAACAGAAGAGGTGAATGTTGGTCAAAAGGTCATCTGTTCTTGGACTAACTTGGATAGGCTAACTGAGGTCAATGGGTTTAGACAGTGTCACTGAGAGTAGGATTTACCTCATAAAAATGCAACGGCTGGGGGCTGTTTATGTTACATAATAACCCTTTAGATAAACCTGTTAGAAAAAGTCACTCTTAAAAATACAGTCATTTATGGTAATGACTACTTTCCTAATACTCTATTAGCAGTGCTGCATTCCTCAGCACATTATCTATGTAATCATCTAGAAGAATGTCCCGGACAGTTCTACATGAAATTCCAGTTCCTACTAGGTAGTGGGATGTTTTTTAGATATCTGAATAAACAACTTTGGTGTAACATGAAACATGAACTGATGGCACTTGGCCTTTCCTACATCAGGAATGCATGTACCATTGAAAAAATATTATGCATTTTATACTGATATATGTGTAATCTAGTGATATATAATAATTTGAAAATGCATAGTCAAAATATATATAATAATTTAAATAAATAAAATCCCCTAGAAAACCAACCTAGACCAATTGTTAATTCAAGGAAGATGGTACCCCTTTAGATACAGTCAAAGTTTTTAACCAGCATAGGGCTACTGGGAGACATGAGTTAACCAAAAGGAAAGATCTACCCTGCAGGTTGTAAGGCTGAAAATGGGGAGAGGTAATACAAGTTATGCAAGGCCATTCACCACAATTAAATTTCAGGGTTACATGATGCTTGTATGATTTCCTTTTTATTTTGTGAAAGTAGGGTAACATTGACCACACTGTGACACAAAGGCAGCTCGCTCACTCAGTGTTCTGTCACAGAACGTGACCAGTGACATGTATGATGCAGAAAGATGACAGAGGCTTCTTAAATGCTAATACCAGGACCAGATCCACTCATGTACATAGCTTATGTATACACTCAAGCATATAAGGCAGATAAATGTGCCTGGTGGGGGGTGGGAGTGCTGCCCTGTAAACTATCATACAAGCATTGATGATGGGAGAATCTGCAGTACATTTAACTGTCCCTTTCCTGGCAGAGCTTCACCTTGAGAATGCTGTTAAACAAGTTTCTTGCATCTCCGACTGCATACAGTAGATTTGTGCTTCTAGACGTGGTATGAATGTAAGCTGCCTTACAGAAAACCCCAAACAAAACAAAGAAAACCCCTAAACCTCTGGATTCTCTATACTTCAATTTTTTCATTGTAGAAAATTTACTGTTCTAGAAGTAAATTGCAATTCCTGTAAAAAGCAGGTTTTCTTTTAGTTGACAACTTCTTCAGGATCATCCTCTTCTTCCTCATTCATGGTTTTAGGAAATCTTCCCTTTGTGTACACACCCTTCCGCTTTCTGATCTTTCTAAACCAAACAATTTAAACTCTGTTTCACATCATATTTTCTTTATGCTTTGAATAAGTTTTTGTATCCATTCTTACATTCACTCAATTTGTTTAGAGATGATAACCAAGGCTGAACACAACTTTGCAGCAGAAAGTTGTGTCACTCCTTTTCAGGATGGGATAGGAGCATGTTTTCTGAAGTGTGTTGGCTCTGTAACTGTTCACTTCTCTCATTCAGCTTGTGGCTACTTCTAGCCCTAAGCATTACAATATTCCCATTGTTCCTGTCATTCTACTCTAAAAGAGGCCAAAATTTAAAAAATTAAGTTGGTAACAACAAAAATATTCTAACATCTCACCCCTTTCCTGTTTTCAGACACATTCCATTAATTTTGTTATTTGCTTTGAACAGTTCATTAATTCAATGGCAGTGAACATTGGTAATAGAGCAAGAGGGCTAAGAGGAAAGGTTTCCAGTTGCTAACCTTCTAGTTACTGTACAATCACTGGCTCTCTGGACTTCAGTTCTCAGGCCAAGTTTTACTGCCTCCTCTATGTTCCTGAGCACCTTGTGTGCAAGCCTGAAACATGATTAAGCCAAATAGAATTCCAGTATGCACACCCTAAGACTTAATAGAATAAAGAACTGATCAAGCCAGTCCTGTGATTCACTTATTTGGCCACCCACAGGAACCAGTCACCCACATTGCAGTACTCAGTTTCTCCAAATACCTTGCAAGAACAGGGTCCACAGCAGGTAGCATGTAAGCATTGTGAAAATTTTTTACAGGGACAAGTTTTTTTCCTCTCTGGTTGTATTCTGACCACCCAGCTATAGACCATTAGGTCTATAGCTGGTCTGATCATCCCCTCTCTTTCCCAAATATAGCTTCAGTAACCCTAATGCTATGGCCCCTATGCTATGGATCCTGAAAATTAGTCACTGTTATGATTGCAGTGTGTAGCTCTCTGCAATTAAGGATGACATACTACTTGGACAGTTAAACTCAGAGGAACTAGTTTGGTACCCATTCACTGAACACAGCTCAGCATTGAATCAGTAGTCCCTTTGGTCAGCCTAATTTCAGACTGCTTTGCTATGCCACCCCTCACTGGACATCACTATCAGAAAAGAGGGATGCCAAAAAAGTGGTAGCACAGTGAGGTGGATCAGTAGTTGGTGTGTTGTGTCCTGGGTTGGAGCTGCACAGCCACTGGGATGGGGGGAGAGAAGGAGGGGAGTCAGGAGGGCTCAGCCTCAACCTTATCTCTGCCCTAGATATGCACTCACCTGTTCCTCCTTGTGCTGGTGTCAGCTCTGGCTCGCCTCACAACACATCAAGAGCCCATCCAGCTGAAAACAAATTTCTTTTCTCAGGTTCCTTTTCTGCAGCAAGTTCACATCTCTGTTTCAGCTTGCAGCACAGCAACATTGGCATTAGTGCTGGCACGAGGAAAGTGACAGAGTAGATGTAGATTGTTTTGGACACAGGGAGAGGACTTCTGCTTTCAGTGGCAGTCAAAGCACATAACCTAAGCTTATTGCGTCCACATAAATTCAGCCTCACTGAAGGGGCTATACCTCCTCATGGGCTCACTTTCCTCCCCTAGGACCTTGGATGGGCATGGTGGAATATTCCTGTAATCTGTTTTATTCTTCTCCACAGTCATACAAGTTTAAAATGCTTTACATTTTTTCCCTCTCCACAAACACTTCAGCAGAGAGGAGACAGAGACAATAAGAGATAATCATGGGTGTGACATACCAAATTTCTGGTTGCAATTGGGCCAAAGTTCAGAGTATGGCTCCCTTGAGACCACAAACTATTAGTGATGGCAAAAGATTCCTATGATCTATTGTGCTTTCCCTCACCATTTTGAGCTGTTGAATTCTCAGCTGTCAAATCAGCTATACTATTGCGTTGAAATGTATTTCAGTTTGTTTTTAGCAGCTTTGGAAGGCCCATTTCTTAACATCCAATGATATATGAAAGGAAGAATTGTTTCTAAGCTTCTGGAAACAGCAATTCTAGGACAAATTCAGGGTAGAAAACAGGTAAACACTAAGTGAGAACAGTAGACACACACACACACACACACACACACACACACAAAAAAAAAAGTAAAAGCCAGAAAAGAACAGCAAGCCTTGGATATACTTTTTTTGCTGCAATAGGTTGATTTCATCCAGGCACCTAATCTGAGTTCCTTCACCATGTATGGCATGTAAAAAAGAGCTCCAGAACCAGAGGAACAACCCATGATGCTTAGGCAGGCCCATCCCCATGGTTCTGTGCCCTCCTCAGCTGAACTGAAACTGTCACCTTCATCTGGTTTTCCCTCTAATGTGTAAATGGCACTTCCCTTTTTCGACCTAGGATAAGACTACCTAAGTGGGAAACGTGCTTCTGAAGAAAAGATAGGTGCAGAAGAGTGGCATAGAGTTGCAGCATTTGGTTAAGGCAGGTAACTTGGCTGAGTTACAGAGACAGCCTGTTGGAGAGTTTCTGAGTGAAAGACAGCAAGCACACACCTCTCTTCCAAACTACTTCCTGGTTTAAAGAGAGGCAGCTTTCTTCAAAAGCTGTGGGAGGTCTACTGTGTTCCCAAAATAGTCTTGTTTATACTCCACACAGGACTTCTAGCACATATTTTCAAGAATAGATTTCAAGAAGAAGCAGCAGATTTACAAGAGAAGTGCCAAAGGTTTTTGGGGGCTCCATTTTAACTCCTCTTCTTTTCACTTTCTTTCTCTTTCAGGTATATTTTGTCCCTGTGTAGTAGCAGAGCAAATGTGAAGGTTTGCTTGAAGCTCTTCTGCTTTAAGTTCGAGGCAAACTTCTCTCTTGTGTCTCTTTCTACCACAAGTAACCCCGCATGCATATGCTTAAAACCCAGTCCTGGGTACCAGCTGCCCATGCCTTTCAGCTGTCTTAGGATATTCTTTTCCTCCAGTTTGAGTCATTAAACCAGAAGTATATCAGCAGAGACTGAAAAGGAGCTATTTCCGTAAGATCTCTTTTATGCAGGTTTCTGTTACACCTACTAAATTATCCCTGCAGGTACTTGCTATCCCTTAAGAAAATTTGACCATGCTACATTGGCAAAAAAACCCAATATGTGAGGACCCAGGAGTCAGGCTGCTGTTCCATCTCTCTCATGCTACTCAACTACATGAGCATGAAAAGCACACCAACCCAGAACTGATGCATGAGGCTCAATTAGGTTACAAGTCTCTTGTTAAAAAGATACAACAAAGCCACAGTATCATCTAGCTGTCACCATAAACCAAGGATGGCAGCTTCATTCTCTAATCATGACCAGAAATCAAAGAAAACTTGTTTCGATGCATAAAGCACAAGAGAGAACGATTGTAATCTGCCACAGGTTTGGCAGACTGGCTTGAGCCAGGTCTCTGAGTAAAGCCTGTCTGCTGAACTGCATGAGGATACACCCCATGAACTCAGAGAGTCTTACCATCCTGGTGAATGGATGACCACTGCTTTCCTTTCCAGTGAATTGTGACCAGGGGTAGATGTACATGGACAAGTGTGAGAACCTTAGTGACTGGGAATATAAACCTCTATTGCCTTTGCTTTAGGGACAGTCAGGATGAAAGATATCTTTGTCCACAGGTGAATGGCTTTAAAGGGGTCAGGAGAACTCATAACTCAGTATGTATAGTTGCCTATCTTGTTTCTCACATGACTGTCTTTGTAAGTTCACGTTCAGGTTAGGTAGGAACACATATTTCCACCACCAAACTTCTTTTATGTTTCACTGCTCTGCTAATGGTCGTGCCCAGCTTTTCTTTTAGGGACAGCAATGGTGCTTGTGTTCTCAGGAGCACTTACTAGAATTATCAGACTAACATAATTTGGTTTAGTTCTCTTAGCTGAAGAATAGTCCCTTGAAAAGTGATTAAAGGCCAGGGGTCTGACTTTTGACAAGAAAAAGGCCTAGAAGGTGTAAATTTCTGTCCTGCCCTCTCAGAACATGCTATCTCTGCCTCCCTATCAATCATTTAGATGCCTTGAGAGTTACCCCATTATCTTTACTCACAAATGTCAGTTTCCTGAAGTTCAAATAGAGCCTCCTGGCTTCCAGATTGTGTCTGCTGCCTCTTTTCATGTCACTGGATACCACTGAGAAGGACTCTGTCCACTCTGCATCCTTCCTTCAGGTATTTGTGCAGATTGATGGATAGCCCCCAGAACCTTGTCTTCCCCAGCTGGAAAAGTCCAACTCTCTCAGTTTCTTTTCATACAAAGTATCCTCCTATTCCTTTATCATCGTCATGTCCCTTTGCTGGACTCTCTCCAGCATGTCCATGGTGGTCCAAAACTGGACACAGGACTCCAAGTATGATCTCACTAGAGCTGAGTAGAGAGGAAAGATCACCTCCCTTGACCTGCTGGTAATATTTTGTCTACTGCAACCTTCTTTGTGGCAAGGGCACATTGCTGGCTCAAGGTCAACTTGGCATCCAACACAACCTCAAAGGCCTTTTCTGCCAAGCTGCTTCCCAGCTGGGTGGCTCTCAGCATGATGCATGGGGTGGCTCCTACCCAGGTGCAGAACTTCGCACTTCCCCTTGTGGGTCTTTGTGAAGATTCTCTCAGCTTGTTTCTCCAGCCTCTTTGGATGGCTGTATGCCCTGAAGTTGATCTGAGCCCCTCCAGTATGTACTGTACATATCCAGTAGAATGGATTGAAGAAAATATGTTTTACTTACTGCACCACTATATTTAACTCAGATATATACTAACGTGACACTAACATGAGAGCAGCTGTGCTGCCAAATACTGTTTTTCCTTGGGCAGCTCAGGTCTATATCTCAATTCCATCATATACAAAATGGGAGCAATAACACTAAATTTTATCTGTCTTAGCGTGACCAATTAGCTCCCAATCTTCAATGATAATCACAAATACTACTATGGTAAATTAGCTTTATGTTCTTATTGTTTGCAACTCTCCGTAGGCAAGAGATGTAGGGAATGCCTAAGATTTATTGTGCAAGGCACAGAAAGAGTATCAATTAATTACATACTGAATTTGCTGTACTGATGAACTGTTGCAAGGCGTAGGAAGAATAAAATTTGCCCTGAAGTTAGCAGTGCATGTTTAAGCCCAAATTGGCTATGGTATCACCTGTTAATACTAACACTAAAAAGAATCTTCTCTCAATTAGGATTTTATCACTAGTTAGCTAACTTTAGATGCAAATTCATTCCTGCATTTCCACATCCACCCACCCCCACTGCCCCCCGTTCATAAACACAGCCAAGAGTAAAAACAATCCAGTATTTCATAGAATCACAGAGTCATAGAATGGTTTGGTTGGAAGAGACCTTGAAGATCATCTAGTTCCAACCACCCTGCTGCAGCCAAGGACACATTCCACTAGACCAACTTCCTCAAAGCCCCATCCAATGTAGCCCTGAATGCTTCCAGAGATGGAGCATCCACAATGTGTCTGGGAAACCTGCTCCAGTGCCTCAGCAACCTCATAGTAAAGAATTGATGCCTATTTTTTAATGTGACTTAGTGTATAGAACTATGCCTGGTTTCCATTGTAATTGTTTGCATGTTTTTCATGATCCTGTATTTGTTTGTGAAATTTCTTTATTTTTTACTGTTTCTGTGATTTATTTAAAGCTTGATAAGTTTCTGAACAGGATTCTATGGTAGTGTGGTGTTCTCATAGTGAGGAATAAAACTTCATGACCCTTCCTGGCACACAGTACATATAATTTAGCACCATTGAATCTTTTACCTCTCTGCACTAACTAAAAAAAGCTAGCATACCTCCAGCTTGAAAACAAGCTCTAAATACAGTGATATGAACAAACACTGACATCACCTGTATATAAGGAATGAAGGAAAACCATTTTAATATGTTATTCAGTTGCATGACTTTCCCGAACAAAGAGCCTTTAGACAAGGCAAATACAAAGGGGCTGTTGGAGGAAACAGCCCCACTTGAACACATTGTTAGGATATTATTTCTCTAAATAGACGAACATACTCAGCTATGCATCATTAGCATCATTTGCCTCACACAGCTAGAAGATGATAGCCATCAGTGGTGACCGGAATTTTGCTGTTGTTAAAACATCAGCTCTGGCTATAGAAAACTATAGAAGACATATACCTTAAAGATTCCATGCAGACAGAGTTGTCTGCATGAGAAACAGGTTTAGAATGTTCTTACATGTGCAGCAGCACTATCAATTCTCTATATGTTCAGTGGGAAAAGCGATACTGAGTAAGAGGCAGTTGTAAATCACTTGGGTATTGATGGACTGAAGGGGAGCATTGTCAACATGGAAAATTGCCATTAAACAACTCGGCTCTACCTGCCACTCCTGGAGAGTAAGTGCCAAATTGCTGTATTAAGTCAGATGCTGTGGAACAGGAAATGTTCATTCTCAATGAGTGTGCTAGTCAATTTTATTCTAGATCAGTTAGCTCTCCACAAAGACCCAAATTAAAAATCTCAGTAGAGTCAGACCATACAACATTGCTGTAGAAGGTCATGATAGGAAGACAATTCTGTGTTTGGAACACATGAAAACAAAGAGAAGTACGATTTTCTGTGTTGAGTTCTAGTAGTAGTTTCTTTTGCAATTTTCCACAGCATTTAGTTTGAACACTCAGAGGTCTTCACATCTTGTGTAGCTAAGACCAGTAGCTAAGCCACCTCTAAACTGTGTCTTCTCTTCAACTCCTTGAATTTGACTATATCTAGGATGAATAATTATGTCCTGTTTTGTAGGATATGTCCTCAGTGTTATGACATCTTTGCATGGCTCAGAATATAGAAATGTAAAAGGTTAACAGCAAATCAACAGTCAAGATAAATTGGCAGAAAAGCAGGTGAAAGGCTGCTATATATTACACACTCCTGAAACCAAACATGAGGAAGGTTTTGAGCCGAACTGACACATGATTTGGTTTTATAGACCAAGATGCAATTACAAGTTGGGAGCATATTTCAAGCATTATACATCTGAATTCTTCTCTCCTCAACCTGAAGAGTGGATGCTTTCACTCTTCATGGGCAGTCAACTTAACTTATTAAAGAAAGCCTTTACCAGACCAACCAGTGAGTGTCTAGAACTATAACAGATGCCCCAGTTCCAAAAAAGCTGAGCAGTTTATTTCATTATTCTGACCTCCTTTTGTATCCAGAGAATAGTAGAGGACTTTTGATCAGCTTAATCTGCTGCCTAAAAGTACTGATTCTGACATTGTCTTCTTAGAGATAGAAAAAGAGCTGTTTGTTAAAAGAAAATGTTCAATTTCTTCAAGACATTTTACATTTACAAAGGAACTTCTATCAAAGGTATTGAAGAAATTGCACATGAAAGATGGGAATTATGGAGAAATGTAAACCCATTGTCTTCTCTGTTCCATTCTAATAGCTCCTATAAACCATTTGAATATTCTGTTGCTTGTCAGTATGAAAGGGCAAGAAGAGTTCGCATACTGGTAAGGTCGCATCAGAAGGTCAAAATTTTCATTACAAAACCAAACTTTGAGGTATCTGTCTTCTTCATGTGAAAATACAAGTAGCCTGGAATAAATTGTCTTATTTTAGTTTATATCTTATGAAGGAAATGGTAGCTTAACTTGGTAAAGATACAATTTACAGTACTGAGTTTTCTCAATGGTCTGGAAAATATAATTATAAAGGCAAAACCAGGACCCACTGTAAGTGATCAGCATGCAGCTGGATATGCAAGAAAAGACGGATCATTAGTGCTGCCTTTGTTACAAAGATCCTCATATGCAAAAACCACAGCACAATTGGAAACACTTTGTATCATATCTTGCAACTGACCATGTGAATAGCTTCAAACGTGAAGACAGAAATGTCTTTTCCCCTTTCTTACATGAAGTTATGATAATTTAACTTTCTGGATTGATGCATACATTTTTTATAAGCTAATTTGTATGTTGTGATTAATTTTCATTTAACTTTTTAAAAATGGAGTTGAGACTTATGTCACTGAGAACTGAAAATCATGCTAGAAGTTATGTGTCATTGGCAAAATCTCTGTTCCAGAATTCCAATCATCAGTGATTTCTACGATGTCATACCATGTGTTTGCATTTCTTTAGTGGGTTTAGGTATATGAAAATTCAATATCTGTTAAAATGTCCCATTGTTTGATCTGTTTTACCATTTCAAACCAGCTGGAGACTGTGGGATAAAAGCACTATTGCAGACATAAAACTGGAACTGCTGTGTCAAATATCTTATTTGGATACCATATTTTGACTACTGAATTTTGCATAAGCTCTTCTGTTATGATGCTAATAGTTCCTGAAAAATGCTTATGTTCTGTGATACATTGGGAGGGAATTTTGCTACTACAGGGAGTTGTCTATTGAGAGACTTTTACAGCATAAGTTAGAAGAGAAAAATAAGACAACTGTTCATTTAACAAATAAGGTATGATGAGAGTGTTCCTAGAAAGCACGAACAGAGACTGTGCTGTTCAAAAAGGTGGAGAGGCAAGTTATCTGCTGGGGAGAAGAAAGATTGTCACATCAGGAATACCCACAATCAAGTCCAAGGTTGCAGCTGAGGCTGATGTGCTTAAATCTATGTAAACAGAACTTTGAGGTTTCATCAGTTTTTTCAACAAAAGGACATGACAATTCTTTATATAGGTTTGCCTATACTAAAAACAGCTGTAGATTTTCTGCACATTTATTTAAAATTATATTTTCCAGTGCACTTTTTTAAAAAATGAAAAATCTGTTTTTATTTTTTACATGTCATTGTTTTAATCAGAGCGGTCAACAGCCTCCAATATATGTACACAAACACAAATTTTATTCTTTCTTTCTTCCCACACTTAACTTCAAAGTTAACTTTGCAGTTCTGAGTCCTAATTTATTTGATTTAGCAAATGCATTTAATTTATTCCTTTTTTTTTTCAGTTCAACTTATTCATTATCATTCTGTAACATTCATATTTTTCTCAGACTAAAAGCTTGACACATAAGTTGTTTCCCTTTGAAGCATGGAGGTTTGAATACTAATATGATCCCACATGAACAGGTACCAGAACCATCAACTGTAATTTGATGTTTATGAAGTAAATTAGGCAGCTGTTATGAGAAAAAGCTTTTAATATGACACCACTCAGCTCAAAGCATCACCAGGATGTAAAGGTATCCCTAAAAGACTGCCACCAGACTGACATTTGCCTTCCACAGGTACTGAAGGGAATATTATTACAGAAGTTGAAAGAAAATTCATCTACATGAATGTGCATACATGAATATTCACAAAGTGATGGGCACGCAGATATGATGATGCCAAAGCTTGGAGTTCTTTATATGCCTGCTTTAAGGATAAATTTTTTTATTTTAATCTTCTGTAAGGAAGTTGTTGTCCGTTGTAAGCACTGTGGATATAGCCAGGAGTCATTGTCTCTCTCACTAACTTGTAGTTTTTCTAGGTTTATTTTCTGTTTCGTTCCGTGTCCTCATGACCACTCCACTGTCTTTAATTAGAAATCAGAGCTATTTTCTTCTTTTACCTTCTTCAGTCTGTGCAGGCTTTTTTCACTTCTGCATTCTTCAGAGTCATTGAGTTCATAGGGAGAAACGTAAATAGTGTGCCCATCTTCAGCCTCTCTGATCCTCTGTTACATTCTACTTTTATCTTTAAGACTCTTTAAGGTTAAGCCAAAATCATACTTTACACTACATCTGGGAGACCAGTTATTGAGAACTGTTGTTGTCTTCTATTTATGCCTTAAGCAGAAAACATGAAGAAAAAGACCTGGCAAAATCTAATGTGTGCAATACATTGGATCCATTCTCATGTCATAATGTTTTAGGGTTTCCTGTCACATTTGCTACATGTCTCTGGGAAACATCTCTGTCTACATATGTACTGTCAGTCTCTAGGCTGAGGAAAGAACTTTCACAAGATTCAGCTTTCATTGCTCATTTTAGCGATGGGCTGGCCAAGAAAGATGATGAGGAAAATCTCAGTCACAAATGGAAATTTCAGAGTATCTTTCAATCTTCATTAACTTGGATCTCTACTGTGCCAGGATTTCAACATATGTTAATGAAAATAATTTGCCTTCCTATTCTAACAGATCTGGAGAATGTTGGACCTAACAAATCATCAATTGTCTCCTTTCTTTTCCACCTATTCTTTTTGAGTTGTAGCTTGAAAGAGGGATGAGTGCCTTTATTTTCTAAGTACTGGCTACTTTTGATAATGCTTGGAAGCCCCCCAACATTGTTCTATTAGACAATGGACATTGTTAAACAATGCCTATTGTCTGAAAAACAGAAGAACAAACAGTTTCTGGAAAGGAAAATTGGCAAAGAGGACATCACATTGCAGTAGAAGAACTGGAATAATTGAAACCACATCTCCAGATGGAACAACTCATGTTTTCTCAAATGAAAAATAAATCATACACACAGTTCTGGAAGAAACTTAAGAGGCTCTGAACAGATTCCTCAAAACTGCCCCTTCTTAAAGAAAACATTTCAGATGTTCTTTATTGCTTTGATGAGAAAGAAAGAATGCTGGGAGTTAATAATGCTCTGCTGTCTGTAACAGGAGATCGTCCTCATTCTGTTGGCATGTCTGCAGAAGTTGTTTCCCTTTTTGTGGTTTTCAAGTCAAGGCTATATGAACCCAAGTCCTTCAATGACTGTTCAACCAGTGATGTAGAACAGACATGCACTTGCTTATGTATAAACATCCTATGAAAGTCATGCCTCCTCCAAGACTAACTTTATATCCATTATACACTCCACTTGTTCAAGGCAAGATGGACCTTGGACCATGAAGGCCTTTCTTCAGTCTCAGACTGTGATATTCCACCAGTTTTAGTTAAGTGTTACAAAACACAAAACCCCATGTTTACAAAATTAATGAAGGAAATCAGAAGCAATGCTTTTATTGTTTGAGGGGTTTTTTACATCTGAAATTGTAACTGCAGATCACATTATCATTGGGTAGAAACCTACACTTGCATGTTCGGTGGGAACACTCATCACTGATCCCTGTAGGTCTATGATCATGTGTACTGGGTAAACAGGGTTCAAGATGTGTTTTATAGGGAGCATTCACCACCATTTGTGATGATGTTAAAGAAATTTTTCCTAATTTTCACTTTGGCATAAAGTATTATAGTTGCGATCTAAACCTTTTGGGAATCGCTTAACTTTTTCACTTTTCCTTTCTTTTTTTTTTATTTCTATCTGTATTCTATTCCTCCATTTCTAGTCTGATCACTTTTCCTTTTCCCTTTGCCCACATGAAGCGGCATGTTTATTAGAAATGTGGAATGCTAGAAAATAGAAAGATGGAATGAAGAAAATCTGGTTCTTCTAGTCAGAGAGTACTCTGAACCTACAATTGTCCTCTTACAGTTAAAAATTACATTTCTGCTGTCTTGCATCTAACCCTCCAATTTGGAGCCAAGTCCAGATGTCCTGAGTGATATCATGATTCCTGGCCAAAGTGACTTACCTTAAGGTTTTCAGGAGCCTACTTTTAAGGGACGTTTCTTTGGGGATCTGCTTGGGCTACGGGCATTATCACAGCAAGTTGTGAGGGCAAGTGTGTTGAGACATGTGAGCCCTCCAGATAATATGGTAATACAGTTTTTAAAACACTGAACACAGTGGAGATTTCTTTACAGATTTTAGAAAAAGATAACATCAAAATGTTTACTTAAGTTTAACTTTAACTTCATAAAATGACCTTGATGAAATGCACTGAAATTAACTAGATTAAAAAATAATTCAGATTGTCTCAATTTTATCTTCTCAAGTGTAGGTCTGAGCTTAGCAGAAAGTTTTCCCTTACAATCAAAATTATTGCATTTCCAGTTTCAGAGTCATAAAGACCTCTGAAAATATCCAGGTTGGACTATCACTCCAGGGAACAAGGTAGTTTTTAAACTTAGCAGTTCTTGAATGAAGTAATTACACCTTGGGGCCTGATTTTAAACTCCATTTTTACTAAGTGAACAAAAGTTAAATGGTTGAGTCTCTGACAACTTTATGGTGTTCTGATGATAAAAAGCATTCCTTATTTACTTGCTAGAAGGTATTTCTGACTACTTTCTTCTCATAATGCTGGGTTAGAGTTTTTTCCAAATACTTTTCTGGTTAGTTGGTAAAAGTGTAAGAATGTAATAAAATTATGAGACTTGTCAAAAAGCATTTTACGTAAGTTCCTAATTTCTAGAGGCAAATATCTTGACTTTCTGAGCTGGCTTAGTTAGGATAATGTCAGTGGCCCAGAGTCTAACCTTCTGTATGTCACTATTAGGGAAGTAACTTTAGTTAACTAAACACAATTAGAAAGGTGTTATAAAAAAACCCCAAGAACAACAATAAAAACAAACCAACAACCAAACAAACAACCGCATAACTGACAGGAAAAAACGTATATGAGGATATTTGCCTGGCTACTTGCCATAACAGTCAGGAGCTTGAAGCAGCTCACCAAAACTCTCCAGCCTATAGAAATGATCCAGCTCAGGGTAAAGTGGGACAGTACAGCGCTTCAATTAGTGATGTCTGACCGTGGAGATTCTTCAGGGATCTCTGAGGCCCAGACTGACCTAACACGTTTAACACTCTCTTCCTCCCAGTTACTGACAATTGCCATTATTATGATTATTCAAGAAGCTGGGCCCTGAATAAACCCTAACAAATAGGTATTAACATCAATATTTAAAGTCTAACATTGAGACTTTAACAGCTGTGAAGCTCATTCAATCTTATGGAATAATTTGGGATGGTACTTCTAGATTACTTTTTTCCTTTCTCACCTACTTGAAAGCAAGCTTTTTATCATAATGTTTTGAGAGAGAGCCACAAAGGGATTTTTTTATAATAGAAAATCTTTAAAGAATTGAGAGCATCCCAAGAGTGTTGTGGCAGTTTAGAAAACATAAGTTTAATTTCAAAGATAGATGTATGACTTGTAACACTCTGTCCCTCCAAGCTGAATGCTAAACACTGCCATTAGTACAACCTGAGTACATACCTAGAATATCATGTTTTACACATGAGATTTTCAGGGGAATATGAGAATACCTCCAGGTATAAACCCTTTACAAATCTATGTCTCTAGGATTTGGATGGTTGCATATGTCTTGTCAAAGAATGTTGGTGATCAGAGTGCCTCATGGGCAGAGACTTGGAGTCAAAAGTATTTAGGAATGTTCAGCATTAGATTGCACCTGTGCAAATGATCCAGCCAGAAGAATGGGCAAATTCTTTATTACCATTTTCAGATCCCAATAAATCATTATCTTCTTATTATTTTCCTCATATTTTTGGATGTCTTTGTTTTTTGTTTTTTGGTTTTTTTGAGTGATACTTAGGAATTGATCAGATAAGACTTCATGTCAATTAAATGCAAGTACAGTGTAACTTTGATGTTACAGTGGTAGATTTCCCCAGCATCTGTGTGAATAAAATGAATAGGGTTTGGTTCCCAACATCACCAACATTTCCATTGCTCCATCTGTAAACTGCCATATAATACTTCTTTTCACATTCTCCAGTGGAGCTAAATTTCATAATTATAATTTCATGTTCTTCTTCAGACCCAAGTGTAAGAGGACCTGTGCATCTTCCTGTTCATTGCTGAGAAATAATTATTACAGCAGTGTTTCACCCTGTAAAACCATCTGCACTAATAGGATCTGAAGTCATCATGGGCTCTGTTCCAGCTACTGTGTAAAATCGAATGACTAGGAAGGCACAGTAACTCACTGAATTGCCTGTGTTTATGTTTTCTGCACTGCGAAATATGTGGGAAAACCCTGACTTTCTTCAATCCATTTGGAAAAAACCCATTTATTTTCAATGAGGTTCTCATTGCTTTAATTTGCCTATGCATGATCAGCACAGTGTGACATCTGCAGGCAATGCACTCAGTTCATGGTGGGAGGACAATAGGCAAGAGACAAAGTTAGAATAAGAGAAGTTCCAACTGGAAATAAGGAAAAACCTTTCAATTATGAGGACATTTAAAACGTGTAACAGATTTCTCAGGGCATTTGTGCTGTTTCTTTCCTCAGAGGCTTTCAAGGTCAGATTGGAGAAAGCCCAGAACAATTTTTTCAGACCTCATAAAGGACCCTGTTTCAAGCAGGATCATGCAGAAAATAAGCTCCTGATGCCTCCTCCAACTTGAATTATTTCATGACCTTAAAATCTTAATTCTCTAATCACAGAGACTATGTCAAACAAAACAGATTAGAACTTGTTCTACCCATGTTCTGTATCATCTCCTAAAGATACAGAAAAAGATGGTTAGAGAGAAGATTCTCAGTTCTGTCTGTAGGCTTCTGTCACCAACTCTTTGAGCTCATATGGCAACAAGAAAACTCAAGCTGGACTAAACTTCAAAACTTTGTCTTCTTTGAAAACTAAGTCATTGCTTCTCTTGTAGCTTTATGATCCATATAATGAAATGGGGAGCTATTCCATACTAAACAGCTCTAACTAGTTAGGTTTCTTTTCTTCTGACTTTTCAGTGCCAGAACAATGGACAAAACACCACTCACAGAAAGATTAAATAATGGTTAGTCAGTTTTGGATTTGTTTCATGCATTCCCTTTCCTTCTAATCAAATTTTAAAAACTCTCCTTTCCTTGATTGATTCTGTTTATTTATTGGCATGTAGAACTAATCAAACAGGACTCTTACCATTGCTAACTTTATTTTTCTTATGCATCACAGGGCTTTCCCAGTCTCAAAGGTGAAATGTGCATGTAGGTGGCAAATACAAACAGAAGAGAATTACTTGTGTGCATACCAAGGTTGGTAAGTGAAGAAAATCCTCAATGATTGCAAACAAGCAATTCCCACTCGTGTGTATGTGGGTGTGTTTGATGTGATCAAAATGGATAGAAATAGACTAACCACATGCAACACTTTTTTTGGAAAGACAAATGCCCCCACCTTCCTACTTTTTCCCCTAGCTTTTATTGCTGAGCGCAACATCATATTATATGGAATACCCTTTTGGTCAGTTAGGGTCAACTGTCCCAGCTGTGACCCCTCCCAGCTTCCTGTGCACTCCCAATCTATTGTTGGTGGGGCAGTGTGAGAAGCAGAAAAGGTCTTGATACTGTGCAAGCACTGCTCAGCAATAGCTAAAACATCGCTATGTTGTCAACCCTGTTCTAACCAAAAATTTAAGCCACACCACCATATAAGCTATTATGAAGAAAACTAACTGTATCCCAATCAAAATCAGCACATTCAATTAATTTTCTCCATACGTTATTGTGCAGGAAGCCTAGGTGGCTAAATGACTGCAGAAGATACCAATGTGTGAGAAACCCCCAAATTAGTCAGTACAGTAATTATATAAAACAAAAGCCCAGCTCCCAAACTTCCAGACTCAGCCCAGATGTGTAATGAAGTAATGTGAAGCCCCAGGAGAATGATTTAAAGCAACCTGCATTAAATACCTAGTTATCTCATGTGCTTCTGTATCTTATTTGCATACTCTTCATGCATGCCTACAGAAAATTAAATACTTTGGGAATTTCCCAAAATTTTGTAAGTCAGATATTACTCTGTAGTTCTCAAAATGCTTTTGAAGCTGCTATGTGATTACCATTAAAAATAAAGATTCTAATAATAATGTTGCATTTCTGTCTGATCATGAAGGGAAGTTCAAGAGTCAAACTGCAGTTCCTGAGTTAAAAAAAAACCACAAATATGCTTTGCATAAACAGAGGAGATCTTAGGTATAAGTGTCTTGCAAAAGTGGTCATATATACACAGACTTTTAAATGGATTTCAGTGATTAGGAGTCTGCAAAGTTGGTAATGAGTAACTATTGACAATTGTTAATCTCATTTCTGGCCTTCAGCCATGTCACTCTGCGTGACAAGTGCATTACAAGGAGGGACATGGTAGCTTTTTTCCCATCACTGTGGGAAATCAATGATTATGCTTTTGTTCTTATGGACACCACCTTTTTAGTACATTCTTATACATAGTCAATGCTACAACAGCAGCAGTTACGTTTCTCTTAATTTCAATTTTTTTTTAATTAGATTCCTTTAATTTTTATTATGGGCCTACACTGAATCTATTAGTTTGCATATTTTTTGCACAGTGCTCAGTACATGAGTGGAGGTACCTCACAGACAAGTACAATTCTAGGCTTCTTTGAACTGTAAACTTATATCTGAAGATGAAATGGATAGAGTTAAGAGGTAGACAAAAGATTAGGAGAAGACCCAAGGGGAAGTCTACTTCTGAGGAATATCTCACAAATTTGCAATTTTTTTCTGTATTTTAGCTCCAGGAAAAGATCTATTTATAAAATCTCATTTTCTAACAGAACATAACATTAGTTTTAGGATTAAGTTGCATGTGTTACTAAGAAGTGAGCTTATTTGTTGCAGAGCTGCAAACCCCTCAAAAGCAACATGCAAGTCTATCTTACAATAAAACTAGAAAAAATTTTGGTCATATATTTTCCTGTCAGGGAGTGGCCCCAGTGCTACCAATTAACAAAAGTTCTAAAAGACAAATGGGCAGATTATCCCACATTCAAAGAATTATATGAAACTATTTAGGGAAGGAACTGCTGAAGTAGTGAACAAAGGAAAGGTCAGAAACAGAAAAATTACTCCTTCCTTCCTTCCTTCCTTCCTTCCTTCCTTCCTTGAAAATCCAGACATACAGGAGTTTACAATATGAAGACACATACATATCTAGAGGCAGCATTGATCATCAAAAGGAGTGTCAGAATCACTTATGACCAACAATGCAGACACAATTCTGCAAATTAAAGGATCTATTTAATTGGCTACTAGTAAAATCTTCTGTCCAGTCAATACGGGATCTAGTGGCTCATAAGCAGACATAATTAAAGATTTTATTACTTTAGCCTTCAATTGTATGCCTGAATCTTTGGACTTAAGTCTTTGAAAAGCATTGGTGAGGCAAGGTTTTAAAATAGATCTCAAGAAAATACTGAGTTCCTAATTATATAACTTTATATTTTTTCTTTTAATAGTGAAGAATTGTGCTATAGTTTGAAAACACCCTCATATTTGAGTCTAAATAGGTCACCCATTGTATATTATGAGGAAACAGTTCTGACACTAGATCAATTGGTCTGTACTGATTGTTCTGCCAAGAGAAGCACCATAGTGGTTACATTTGTAGTTTTCCAAGAGAATGCTTCCTCAGGCTCTCCTAGCACCAACTTCACCAACTACTGAAATTGGAAAGTCCTCTTAAAAACACTCAAGAATCACAACCAATGATTCTTGCTTTACCTGAGCAGTGTTCAAGGCTGTAGATCAAATAACCATGAAGGAAAAATGTTAACAAAGCCGTAAATTGCAACTCCTGGTTGAAGTGATGAAGTGATGATACATTGCTACCATATACAAAAAGCATTTTAAAATATCTTTGCCCTTCACAGAGAATATGATGAGAGCAACCAGGCTTGTTGTGAAAAGGTAGTGGCTAAGAATCTTAGCACAACCAAAAAAACCTGGACTGACTACATGTCTTCCTTCAGTATGGGTTCCACCAGACCATGAGTCTGTTGAAACTAATATGCTTTAACAGCAGCAGACCAGCTAGGATCACCATCTGCTATCTGATGAGCCACTCCTTCCATTGGCCTCTCCCTGATGAGGTAAGGATTTGTTAAAGGTCAGTTGCTTTAGAATTAAGATTAAAACCCAGATGTGTGTGCAGGCTGTCCACAGCCAGTGCCAGCTGTTGACACAATGCCATGAAGGTGACCTTTTGCACATTGACATTTATGATCCATTCCTGATTATTTCCTAGGTGGAATATCATACGGTCTTACCAATGGGAGTTGCTGAGGCCCATCCCAAACATTGAGACATATGAGGAAAAAGCAGGTTGGTCTCAAAGTATCTCAGCTCTATCCCCAGAGTATCACATTAGAGTGAGCCAGTCTCTATTGCTTCAACAGTCCAGGGCACTTCCTCCAGGAGATCAAGCAAACTAACAGTATCATAAGCTTAAAAAGAGAACTAACTCTTGCCTGAATCCATTAGATTCTGTTTTGTGTCTGTCATAAAAGATAATACGTGGAAGCAGTATGTGCAGCTATGTGCAAAAGCAGCATAGTTGGAGTTGCATCTGTCTTGTACCTCCTTAAAACCTATTCTTGTCACTTTATCTTTTAATTCAAGTGCAAGAAAATGAATGATTTGCCCAGCTATGTCCATGGGAATTCTAGGAAGTCTCTTCAACTTTCCCTCCATGTCCTAGATGGAAGTGGGACCAGCATCAATGCACAGCATGGTTTTGCCAAGTGGCTGTCACTCCAGCTTGACTATACCAGTAATACAGTTTATTAGCATGTGTTGCAGATATTGTTCCCTTAAGAGCTTTAATTTATTTATATTTTATATTACAATTCCTAGATTAACTTAGAACTTCTCAGAGTTTTTAAAAGTCATTTTGATACCATAGGCTGGTTGAGCTTATGGAACACTGTAGTATTTTCTTTTCCAGTTCTGCTTCTTTACAACATACAGCCTCAGCTAATCAATTGCAACAAAAAGAGAACTGCAGCAAATGAATGCATTTGATTAATGAATAGGAAGGTGTTCTAAGGACAAGGTTTTCATGTATGCAGAGGGATGATGGTAAAGCATGCTTCTGTTGGAGCAGCAGAGAGGAAAAAATAACAGATCTTACATACTTTGCAATTACCAACCAAGCATAAAACAGTAGCAAGACTAGAGGGTTATCACATGGCTCATCTCAGAGACCCTTGCTTACATCTTCACTAGTTTCTTTAGTAGGACTGTAGATTAAGGCAGGACAGAACTCTTGCCAAAGAGTTCTCTCAGCACAGTTGAGAGCTTGATTATAATGCTATAAATTCAGAAATAAAAATTACCTTACTCTTAAAATTAATAGTTAATGGTTTTAAGTATTACCCTAATCTTCTGTGAACCAAATTTGTTGAGTTCGTTTATTCCCATTTGGGAAGCTTTCAAAAATCAACTTAAATCATAGTAATAACTTAAAAAGTGGAGTACACATCAAATTCAGTGAACCATGATTATATACCAGCCCACTGTAAAGCTGGGCTCTCTGTTTTGCACATGTATTACTAAGAAAACTCTGTACATATGAGCATTTTATTACAAGCAACTATAGCAAGGACAGTTGCCTCACTGTCCAATGTACATCATTCCAACATGAAAATACAGTTTCATCTTCAAAGAGCTTGTACTGGAGTTTTCACTAAATCCTCAATGACTTTAAACAACAGGGCCTTTATAGTTCATAGTGTGAACTGGAAACCAGTATTTGGAACTCTATACAAATTTTGCATAAGGAAATATCTGAAGTGGATTACTGTGGAACAACTTGAATTAAAAAATTTTACATGGACCCATCTGTGACAATCCAATTAATTTGTGAGCTAATGCCTGTCATTGCTACTAGAGAAGCAAACACAAAAATTGACTCATTATATTTATTTTAGTCACAAAGAAGCTTTCAAGATACTCCATATTTTTATTGTCAGCAAAATAGATCACATTTTACTGCAAGCAAAGGGATCAAAACACTCATCATATTGGCATAAACTCAGAAGTTACTTCAGTAACACAGAAGACAGTTTGAGGCTAGCAGGTTTCAAAGAGGGGAAGAATTTCTGCCTTGAAATTATCACAGTATTGTTAGGAGGGAAAGGAAAGAGACCTTGCAACAGCAAGGAGCAGCAACACTGTTTCAGAATTAAAGGATGTAACTACCATTAAATTTGGAGCAAATCTTCAAACATCACATTCATGCAGAATATTACAGCGAAAGTGCTTTGCCTTTGTGTGGCTGTAGTCTCTGCTGTTTCTGGGTCAGAGCCAGATTGCTTTCAAATTGCTCAAAGGTTAATCTAGTGCCTCCTATTACTTCATCACCTGAGGTTCACATGGGTGCACTTCATGTAGCTATGTCCTAATGAAAGAGAGTAGGCATTCCACATTTACCTATTTATTTTAATATTTCCAGCTGCTGGTGTACCCATTATATCTCTTCAATTTTTCCACCTCAAATTTTCTTCTGTAGCTGTTTATCTTCCAGATAAATAAATTACATTAAAAAAGGTCTGCACCACTGATCATCAACAAAAGACTGAGGAATCAATTCACTATTGGTAAAATATTCTGTCCCCTTTTGTATAAGGTATTTTTCTAGGATTTTTCGATTTTTTTTTTCATATGCAAGTCATTTCAGGAAACTAGAAGTCAAATTCCAATAGGACCCAGTAAGAAATTTTTTAAGCGGGGATGGTGAAATACTGGAACAAGTTTTCCAGAGCGGTGGTGGATGCCCCACCTCTGGAAATATTCAAGGTCAGGTTGGACAGGGCTCTGAGCAACCTGATCCAGTTGAAGATGTCTCTGCTCAGTTTCTGGACAACATGACCTTTAAAGGTCTCTTCCAATATAAACTAATCTATGATTCTATGATTCTTTATCTTACACTGGGCAGCTCCAAAGACAGAAAATAAATCACTCAGTTCTGATGCTGCTACATCCATGGGTTCTGTGCAAGGAGTATGAAAGCTAACTATCACAGGATCCAATTTTAAAAGAGAAGGCAATTCCTTAAAAAAATCTGCTACTGGGTGTAGCAATGCACTCTCAATATATGGCTTGGAGAATGTCATGCCAGAAATGGGCTGATGAAGAAAAGCAGCCATCTACTGAGAATGCTTTAACAACTGATGTTTTTAGTGTGGTTTGAATGTACTGAATGTAAAACTGCAAAGTCACTGTCTTCTTCCCAGAAGCCTCCTGCCAGGACAGGGGGCTGGAATACAGATAGTGACCTCCTGTTATCTGGAACTCTCTCCCATTCAATGTAAATCCCCTTACTCTTACTGGCCTGAAGCCAGACTTCCCCCTTGTCCCTTATTGGAGCATTTGAATCCCTCCAAGTCCTTTATAAACCTGTCCCCCTGAATAAACTGCCTCTTTGTTCCTGCCCTGACCTGTGCCTCCTGTGTGTCCTTTCAGGGGGGCTCTCAGGGAGCACATGGTTGGGCTTAGCATTGAGCACACACTTCTCCTGGGTTAATGGATTGAGAATCCTAACCCAGGTAGAAGCACCATATCGTTGCCGATTCCTTCAGCACACAACATTAACGAGGCTACAAGAAACTACACCGCCTTAACTGGGTTTTTTCTTTTCTTTTTGTGGAGAGCAGATACCAAAATCTATAAAGGCCTAGCAGTGGCAGCTGAGTTTTGTTCTAACTCCTGCAATGTCAAAATGTTGCTTTAATTTCTAAGATCAAATTTCTCATTGTTTATAGCAATGAAGAACACAAAATCGAAACCAGGGCTTACACATCTTGTACTTCAAACTACCTTTATTATTATTATTATTATTATTATTATTGTCACATAGGGGAGTTATTTTGTAGAAATGACAGTATGTGGCTCCATCTTCACTGTGTTTCTGTGGTTTTGAAACTAGTAAAAAGTCTGCTACACTTGATAACAGGGATAGGATGGGGAAATTATAAGTTTACCCCTTCTTGCTATTTCTTATTCACTATGAAATAAAATGAATTTAAATCAGAGCAACACTTCACAGTTCTGGTTAATGGACCACATTGATCCCATCTCCATGGACGACCAGCATAAGGACCAAAGTTTCCAGGAAAGAGTGACAGTATTTAAGTGACCAAGACCAGGCAACAGCTTCAATTCAATAAAATGAGTCAACTCAAAACTATACAGTTGAATTCCAGAGAGGCACTCTTTTGTCAGTCTTCCATTGAAGCATAAAAAAGTATACATTCAAGTAAGAGAAAGAGGACATTTGAATAAATACACATAATTGCAAAGATCATGATACTCATTATAGCACCTGCATGAAAGGAGATGTTTGCTGTGGTATTTCAATACAATCAGAAATCCACTGGATTCAGCTTTTTCATTATCTGCTTTGATTATTGTAGGGTGATTTGGCTCAAAGTCTAGTGCTAGATAATAGTCCTTGACTTCTTAAAAAACAAAGTTACTGGTCCTGTTGGAAGGAAATGTTAAGACCACAGATTGCTTTCTGCTTAACTTCTGCTACTGGAATGAAACTCCACACTCCTGAGAATACAAAAGAACCTGAAATGACAGTCCATTTCTCTGAGCACTTCTTCATTTTTCTTGAAGTGGCCTTAGGCAGATGATAAATTGACAGAGTGGCACAGTGTCATGCCTGGAAGGGAACTGTGTGGATGATTTAGTTGTTCATTGCATAGTTTTAGACTTTCAGCGAGAGAAAGAGATAAAGAGAGTGCACCAGTTTCTGAACTGCCTCTGCAATAGCTCTTGTCTATTCAACATTTCCTTACCCTTTCTTTCCATATTATACAGGAACTCAGAACCCAACCTTGATGTCTCAGTTACAAGTCAGGGAATTATGGTTCAGAAACCTACTCTTCCACAGAAAATAAAGACAGGGTTTAGCTCACTTGGGAGATAAATATCTCTGCTGAAACTTCACACTGCTGAAAGTCACCTAACCAGGTCATACATGCTCTCAATAAGAAAAGAAGTTCCCACTTCAGAATCCTCCCAGGAATAGCAATCACTTCTTTTCAAAAGCTTAAAGTGCATTCATGTGACAAAAAAAAAACCCATCAAACAAAAAACAACACACACACACCCTCACACACCCAATCACCAGTAAAGAACCCAAACAAGCAAACCAAATCAAAACCAAAACAGATCTGCTGAGATATCAATATTGAAAATGCAATTAACACAGACTGCCTTTCTTCAGGGGGCAAAATCTGTCAGACCCTGAATGCCAGCTGAGTAGTTGCAGTCCTATTTAATAATCACAGTGTCAACAACAACTACCTTCATTCCTGAGCTGATTTACAGGGTTTGGTTGTTGGGGTTTTTTCCAGTTCTGTACCAAATCCTAAATCAGAACTTCAGTCATCATTCTTTGCTGTGAGAGCATTGTGATTTTGTGAAACTGGGGAGATAGATTATAGTGCATGTAACAGTCTGGAAGAGGGCTTACTGATCACTTCTTTGTAAATGGATGAAATCCCATTGCTGACTTCTCTTGCTCATTTGCATTACATAACTCAATAAGCCCACCAGCTTGGTGCAAATATCAGTGCAACTGCAGAGGCACTTAAAAGTAGGAGAGAAAAGACTGCATTCATATATCATAGCATAGATGCCATGAATGGCTCACGAAATCTTCACCAGAGGAGTTCTTCAAGGCTGATGAATGTGTGTAGCATGCAGGGGAGTGTATGAACAGCTGTAGAAGACAACTGTTGTGGTGTAAAAATAGAGGCTTCTTAGACATCGTAGACCTCCTCTTCTGTGGCAGGACCAACCTCTCCACAAAACTGGCGGAAGGTGTTGCGCCTCAGGATCTCCCAGCCACGGTGAGAACTAGTTCTGGATGTGCTTCGTGACAGTGACAGAGCGGACAGTTCCTTCTTATACAGGGTGTCCCTATTGATTTCCAGCTTTTCTGAGCCTTTGTCATAGCTATCCCTCCTATCCTGAGCCTTAAATGCTTCTGTGTACCGCATCATCTTGTGCTTGTTGGGATCAACCCTGTCTTCAATTCTGTTTGAGGATTAAAAAACATAAAATGAATGTGGTAGACAAGTGCTTAGTTTATCAACAAAAATCCTCCAAAAAACCCAGGCATACTGATCTTCCAGAAAATCTGCACAGAAGTAGGAAGCAGTAATCTCCTAGGCATTCATCCCTGTCATTGACTTTGTCTGCCCGTGGTTTCTTGTCCTGTATCTCATTTCCCCGTCATGACCTGCCCTGTCTCTTTTGCCAGCTGTAAGCAATTGGAAGACTTACTCCACCGGAGTATAGTCCAGATCGTTTGTATATATGCATATATTAAACTATTTTCTCTCTTCTTGACTTTCCTCCACTGATAACTCCACGGCTGCAAGCCTCAGGCTGTCACTTAGCTTTTGCTGCACTTTTATTTAACTGCTCCACTTCCACTAACCCTTCTCTACATTACTTGTAACTTGTCTTCTGAAATATTGTCCCATGCTATATACAATAAACATACGTGTAATTTGACAGAGCTAAATCACAGCAACACTCTTATTCTGCAACTTGGATTAAAGGCATATTGGTAGCAGTTTTGGTCTGCTTGTTCTGCCCAGTAAAACTGAAAGTCCGCAAGGCTCAATTCTCTGCCTAAAACTGCATAAATTTCTGTTCAGGACCAGGAGTTGGACTGTGATGATCCTTGTGGGTCCCTTTCAAATCAAGCTATTCTATGCTTCATCCAGCTGCCACTTCCCCTTCTGGCTTTATCAGCAAAAGATGGTGCAGTCAGAAAAGACACATGCCCAAAAGGTAAATCACCTGTCCTAAATACTGATTAAAATCAGAAATAATGAGGATTTTAGTTTTATCTAGACTACAGATATCTTTCTAGTTCAGTGCCCAATCTGAAATCCTGGACCTAAGACTTTGCCACCTGATGCAGTATTTGGAAAGTATAATATAGTTATTAGGTTCACATAGAAAGAAATCTTGACTCTAGTTACTCCTGTTATGATTTTGAATCATTTGTAAAGCAGCTCACTGCTGCTGAGTGCCTCATAGATTGATTCTGCCTCTGCCATTTCATGTATCTAATGGATAGGAACAGCCAACCAAGCACAGTAGTGAAGTTTTGTGATGCTCATCTATCAGTCAAAGACAGAAAACAGATTGGGGTCTGTGTTCTGTAAGGAAAGCCCTACAAACACTCCTCCCCAGGCCACTGGAAAGGTTCTTTATTAACACCCATACACTGGATTCTTTTTCTTGGATCCACAGTAAAAGAGAACTCACCTGAGATACCATCTGTCCCCCAGCCCATATTCCCGCCCGCAGATTCCTGAGCGAGGCCAGAGACACCGTGGCAGTTTCCGCTCCAGCATGACAGTAGTAGCGACAACCTTTGAAATTACAGAAAAGAAAGAACTTGGATGAGTTAGGAAAAACTCAGAATCTCTTTCAAAATTATCAGTTTCATGAACACTGACCCATACCATACTTCATTACAGCTCCTTATGTAATGAAAACAATAGTACAGTCAATACTCTGTTTATTATAGGGCAATCACTATTTTAGGTCTGACTGTGCCATATTTCGAGGAATCAATGCTGCTCTTAAAACACTGTTAGATTTCCTTCCTTTTATAACTAACGGCAATGAGTAGGGTATTTAATTGCAAGCTAGAGAAGAGGACAGTATCTATACCCACATTAACCATCATCAGAACTTACCAAACCATTTGACTGATTGCTTTTTCACAGAAAAGTACTAGGAAATGGCTTTCCTGTTAATTACCTATAGAACTGGTTGAATGTTTTTGCCTTCTGACCCTGCATTCTATCCCCCCTCAGTCAATCTCTGTAATTATAATTTACCTTTCAGTTACACAGAAATGTTATTTGTAAAAAAAAGACATAACCTCAATTCTATTCAACAAGAGATTCCATATGTAGGGAACAAACAGTTATGGAGACACAGAATGATTGATTATGGGCTTCTAGCTGTTATTTGAAATAAGGTAGGAATATCCATCTTAACTAGATTACCTGGGCTCTCCAGAGCTCATCCTGTTCATGGGCCACCCTCCAGTGGGTGTCACCCATCATGGCAATTAACAAGTTGAGCATTAGGAGGGCAGCAATGATGGCAAAAGCGAAGTATACCACGCTGTACATGAAGGGCAGGTCCACATCATAGTTTGCAGGGCCATCAATGATAGTGAGGAACAGCTCAAAAGTGGTGAACAAGGACATGGGATAGTTGTAGAACTGCCCAAGGTTTTCAGGATTTTCTGTCTGGAAGATGATGTAAAAAGCTAGAGGAGAGCAACGGGAAAAAAGAGAGTGCTCAATAACAGGAATCATGTTCAAAGAGGAGTAACAGGGTCATGTAACAGATTGTGGCAACAAAAAGTGGTCTGGGAAGGAGCTACATATGTTTCTAGGCTAGTGCAGTACCTAGCAAGGACAAATCCCTGATTAGAATCACTAGTCTCCAGTATAAAATTACACAAATTAATTTTAATTATTTATTTGTTCTCAAAATAGTGACCTTACCTTCCTCAAGAATATAATAAAGCTATGTATGTTTAACCTCATTTTTCCACAGACAATTATCATAAATGCAGTATGTTTTTAAATCTTGACTTACAAATATGTGACATTATCTGAATTAACCTAATTCTTTTACCCTGGAAAGCGCAAGAATTGAAAACCAAACATGAGAACAGAAATCAGTACTGGGAAAGTGACCATGCTTAGAGAAATAGAAGCATCATCGCCACCTTTGCCAGCTATTCAGAGGGCAACCAGAGATTAAATCAAAACCCACACTCTTAATTCATGCCAAAGCAGTTGGCAGGGGTAACATTGCTGTTTTCCTTTTGTAGACTCACCTGATGCAAAGCCTAATATCACCACAGCCATGAGCCAGCAAAAGCGCATAAGATCTCCAAATATCATCTGTAGAGCAAAGACAGAGCCACCATAAGGCCCAACTGTCCCACCAAGTCATAGTGCAACCCTAGGTAAACCTTATTCCAGATTCTAAGACCATGAGTGGACTAAAGGAAAATTCTGCACCAAAGAAGAATGTGATAGTCCTAAACCCTCTGTGCAGACAAGAACTTGTCCATTTGCCCTGAGGGAGCAAAAGTGTTCTTACAGTATTTGGAAAGAGCTGTTGGGATGTGTGTAAAAAAAGGTATATTTTTTTGTGCCTTATACCTTCTGGATCATGATGGTAAAAGGTCCAAGCATCTGGAAGCCTCGTGCAAAGTACATGACGTTGCACCATCCTAGCACCAGGGCAAAGGACATGGGCACCACCTCTCCAGTTGTGCTGGTGAGACGCATCACCATGGTTACGAGAATCATGCAAGCATATGTGATGCTGCAAAGAAGAGACAGTTAAAAAAAGTTCAGGGGAGGAAATTTCAGTTGAGCCAGTAGGAGAAATAAATCAAGAGAAGGAATACTCTAGAAGAATGGAGAAAATAACTCATCCAGCAAAAGAGGGCAGTGGGAGAAATGAGTTTATTAGTCTCAAAAAGTCCTATACTTACACAATTATGTGAAAAGGCCCTCCTAGGATTGTCTGTCCAAAGTATTTCGCTGCTCCAACTCTAAGGATATCTGGGATCTAAAAGAGACATCCCATTAACTTTAGGACTCAGAGAGGTTCAATCATATTATTAATATTCACAAATTCCTGGGGAGAGTTTCAGCTGCTTTGTTTGATGGTTAACAGATTGATTTCTATGTTACTTTAAAATCAGAATGGTTGATCCAGGTGGGCCCTTCCTGAGTTGCTGGAAAATCTAGGAACACTTGGGCAGATTGAGAGGCATGTCGCACAGAGGTGCCTCCATCACGAAGATGAAAAAGACCTTGGGAAACCAAAGCAGTTTGTTATAATTCACACTGGTTTAGTCGTAGCCTAACCTCAGAGTCCTGACCACACAGAGGAAGAAGGACTTGTCCTTCTGTAACATATAATAAAATTATAGAATATCTTGAGCTGAAAGGGATCCACAAGGATCATCAAGCGCAACTCACTCTTAGCCCTTTACAGGACATACCCAAGAGTATCAGCATGTGCTTGAGCGTGCTGTCCAAACACTTCTTGAATTCAGACAAGAAGTGGTGCTGTGACCACATCCTTGGGGCGTCGATTCAAGTGCTCAACCACAATGGCTGAAAAACTTTTTCTTAGTATCTAACATAAGCCTCCTGTGACTCAGCTTCATGGCATTTCCTTGAGCCCTATCACTTGTCATGAGAGTGAAGAGATCAGTGCCTGCCCCTCCGCTTCCCTTCAGGAGGATGTTGAAGACCCCAGTGAGGACTCCCCACTGTTTCCTCTTCTCCAGACTGAACAAACCAAGTTACCTCAGCCACCTCTTTTATTGCTTCCCTTCCAGACTCTTCACCATCTTTGGAGCTGTCTAACAGCTTAATGTCTTTTTTATATTGAGGTGCCCAAAACTGCACACAGTACTCAAGATGGGGCTTCACCAGTGCAGAGTACAGTGGAACAATCACTGCCTTTGACTGGCTGGTGATGCTGTGCTTAATGCACCTCACACAGGCAGAAAGCTGTTTACAAGACCTGCTTTATCTTTAGTTCTTCTTGGCATCATCCTTTGAATTTTCTCATAGAAGTTTCAGTCTTCTATTTCATATTATAATAAAATCACATGGGGGATGGATTTTTTAAAATTTAAATAAATTTTGCTTTCTTTTTTTTTCTCTTGGAGAGTTCATGGCAAGGAGAACAAATAAACATGTCCACCTCAGAACTCTGGTTGAGTAAGGCTCCTGTTATAGGTCCACAGAGTAACTGATCTTCAACTAAATATAAACTTTTTTGTGTATGCACAAATTCACTTCATCCAGCACACCTAAACGCCTAAATATTTAGGAGTGCTGGGTGAAGCAACATTTGGGAGTCAGCTGGACCCATGGATGGTGCTAACAGGAACTGCAGCATTACCCTGCATATACCCTGCATATTTGAGAATGCAACCAGTCCTTCTAATTGCTTCTTCCGCACCTGCAGTTTTACTAGGACATTGTCATAGTCTCTGTCTCATCTAATAGACACTGCTGACAATGTCTATTGCCATAGACATATCAGAGCACTCAGTCTAAGCAAATAACCCCTACCAATAGTGAGCACAAACTCATGTTTGTATAGTAAGTAAAATCTGTCTTGATGAACTTGAAACTATACAGCTCACCATATGTCTTACCTCAAGGACCAAAATTACAACAGCTCCAATGACTGTGATCAGCTCCCCCACCAGCCTCAGCTCATCCTCATATGTCACATATGATTCCTGAAAAAAAGCATTAATGGAAATTAAAACTAAATTTTAAAGAAAGTGAAAGTAAATTTAAAAGGAGGATGGGGGAGAAGGCAGCCTACTATTTCTGCAATAAACATGACTAGACCTGGCAATGCTACAGGAACCAGCCCAGCCCCAGTATTGGAGAGCAGAGCAATATCATATTCCTCCCTGACAAAGCTCAGCTGGCCAAAAGAGAGGATGAGGACAGCTGCAATATGTAGGGACTGGGAATGGCTTGGACTTTCCAGTTAAGTAGGTCAGATGGGAATTGCCCAATGCTGCCTATGGGGCCCTGACTCCCACACTCACAGTACCTGCAGCATTTTCTGGACATAGACTGTATTGTCTCTGCTGCTTGTCTTGTTGCCTGTTCGTGGTTTCAGAGGTCGGTAGACACAGCACATAGTGAAGCAGACCATGTAGAGTATATAGAACAAAGCCAGGAAACAGAAATAGGGTCGACCATACATATTCCACTTCAGGCTCACCAGCTCCTTCACAGGTGTCAGGTCCAAGATCCGGCGTGCCTGAGAAAGATAGAAAGAAGGAATTAATTGTCATAAGCATATTTTTTTATAAGCATCATTCACACTGTTTCCTGGGAGAATGTTAACAAACTATTCTCATCTACACTATTCAGCATTACAAAGCTGAATTTATTTTGCAAAAGTGGGTTTGCATTTGCTCAGTTTGACAATACAGAGTTTTAAGCAAAAGTAAAAAATATATCCTACAGAGAACAGCTTCTGAGTACCAGTGGGAAGTACAAGAAAAACATTTCTGATACTGGAATAAATTTGTCATCTGTGTAGGAACATAGAACTGAGGATGACAGAATATTCCTGTTAATACAACAACACAAGATTTTATATTAGAGACGTTTTAAGAAAAGAAAACTGAAATATTTTTCTAAAGGATATTTGTACTTGTCTAACACTGTATGGCTTATGTAAAAATACTACATTTTAAGTTTCTGCATTATTAGCTGGGTGATAATTAATTTAATCATCTATATCAAGCCTTCAGTTTCTGATATAAGACTGACACTTAGAGCATAAGTAGGAGAAACCAGATACTTTACACTTTACTTACAAATTTGACCCACACACTGCGTGAGACCTAATCCATCTATAGGTGTTCAGTTCTCTGTAAAGTCAGTATTTGCATATTTTTCAAAGGGAGGATATATAAGTTTGAAGCTTACCTTTTTCTGTAGCTTAGTTCCCTTATATTTTTAGTTCCCTTGTATTTTTTACTGTTCATTCACTTGAGGTTCAGAAAATATATCTTAGTACCCATGCGTGTATGCTTTGCCCTTAATACAAGCAGAAACTGCTTCTGACTGGGGGCTAAAGACGCTACTCCAGTCCACTACTGGACCAGGAGAGTATGATAGCATGGGGTGACACATAACATTCTTCTAGAGAAGACAGCAAACATTTGGGGCCAAATATATATCTAAAGCAAAAAAGTTATACATCCAGCAATTGCAATTGCACATATCTAAGAGCATTCTGGAAAATAAAGAAATCATTACATCTCTTGATGTTTGGGGACACCTTATCCTTTGCACTATATGTATGTTTTGGGATAAGACAGAGGCACAATATTCTGCTTTCTTTTAGGATTATGGTTTAGTCTTCTGAGGTGGAAAACTTCAAAGGTTGCTCTATTTTTTGACATGGACCGCTTTTTGCTGACTTTCCACATGTATCACCACTCATAGAAATTTAGAGGATTTTACATAAAATCAAATGAGAGCTCCATAGACCTCCCCTGCACTGTACAAAGCTCTCTAGTAGCTGAAACTTCTGTTAGAAAAGTTTGACTAAAATTTTGATAGATGGAGATAATACAGGATGGGTAGACTTGGGCTAATTGAAGTGCCTCCTGATTCATTTCCTGTCCTATTAGGATTATTTAAGGTGATTACAATTGATAGGGTGGTGTACCTTGAAAGTCTTATGGAGATCTGTCTAAGCTTGCCATCACACTCTGCTATTTTTGTCTTAGTAATCCCTTAACAAGTTTTTGAGCCTACTACAGAGATAATTTGCCCACTTTGTTTTGAGCCATAACCTGTCATTAAAGGAAGGGAATAGTAACAACGAATGGTTTTAAAATGCACTCGAGTTTAGGACTCCTGAATACAGTCCTGTCTCACAGGGACTCTCATTGTGAGAGTTAATCAGTATCACAGTTGTATAAAGACACCTGCTAGAGCTACTCTACAAGTATTTAGTGTATCTTTGAGCCTGATGAGAGACAACCCTTTTCTGCATCTTGCTCATACTAAATTCTTTCAATAATCTGCAATTTCACATCTCAGTGAAACTGCATATAAAGCATCAGTTGTAGTCATATAATTAATAAACTACTGCTCTTCATGTATTCCCAGCAGCACATGGTACAAAGTTCTTGTCTATGGATTATACAAAAGAGCTTGAACCTTCAAACTCATCATCTTTCTCCTTTTATAATCACCATGGTCTGGACATAGAAAGTACACAGTCCCCACAGTACCTCTCTCTTCTTGGTTGATACAATGAGCTCAAGGAAGGACTGATCTTCAGCCCAGGAGTCAATCTCTGTGATATCATAGAGCACGGTGGTCAAGGGGCCAAAAGACCAGAGATTCTGCTTCCTCTTCTGCATAAGGTACTGAAACATCTGAGGAGAAAAGAAGGGGGACAAGGATATCAGAAGCTGTCCAGTATATCATGTATTTACAATAAGAACAAATAAAGTTGTTAAAAAGTCTTAATTATGACATATTTTCCTTGAACTTGGTATTTGCTGTGGTTCTCATATCTCTCAGGAACAATTACAGCAGGTTAAAAAGTGAAAGAATTTTTTCTGATTCCTATTTGATTATTAGCTCATGCTTGAGCTCAAGGATGAGTGATTTTTACTCTAAATTCTAATCAAACTGCTAAAGTTATTTAACACAGTTATATATCCAGGCAACAGATTTCAGATGTTGACTAGAAAAAAAATTCTTTTATACTCCTCTAGAAGTTATCAGAAAACAGGTATGATGAAGGAAATGGTCCTGTCACTAGTGGATCTACAGAAGAAACGTTGTCTTTTTGTTAAGGGGAAGGATGAGAGTTTGCATTGTATGCTAGTTTTTTGTCTATGAATAAATGCCTGCAGATACCTGAAGAAGTTTCCCATGTGTCACATTTAGCGTAATGAACTCTAGACAACAAAAGCAATAACTTCAGTGAGACTTTCAAAAAATTACTTGGGGTGAATCTTTCTGTTAATACCTGTTTAACTCAAATGCTACAAAAATTGGGTAAAAAAAATAAATCTATTCTTTAAGCACTTGTTTCTTTCATCAGGATAAAGAAATTTTATATAAAGGGTTTTCCTGGTCCTGTGTGAGACTTCTAGCAAAAAAAAAAAAAAAAGACTTGTGACATATCTTCTACCCATTAAGAACATGCACAAACTCCCTTGGTCTGAATGATGTTATTTGAAGTTCTCCATTTCTCTTTTGTATGGAGGCACCAGTGTAACAAACTCACCACAGTGTTGCCCTCAACTCCAGCCAGTTTGAATGGAGTAAGACCCTCATTGTTAGGAATCAATTCAAGTGATCCTGGTCCCTCTTTGTTCCTGTCATAGGAAAGTATCAGGCTGTACATGTGGCAGGCAAATGTCTTATTAGGTTGGAGAACCAGGATGTGAAGAACGGTGTTACCTATGAAGGAAGCAGACTGGATAAAGTATGTGGAATAGCCCAGCCCTCTGCAGAGACTGAGAATTAACCAATGGGTTTTATTTTCCTCAGATCCCTCATCCCACAGCTGTTTGTTGTGAGTGAAAAATATTTGCATGCACAGATGACAGAGTCAAAATTAAAATGTCCAGATTTTCTGTATGCAATGCACTGAGCCCCACAGCACATACCCAGAGAATCTTGAGCTCTGATGTCAGCTCCATTTTCAATGAGCAACTGTACAATTTCCTCATTTCCCACACAGGCAGCAAACGATAAAATATGCTCTCCTGCAATGAAAGGAATGGAGAGAAACAACATTAACAATAGAGGAGCTAGGAGAGGTTGAAGCATGCTGAGGGAAAGTTAACCATGCTATTAAGCCAGAGGATGTGAAAGGAAGGGTTACTTTAGGTAACGTGTGCATTTCCGTTCCCACTCATCATGCTACTCAGAAAGGAAAAAAGACCTGCCCCCCACAACATTAAAAGGAAGAAGTATTTTTTTCAGGGGTTTACCTCCATAAGAAGGTTGACAAGTAATTTTCAGTATGTGTTGCTAGGAAAACATTAAATTAAAATTTTTATACTATATATATTTATTTGTATATATGCAAACATGCTCAGATGAAGTCTTACTGTCTGTTAAAAGGCATGTGTTTGATGACACTTGGAGACAGGAGCCTCTGCTTACCCAGTTTAGACAGGGACTAAAGTAAGCCTCCCTCACATCCCCTCACCACTCTGCTGGTTCCCCTCTATAGGAGCAAGGGGACAAGTTAAAGCTGTACCAAAATAGAAAAGGTTCTGGGAGCTGCGCCTGAAGAAGTGTCCAGTGGCCTGTGCTGTGCCCGCATCGGCTCCTCTCTTTAGCAAAGCCTTCACCAAAGTGATGTTCTGGTTTGCTGCTGCAATGTGGAGAGCTGTCTGCCCTGTAAGACACAGAAATAAAACCTTGTCTTACAAGAAAGCATCTTCAGGATGTTCAGTAGCCTGCAGTTCACATGTCAGTCATACTAAATGGAGGGATTTGGGACTGCATTCACAGCAGCTATAGGAATTAGCTTTGAAGTTATCCCTGTTGTGTGCAGAGGGTTGTATGAAAGATTTTCCAGAGGTCCCATTCGACTTTCTCTTTTTATGAATTCACGAAAACTGACTTTACAACCTGCCAAAAAAAATACAACAGGATGCAATGCACCTTCTTGATTTTTTTCCTGGGGAAAAACAAGACATGTTGCAGTGTTCTGGGAAGCACAGTGAAAGCTGAGAGACTGACTGTGCTTTCTTTCAAAGGACATGAAGACTAGGTCAAGACAAAGCTCATAAAGACTTAGTCTAATCCTTCAAACTAGATATTAGAACTTTTAAAACTCCATCATTATTATTTTGTTGGTTTCAGGATTCAGACTGGAATTTCTGTGTACTCAGCCAGAACCATTCTTTAAAAACCTGGATAAGAGTCTCATGTCAAAAGCAGAGGCCACATCCCTATTCTTTGTCAACCAAAGAACTATTTTTTTCTCCTTTCAAGGGAGGTCAGGTAGATATCCCTTTTGATATAAAGCACTACATCAGAAAGCAAACTGCAGACATCCTTGCAATCCCAGAATAGCCAACAGGCCCACCTGTGGTTAAGGCCTTTGCACATTTGCAGGTGTGTGTACTTGTGTTTAATACAATTGCATCTTCCACAAAAGGTCAGAAGCCATTTGTATGCTAGTTTTGATATGTAACCGTTTAGCAATATATTGAACCAGGAACAGTATAAGCCAATTTCCTAAATGTACAGGTAGCACCTCCTCTCTTCCCATGCAGAGAATCCTGCCCATCCTCATTCCCTGCAATGTTACCTTCATAGAGCTCTGATGTCATCCTCTCATTGACAAGCTCAGGAGCTGCTTCCATCAGAGCCACTGCTGCCTCCAAGTTATCATACAAGGCAGCTACGTGAAGGGCAGTCTCCCCCACTGCACCTACAGACAGCAGGAGAAGCATGTGAGATGTCTAGACATTCAACTGCATGGGACAAAAGCAGCAATAGATTTATTAAGATGGAGAATTATAGGAGTGCTAGGTCCTCCCTTGAGTACTAACTGGGACAGCCACACAATTACACAGTCTCTGTCCTTCACCAAAATCTGAAAGCTGAGCAGAAACTTCAGGTGTTTGGAAGCGACAGCAGACCTCAGGCCTGAAGTGAATGAGCACACCAAGTCAGAAAACTCATTCTGTTGCAAAACTTCTGACATAAGAGTCAAGTCATTTCAGGCTGCTAATGCAAATGTTTTAGCAAAGCACCAAACTACTCATTGTAGGGAGCTCTTGCCTTCCACAGGAAACCATTTTTCGCAAATAATCTGACTTACCTCTCTGATAAATATCGCATGTTCCATCAGTGAGAAGTTTTCTAATGGCTGCAAGGTCATTCTCTTTGGCAGCCTGGAGGAGTGGAGATTCCCAGATCCTGCAGTCCAGAAAAAGAGGCTGATAAGGAGCAAAGTCAAACACAAGGTGCCTCTCTCCAGAGCTAGCATAGCCTTTGCTCGAGACAGCATGTCTCCAGAACATTTTCACTGAAAAATCTTTAATGCACATCTACCATCTGAGGTATTTTCAGAATGCACAAAGAACCAGCCAAAGCAGAGCAGTGCAACTCTAAAAACCCTATGAGTTCTTCATCTCTTGGCTTACTAATGCTGAACCATATGGTGGCAGCAGAGGGAAAGACAGGAGAAAAGAATAAGCAAAATGGTTTTATTTCGTATGGCCCACATTTTGAGGCACAGAAGATAGTGAATGATGGATCATTGATACACCTCCTGCCAGTAGATCAGTTATCTCAGGAGCCAGAAAAGGCCACTTTCTTTTTCACAGAACACAATAAAGTAAAAATGTCATCATCTGTTACCATAATGGATAGAAAGGTACTAACAAGAATGTCATTTGTGTTGTAGCATTGCTTCTTATGGTGTAATTAAAAGAATGAGCTCTGAAATGTAGTTCCTTATTATACAAAGTCTTGAAGAAAAATTTGACAACTTAGCTATTAACTATTTTTTTCTCTAATGATGAGAGAAATGAGGGAAACGCTGAGAAATGGAATACTTTCATGTCCTAGGAAAGAGCATGCCCTCAAACAAGATCCAGACTGAGTGATTCACTTATAATTGAAGCATGTTCTTAAGTCTTCCATGAGGATTTGCATTATTGGAGCGTATCATTTGGGGCTGATGAAGAATTTACAAGTACAGCCACCAAACTACAGCAAGGTCTTTGGAAGCAAACAACAGGTCAAGGGAGGTGATCCTCCCCCTCTACTCAGCCCTAGCAAGGCCATCCCTAGAGTCCTGTGTCCAGGTCCTAGGCCCTTCAGTACAAAAATCATACAGAGCTACTGGAGAGAGTTCAGCAAAAGGCCACAAAGATGATTGTGAGAATAGAGCACCTCTCATAGGAGAAAAAGTTGAGAGAACTGTGGCTGTTTAGGCTGGAGAAGAGAAGGCTCGGGTGTTGTTCTTATCAATTTGTATGAGTACCTAAAAAGGGTTAACTGCAATGTATGTCTACTCAGCATCTAAGTAATTTTTGTGTATTTTCAAACCCATGAGTTGGCCACCCAAAAATCACAAAAAAAAAAAAGTAGAACAAAATCTACTAATTTGAGGTAAATATTTCTGTTATCCTTGAATATTTTCAGGTTTATCTTTTAATTGATAAAAACCAGTTTTGGACTGTGTTTTTCGTTTTTGTTTGTTTGTTTTTAATAGAAAAAAAAGCATTCTAAGTGTCTCTAGTTCAGGAGCTAAGGATTTGAGGGGAGGAAAGACCCTCAAACCCAAACAAACAGTTTACGTCTTATGAATTTCCAATATGGGAAATACAAAGAGATTCCTCTCTCCTAATAGGAAAAGTTCAGTTTTAGAACTCTGTTCAGATTCAAATTTTGTGCTTTTTATCTCACCTCTTGTTTTCTTCTAGTATAGATGTTTAATTTGTTCTCAATCTTGTAGTATAGCTCAGAATAAGCTTAAATGTGTGATGTGAACTAGGTCTAAGGATTACAGGAGAACAATAACAAATTCAAACTGGTATGAAGAAGGAGAACACCATCCCTCATTTTTCTACCAGCCTCAGTCTGTCTTTTTACTACTATCTAACAACTGCCAATAGACTGCATGTTAGTCTTAAACACATACCCCCCACCCACCCAAAGGGATTTAGGACAAATACATTTGTCAAACCAGATATCTGGAGATGCAGACTTTCTCCTTGTGATGTTCTGTCCATTCTGCTATTATTTAGTTACAAGATTTTGGGGATAGGGTTCATAAGGTAAATACTATATAAAGAAATAGGTGTTTTGCAGTAAGTAATGATGGTCATGTGAGAATACAGTACCAATAAATATATCTCTATTATAAGCTACAAGAAAACCCACATCAGAGACAGAGAGAATATAATTGGCCCAATGCAAAAGATGTTTTCTTATAACTAGTGCATCTTAAGCATAGGATAATTTAACAATAAAACAATAGGAAGACAGGCAACACAAATTCTGTGGGTTACAGAAATATGTATTTATTGCTTTAAATTATTCTTTTAAGAACAATGAAATCTTAAAGCAAATTTTTTAAAAATCTTTTTAACTCCATTATGTCTGGATTTAATCCACTTGAAATATGAAAGTTCTGCACTCCTTTATAGTGGAAAGACACAGAACACACTTGGGAGAACTTGGAGGATAAAGCAAAACAAAGAGGAGTATCAGAATTACACAAATAGGAATAATTTAAGAAGTGTATATTAACAGGAACAGGCTGCAAGTAATAAGAGCATGTCTGAATATTGTGTTTAATATTGCACAGTTCTTGTCACTGACAGCTCTAGAAAATGGACTAGAAAAACCCTGAAGAGCAGAAAAGAATAAAATATAAAGAGCCATCCTCAACAAATAAGGGAACCATTCTGAGATATTTTTATGTGCCCTTCAAACTCTTAGCCACACTGCTTAGGGAAGTACTCCTTCTATCACTTACTCATGCGTCAGTGCATTAGTAGCTAATGACAAAATTATTTGATGAGAAGATTGCATCCAGGATCAGACGAATAGAACTAAACAAAGAGGAACTCTGAGCAAAAGTCGCAAGATTCTATGTTACTGAAGTCTGCTTGCCATCTCGGCCACTATTTTGGCTGAAAAAGACTCTTGTGTTCCTGGAAAATGTCCGTTTCAGAGGCAGGAAGTGGAAAAGAGGTGGGGTTTCAATACTATAAACAATGCTGCAATTAATATGTTGATGCTTTACTGGGTAGGCCTTTATCCCTCAAATGACCTCAGAGAGGAGGAAGGATTGGGCAAGAGTCAATGTGGGAGGACACAAACACAGTCCTTTCTCACAAAAATTACCAAAGTCCTTGTAAACAACTGATTAAATTGCAATACTATGAAGAAGACACCTAAATAATACTATACTCAGTTTTGGAAACTGAGAGCAAAATTGTTAAACTTTTCTCTTTATTGTGGTAACCTCCAACTGAGCTTAAAAAGTTAGAGGTCTTGCGCCAAAGATCAAGCCAGAAGAAGAACCCAGAAATGTTAGTAAATGTCATGGCACGCTGCCTGTAATGTCCCAGAGGTTCATGAGTTACATGTTTATAGCATATGCTTTTACTCTCATTTAATTTTCTGTCCCATAATTGGGGAAACATTTTACTCTCATTCAAAACATACTGTTCCAATTATCAAATAATTTTTAATATATTACAGCAATGTCCTGAGCATACAAATGTCAAAAACTAAGTGAGGCAAATTCACTAATATAAAAAATTAAATGAAGTCACCCAAATTTGGAATCTTCAAAACATTTTCAATTCTTTAACTTCTGCATATTTAAGCAACTTTCTTCCTGACTGATAAACGCAGGATGAATTTTACATTTTACAACTCTGCTTCCTGCGAGTCAAAGCAGCAGTCAGCAAAATCTGTAACTTAATCTCTTAAGAGCTGCCTAGAGTAGTTGCTTAGTTTCCATAAAGAACCATCATGTCACTGGATGGAAAGGGTGGCTTTCAGAGAATGATTCAGCAGAGACATATTTAGACACCTTGAGAAGATAATTCAGCACGTGTAAATTAAGCTCCTGTTCTAATCCTGCTCATCCCCTTCAAAAGCCATGGAATCAAGAGATACTGAGCTCCTCAATTTAGCCAGTAAGTAAGATTTGTAATGCTGCGTAGTCTGGATGTTGCCTTACAGGATCAGTTTAAGGATAAACACAGCTAGACAGCGAACCAGCAGTTGTGATGTGCAATGAAAACCACAACACCTGGATGTGTTCCTGGGTTCTTCTTACTGAGCTAAGGAATGTATCTGTGTTGAGGTACTTAGTAAGCCTTGATCATGCATCACTGTCAGTTTTCTTCACAGACAATTCTATTATATGCTCAGGAAGCCATGAAGTGTTTGTCCAATATAGCTGAGGACAAAATCAGGAACAACCGAAAATCCATTGTGAAACAAAGAGAAGATAAAATGTAGGTCAGATTCTGACTGAGGGAGTCATGTAATACAGTTTTAAACAAGTTTTAAGATTCCACAGGCACTTGCTGCTGGTAATATGTACTGTTTTGGGATTACAGATTCTTAAGCACTTCTTTTTTTGTGCATACTGCTCATTACCCTTATAGAGAGATTGAGAATGCAAGGCCTAGTCCATAAATCTTAACTCTGGTATAAGAAGAATAATTTGGATTTATATGTGGTTATTCTTTTAAAACAAGGAAATATATTAAATATGTGAACTGTCTGGACAACAAGCTTCTATTTCAAGACTAAACTCACCAGGGGGTGTTTAGCCTGGAGAAGAGGAGGCTCAGAGGTGACCTCAGCACTGTCTAGAACTACCTGAAGGGAAGTTCTAGCCAGGTGGGGTTTGGTCTCTTCTCCCAGGCACTCAGCAATAGGACAAGGGGGCACGGGCTCAAGCTCTGCCAGGGGAAATTGAAGTTGGAGATCAGAAAAAAAATCTTTCCAGAGAGAGTAATCAGGCATTGGAATGGGCTGCCCAGAGAGCTGGTGGATTCCTCATCCCTGGAGATTTTTAAACTGAGACTGGACGTGGCACTGAGTGCCATGATCTAGTAAATGGACTGGAGTTGGACCAAGGGCTGAACTTGATAATCTCAGAGGTCTTTTCCAACCCAATTGATTCTATGATTCTATGATTCTAAAGCCCTTCTCAGATTCTAAAACTTCAGTCATTCACTACATGGAATTTCCCTACTATTTGCTCCAGTTCATGTTTGCTTCTGTCTTCATGCTTTAACTCCACAGTCAATTACTGAGGTTCTAAAGCAATTATTTCTAACTAAGCTATAAATTCATCAACAGAATAATATTTTAGCTTTCTCTTCTTTCCCTCTTGTGCTGCTCAGAATATCCATGCTCAACAATGCATCATGAAATTGCCAAGGTGGATTCATCTTCTCCCCTTCTTCTGCTAGCACGTGCATGCAAATATGTGAAAGCCTTCAGGAGAGCAGAGAAGTTCACAGAGGAAGCTAACCAGCTGAAAGAGGATCAAAGCAATCATCGAGCAAGATGCCAAAGAATGAGTTAGGAAGCAATTGCATGAAGTGAAAAGGAGACAGATAAGAGGGGCTTGGACAATCAACAGGGTCAGCAAATTTCTTCAGCACCAACAAGACTCAGCAAATTAACTGGAACCTCCTGCGCATGTATGTCAAATCCCTTTCAGCTGAGGGTAAACAGAGCTTCTCTGGAAATAAATTAAACAGGTTAATAATTGCCAGTGATACTAGACAAAAGCTGATAGGGAATTCTTATCCCTTAAGATATTTAACTATCTACCACCCTAAGCAATAGAAATCTTGATGAGTCATTTGCAGCAGGGTATTCTCCTTGTGTTAGCTTCTTTCCCCCCCTCTAATTCTGCATCTGAGACCATCCTGAAAACAATCTCATGTTAGAACTGGATTAACAGTTCAGAAGATGGTAGTTATTTATTATCACTGAGTCAGTCATTAAAAGAAAATGTTCTTTGAAGCATAACCTCATTCTGCATCAAAACTTCCAGCCCACTTCGATAGGGATTTTCTCACAGTTTTGTTCTAGTTTTGTTCCTTACCCTGTGTCTAATTATTGCTCTCTAACAGCTTTGTAATTTGGGGTGTTTTTTTTCTTTCTCAAGGCACAGATTTCATGTTAATGTCTTCTATAACTATAACCAAGTTTTAGAAGTCAAATAACTTCCTAAATATATGAGCCTGAGCTGTGTCTTAGGCAGTGAGGTTGGATGTGTATGTTTGTGCACTACTGGGGAAACATGAGTTCTGGAGGACCTTTTCACCTGTGAAATTAAGGAGGTTTGTCTTCCATTATTAGGCTCTACACTTCCATTAGGATGAAGGTGTAACAGCAGATGAACAGACCAGAAATGCTGCCATTGATGCTTTTGACTTTATTTTGCATCCAGTGACAGCATTTCCAATAGACTGTTCTTTGCATTTTGACTACTTAGAAGCACTTTTATTGAAATATATTATAAATGAAGAGGAGGAACTGTCACCTTTTGGTGAACCAATTGATATTGACAGGCATTGTGGATTTTAAGATGGGACAATCCTATGTTAATTGTGGGCTGAAAACTCAGTAACATTGCTTAGACAATTGAAGACCAAAACTATGGTGATATCTCATTCACGACCAGTTTGAGAAAGATTTATCCAGAAGTGGAAGTTTCTCTGTGTCCCTGTACAACTCTTAAGCAACTCAGTTTCCTAGCAATAGGCTAAGCTACTTTTTTTATTTGTGCCACATTTATTTTTAGCATAAGCACAGCAGCTCATTAATATGTCTTTGAGACTAAAGAGCCACTAAAAAATTTGGAAAGTAAGGGGGATCTAAAGTTTTCATTGTGACATCTTTGGAATTACCATAGTTGCAATTTATGTGAATTGTTCCAAACACCTCTAGTGCATTTTTTCCTCATAGCACAGATTTCTATACTTCATTTATGTGTAAAAATAGTCTGGACATTTGGTTGTTGTTTATGTCTTTTCATTTTTTTTAGATGTGCCACAAAAGTAAACTATTGTCCTTAGGAAAACTAAGCCTCAGAGCACTCCATGAGGGCTACTAATCTCTAAGTAGCAGCAGCTGTGTGAAAGAAGAAACGCAGAGAACAGATCATTTATCAATGAGAATCATAGATACAGGCAACAGCAGAAAGATAAATATAACACAATTGTTACCTTTTTAAAAGTACTGGAACCATGTACTCACTCTAATTTATTTATTAGTTATTTTTCATGAATAGTTCAATTCTCATACGGTGGAATTTCAAAAATTACATGCTAGGAGGCATTTGTTCACTTTTCCTTAGAACCTCTTGCACTGAACCTGAACTAAAAAAAGAAATAAAGCATTGGTTCTCATAATTTCTAGAAGGTTCACTGCACTGTGACAGGCACGTGATTCTTCTTCACCTCTACCAGACTCAAATTTTCATAAGTATTTGTCTCTTTGTTCCCCATCATTATGAATTATGTTGAGGATTTATGTTCATATGTAGGCTATGTAGATCCCAGAGTTTGGGTTTGCTGCCAAAGATAATTTTAAAAAGGACATATGAGATGTGACCACTGTCCCTGGGAATCCACACTGTGCTACAGGCTGTGTGAAAAGGAGTCTTTAACAGAAAGAAACCAGCAGATTGAGGTCAAATAAACTCAAAGTCCTCTTCAGTATTAGCAGATTGTATCACATTTCCTGAACCAGGTTGTCCCTTTGGGAAACTATAACACAGTAGTAATTGCTGTCTGTGGATAATGCTGAGATCTACTGCTAGTAAGATTCAAAGAACTGTTTCACATGAAGAAAGAGAATGAATGGCAATTTCAGTGAGGGTGACAACTGCCAAAACAGTTAACTTTCAGGTGTTATTATCACCACTAGTAGGACAGAAAAAGACATTGTTCTTCTCTTGCAGACTTTCTGTGTGCAATCAGAGAGAATACTCGTTAAGCAGTAACACATTTACCACTGGCTTTAAATAAGACAATAGTAGAATTTAATCACTGCTAATTACTCTGTGTGTTCCATCACTATTAACACTAAGAACTCCAGCTGAATCCACAGCAGTTCTACACCACAAAATTACAGGATGTAGCAAAAGCCCTCTTGGCTTACAACAGTTTTTCCACAAAAGCAGAGGTTTCATAAGAGTAGTTCTCATACACAAGTCACCATAGAAGGTCTTCCTGTTGCGTTTTCTATCTGTACATAACTAAAAATGTGAAAGCCATAAAACTGATTTAAGTCCCCTGCAAAATTATCATTTTCATTCCCCTCAAACTCTGACCATCTCTGGGGACATGAAAAGAAAGAGTAGGATAGTAAGAGGAAGAATTGGTCTGTCCTTCTTTAGGAAAAGATTTTCCATGTATTGGCACCATGCAATTTCTGACCAACTAGCAAAAAGCTAATTTATGTTAGTTGAAAGCTGTAGGAAACATAGACCTAGAATGGAAAGGGAGCAAAATTGTGTCCCCATGCAACCCTGATTTCACAAACAATGACATTCTATGCATTACATGTGTTCTTACACAGAAGTTTTTAAAAAAATCAGAAAAGTTGACTCTGGGGGCCACTGGGATTGCACTGTAGCGATCTAAGACAAGTTTATGAAGACAAATTTATATGCCTTACAGTTCTTCTGTTTTCCTCTATGAGTAGCAACACACAAGATGTTCATGGGCCTGTGTAGCACATGACTAGTGAGGGCTAATGAGCCAAGAGAGGGTTGAATGACAATCTAACAGTAGCCTGTGTGAAAGGGAGCACCAAAAAGGAAGGGGCAAACCAGTCTTGGTAGCAGTAGATGTTAAACAAGGGACTAGAGCATCAAGTTACAATTTTGGACGTTAAAGTTAAATATTTGGGAAAAAGTCCTTCTCACTAGGAGGTTACTTCAACACTGTAACAGGTACCTAGAGCTACAGTGGAATCTCTGTCCCTGGAGGCTTTCAAGACTGAGCTAGACAAAATTTAAGCAATGTGATCTGTTGCTAGCAGTAATTCAGCTTCAAGTGGGAGGTTAGACAGAGATCACCAGATCTTCCTTTCACATCTCTTTTACTTAAAAAATGTGAATATAATGTTATAAGCACAAAATATTCTTATATTAACCATATTTATTATTTATTGATATTAATTACTAGTAGGGGAATTATATAATTAATATAATTGTTTAAATATATTTCTATATGTAGACTTCTGTTTTGTGATCATTTGGATATTACAAAATCTGCTGAGAACATATTTTTCAGTTGCCTGTGATGGTTTTCATGAACACATCAAAATGTAAACACTTCAGCATTCCGTAGAAATATTATTGTTCCCATTGCCCCTCCCATTTTTAGTGCTTTTGAGTCCTATCGCTCTGAAGTAAACTTGAACAGCCTTTTTTACTTGGTCAGAAATTAGATGATGATATATTTAAATACTTTCCCTAAAGACATGTGCTTTTGCCTCTCTTAAGCTGCTATCCTGCACATTTCTATACATACATGTGTGTATACATATATATATATGTATAGATAGATTTTGTCCCACGCAGTTATCATTTTGCCTCCAGAGATGTTCAGAGTTTTGTATGCAAAATAAAACCAGATTTTATAAGCCACTGGAAGCAATTTGTTATTTAAGTACCGCAGCATTTGTGCATGCAGAAATGACAAGGAATAATGAAAACCAGATTCAGCCGTATTTCCATTTCCATGTATTTCCATTTCTGTGTGTGAAGGGAGCAACCCAGAACAGCAGTAAAAAACAGCTTTGATTCAATATTCACATGGGAAGACACAAGCAATCTTCTGGATAATGTAAAGTCGAAGAGGAGTCACTGTACATGTTGACACCGATGTCGCAGGGGTGAGAAACAGCAGTCCAACCCAGGAGGTGACTGACCACCAGAATGTTGGACAACATTGAGTCTACTCTATCCCACACTAAGGGCAACCTTTAGAGAGACAGAAAGCAGAATCCTCACACAAAACCAGCCACTATTTCAACTGATGGCAGCAGATACATTACACACAATCTTCATAATATTAATTATAAGAATAATAATAATTAAAAACAAACCTTCATGCATTTTTTGTGAGCTTTACCAATGAAGCAGGAAAGCCAAGTGTATACAGTATTAATTTGTGACTAAAGTCCTGCAGTCAAGGTAATTCAATTGCAACCTAGTAAATCTACCTGTGAAAGCAGATAAGATTGGAACTCCAGGAGCATTCCATCTTGAAAGAAGAAATCTGATAGAGAAAAGTGCTCCAGGGTTGTTTAAAGTTTATCTACTGGCAGAAAAGCCTAAGGGGAAAGAGAGAGAATCAGCTACAGGGAGAGAGCAGCAGAAGAAAGAGAAGACAAGAAGGCTGAAATACACTGTACCTTTTCTGCTGGAGTAAGTAGATTTCATCCAGATGTTTATCCCAGGATTTTTTGCCTTGCAACTTCTGACTTAGTCCATTCCAGATCCGGGAATAAAAAGGATTGCTCTCCCCAAATAAAGGTACCCCCATATCACGTCCCTTTTTCTCACTTGCCTAACTGCCTGAAAGCTACCAATGCCCACTTGGAAAAGTCAGAAAAGGCTCACTACAGGTTAGCACTCCTCCACCCCAGATCTTACTTACAGAGGAGACTGTCCATCAACTGCATCAGCTGATCAAATAACATGTGAAAACACAAAATAAAATCACTTGTTCCTAGCAGACCATACCTTGAACCTCATCAATCACTTAGTTTCCAAAATAGCCCAACCCAAAGGTGTGTCTGATTTAGAAGTAGATCACCAGCAGCCTGCCCCTCAAAACGACCCTGCACAGCAGCACTGAAGAATTCATACAGCACCAAAGTCTTAGGCTTCTAGAAGTCTAGAATGAAGAAGCAATCATTCTCCTTTCGTATCTCTGAATTCCTCTGGAAAGCAACATGTAAGCAATTTTGAAATAGACTGCTGAACAACTCAGGTGAAACACCCTTAAGGTGAGTGAACATGTGGGAACGTGCCCTAAAAGCCACAGCACTCTGGGAAGGTAGTCCAGAGGAGGACACACCTCCCACCTCAGCCGTCTGCAAATCCCATTAAAGAAATTACCATTACAGACTCCACCTTCTCTGTGTAAAACAAAGTCACTTTACTGCACAAATTGGAAGAGTTTATGTAGATTAATGTGTAACCTTTGCATATTTCATTTTCCTTTAATGTTCTAAAATCTCTCATTATTTCTTCACATTTCTTCCAGGAAAACCTTATTTAGGAAAAGGATGAAAGATTTTATTTAATAAAAATTAGGTTTTGGTGCAGAAAAACATAATCAGTGTTGGGGAGGTGTGTGTCTGCAAAGCAGTAAACTAAATATCAAAATGAAGAGAGGAGACATTCTTCCTCTTGTGAAAAACCTAGAAGCTACATGAGAGGGGGGAAAGAAAGAAACAAAGAAAGAAAGAAAGAAAGAAAGAAAGAAAGAAAGAAAGAAAGAAAGAAAGAAAGAAAGAAACCTCCTAGTTTCTAATCTTTCCCTGAAGACTTGTCCTAATATTCTTGCATCTTGAATCAACAGATATATCCCTTTCTTCTTACTCCTACTGTAGTGGCAAAGGATTCTGTTCAGAGTGCCTGGACCTGGCAGAATCAGTAGTTCAGGGAGAAAAGTGTGTAAAGCAATAGGGCTGAGTCATCTTTTTGAAATTCCTGGTTTACACAGAGGTTACTTAAACCTGTCAAACCAGGATCAACATCCAAACTTGTGTGAATTCATGATGTATCCTAACCTATAAAAAAAATAAAATGCCACACATAAAAAACAATGGTTTAAAGCAAACTTAAGGAATCACATAAAAAAATGTAAGATTCACTGAATTGTCCAGTTCTAGGAAAAAGTGTCAAGTTAGGTGATCATAATTGGGGAAAAATGTATTACTTGCTACATTGAGAATTGATAGTTTATACCAGCCAAGAATTTTGAGCATATATTGTATTTCTGACAATATATGAGGGGGTTTTTTAACAATATATGAGTGTGCTTTTTAACAATATCAATAACATATCCCTCCTAACGTTGTGTGGAGTTGTGGAAAACAACTCCTCTCAAAGTTGAGAAATGTATCTCCACTCAAAGCAGAGAAAGATATTTAGACACTGAAGTGTTAAGTGCCTGTGATGGACAAACACATTCTCCATTTCTACCAAGCACAGAATACTTTCTACAAGCCCTAAAAGACTGGTATCAGTAGGGCAAGCAAATAGCAACCCATTCCTCCCTCCTATGGGTAGCACTGCCACCCCGACAGCAGCTTCTAAGGTATAAGAAGTGAGTAACAGTCAGACAGCAGGTTGAGGAAGGTGCTCTCAGCTAGCCATGGAGCAACAGCTGCAGCAGCCAGTCAATTCCAACTGCAAACCAGCGTCTCAGGTGGACTCACCACATTGTCGTGGGCGGCTTATTAGAGCTCTCATTATAGCTTTAGAGTGCAGTAAAGCTGACTCAATAGTTTTCCTTTACCCACTTGTATGAACATAAATTCTAATACTACAAAACTGTTTTCTTTTAATTTAAGGTAGAGGTTATTTTCCATGGTAATAGAATATGGAGATGAAAGATGGATGATGTAAGTACATGGTATGGACCACAGCCTCGTTACCAGATCATGGCCATACCTCTTAAGCACTGCCAGGCTTTCAGACTAGCAGGAGGCTGTAAATAGTTTTTTCAAAAACTAAGGACCAGATAAGGCCTTGTAGTTGAGGGGTGCATTTTAAGTCCATACAAGTTTGGTGGATGTGGCTTTCCACGTACCTGATAGATGTTTTTAGCTCTTTGAATCCTTTTCCACAGCTGAGTCATGCTGTAACTGGCTCCTAGCCCTTTAAATCCTGACATTATTCTAGCTCTGCTTTTTCGTAGTTTCAAGTTCCTACTGCAAATAGTGTCTCTATCCTGGCTGTCACTGATGAGCTTTACAAAAGCATGTCTTGACTGTCGTGTTTCTGACTTGGTCTGATTCTGACTGACCTGATTCCTGGACTCTCTTGATTCCAGCATGGCCCTATCTAACAAATACGGCAGCTGATATCAAAATCTCCTTACCCACAAGTTCTCACCTATATCCATAGTCCACCAGTAGCTTTGCACGAAGAAATGCAAAGCACAACCTGGCCAAATGTGTTGCTCACACCATGGTGTCTAATTGACTTTTTGTGAACCTTAAACTTAAGCTTATATTTTCTAGCAACGAATTCGAAAAGGAAAAATTATTACAGGAAAATTATAGAAAAAGACTACAGGTAAATTTTCCATATAGTCTCCATATAGTTTTCTTTTCATCTCACCCATTCTTTCAGTTCCTTCTTTCTTTTCAAAAATATATGAAAACAGCTATTACCTGGCCTGCTATAAAAGCAATGTCAGTGCTAATGTAGGGACAGACGTAATTTGCACAGTACATGGATTCCTTTCCTTCTGAATGTTCCTGACCCTTACATTCCATGTTCTTACAAAACTCTTGTTAACCTTCCTGGAAATTTTGAGTGCTGAAGGTATGTAGAATTAAATCGAATGTGCTTATCTGGTGACGAATCAGGATGAGAGTGCTTTTTTTTTATATCTTTCTGTTTTTCTCTTACAACTTCTTTAGAGGGGTAAAAATTGCAAGACCTGTGTGGTACTTTAAAGCGACTACAAAGATCTAATTATAATCCTAGTCTTTCACAGAATCCATAGGAATGTGAATTGTGAGTAGCAGGAAATGGAGAAGATAAAAGGCATTGTAAAAGTGAGGAAACCTATTGAAACTGAAGTAGGAGCAAATCTAGCTAGACATGGTAGATGTTCCCCATTTTGATTTCCTTTAAAAATGTTAAAGGTTTCTGTTAAGCACATAAGATTATGTAACAAGAGGTATCGGGTAAACTTACACAAAGTGGCTTTTGAAGAGAAAGGGAAAAAAGGGAAGTCAACTCATTTATTATGATTAATTGAAATTCCCTTCTACATGTGCCTTCTAAATTTGCCCCTAGATTTTAAGCAACTGGTAGATAAATGAAATAGCATAATTAGATGCTTAACACATTCAGAGCATTGTATGGCCATTGAGTAGCCAAGTTGTCTTGGCTGACATACAGACAACCCAGGTTTTCTATGTCAGAAATAAATCTTGCCCCAGCCTTTCTTCCTAGACAAATTTCCACACAAAGATTTGCCTGTTTTGCCAGAGACACAGGCTGCCAAGTCAATTCAGAAGCTCTCATTCTTCCACTTATTTCTCCGTGTCTTGTTTCATATATTCTCTCTGACATATATATGCTCAAACCTTAAAAAAAAAAATACATTTTGTATTTTTTGTCTCGAATTCACAAAAAGAATTAACCATAAATACTTGCTCTTAAAAATTGCTACTTCAGAAATCACAAGAGAAATTCTGTCGTTTCAGCAAAGTGCATTCCCAAGTTTAGACTACCATCTTAAGAGCAAGAGTGGAAGTGCAGTCTACAGCCAGACCAGTCTTTCAGCATTGCCTCTGTACATTTCTGGTGGTACTGCCATTCTTTGTCTGGAGTTGCAGCATTTGTAAAAGCTCTATGATGTGAGTTGTGACAGAAAAGAATGAGAGCAGCAGAAGTACAGGACAAAGCAATGACAAATAACAGTTTCTAAGCACAGACAGAATACAAAGTCAAAAACTTGCCAAGTCAGCAAGTAAAGAGCAATGTAATTTCTCTATGTGTATAATGGATAATCTTCCATCTGAGAAGATTGTAATAATAACTAGGCAGCAACTGCTTGATGTATTACAGATATGTTAGGGAATCCTGTTGGACTCTGATATTTCCAGTTGTTCAAGTTATAGTGTCTTACTTGTGTAGCTTAAGAAAACAAAGTTGTAGATGTTTGTATGGAAATGCACAGTATTGTGTACAGTGTGATATCACACATTTGAGTGATGATACATATGAAAACCCAAAAACAAATTAACAGAGGAAAATAACTACATACTCCAGAAGCAGCATACTAGTGGTGTTATCTCCACCAGTCTTGAGAAACTCTTATCTTCACAAGATCACATCTACTGTGTAAATATGAATTACTTAACCACCAGTAAATCAAAGGTAACTCAGAAACAGACGTAACTTAATAATGCATTATAAACTATATCAGGGCATAAGTGTACTTTAAGGATCTACTCTATATTATGCAACTACTCCTGATCTGTAATTCTGTGAATCCATCTCCTGGCCTGAAAGAGTGCAAAAGGCTGGAGAGAAGATGGTTTTAAATAGAATATTACACTGAATTATCGTAATTAATAGTGCGGACTTGTATGCGAGTGTGCGTGTATGTAGTATGCCTTGTTAAGAGACTTAAAGTGGAGTGGTCTCTACTTCTTGACTTGGAGCAGCAGAAGCAAGACCAGCTACTTGTGGTGAGGAATGGCAGCAGAGACACAGACTCCCTTGAGAAATGCATTCTTGAGGTCCTGCTTAGTTGGATGAGGGATCAGCAATAGTTCCATCAACTGTTACAGAAAATCCTGGTGCAGCAGCACTAGACTTGATAAAATCTACACTCTCAACATTTGCAGCACACATTTTAGCATTTCCAAGAAAAGTCAAAGTCAGTTGAAGGCCCCTGGTGAGCGCAGTCATGTCGGCAATGTAAGATCTCTTAGTGAAATAGGATCACCAAGAAAATTCTAATTTATAAATAACCTTTAATAAGTGAGTCAGTAGGATTCTGCTTCACTGGAAGTGTTCTGGATGTTCTTCTACTTTTGTGATTAGAGCTCTCAGCTTAAGTCAGACAGCTTTCTGCTGGTGAGAAGAGACACTTACTTACTGGTGGTTTAGGTAAGAGACCAATCCCCCAACCTCCTGTATGGGGAGAGTGTCTCAGGGACTCATGTACTGAATAGAAGCAGAAGCATATTCCTTTGGAAAAGTTAGACTGAGTGAACATGAAATGGATAATCTAGTCCCATACAGAGGGAACCATTAGTGGGTCTTAACATAAAAATAAGTAATGTAGGAGAAGTAAAAAAGTATTTGGAACCTCACCAGGACTGTAGACTAACATAAAAATTGTGACAGAAGAGTTATTAGATATTGAAATCAAGCCATGAGAGCCTTCTCATTTGGAGTTCCCCAAAGGAGGTCCTTTGGAAAACCTCAGTAGTTAAACCATACTACTAATAGTCCTTTCTGACCGCAGAACCCTGTAGGATGTGAGGACACTTGTTGCTGGGAGGGGACATCTGTTGTTATGTTACTGAGTGTACTAATGGGCTTTAGTGGCCCTGACCAGTCTAACCCAGGGCCTTCACAAAAAACTACACACACTCATATGATCTGCCCATGAGCCCCATTTAAGATCAGTCTTGGGCCTTCTGTTCCTGCCTACAGCCATGCTTGTGTTTGGCGATGAGCTCCAATGATCTGGATCCTGACCTACTGACTGACTTCTATCTTGACTTCAAACTTGCCTTGTCAACTTGCAATAAGCAAACCGTGATGGCCATCACTGGACATTGCTTTGATCAATGGATTAATTTCCTGGCTTGATCTTGGACCTGCCTCATCACCACAAAATTGCCTGGCAATCTAGGCTCTTGCTTGAGCTACCATCTCCAGGTTTGCCTACTGACCTTGCTCTAATAGTGTGGGATTACACCCCAGCTATGAGACCTGTCTACTCTCTGGTGTGAAGTCATGCTCAGCTTCCTATCTGTTAGGGTGCAGCCAGACCTTGCTGCTTCCTAACATTTCCCTCACAAGTTAAGAGGTCCTATAAATACCTCTGCACTTATATACTCTTCAAATTGCAGTATCAAAAATTGTTCCAGTGAAGTCTTGACCAGTTCTGAAAGTTTTGGCAGTAGCAAGAGATCACAGGCAAATGCCAGATCTGACTGGTTGTTCTGCAAAATTAATTTCAACAATCCACTGTTCCTGAAGTAGATAAAAGTATCTCTGCTCACATGATCTCAAGGTAGAGTCCACTTATGGTATCTGAAGAATTGCTTATAGAATTTTCCTGGTAGAGAAGTGACAAAGGAGACCGTGGTTTCTTGCATTAACTATTGGAAGGTCTCTAATTAGATGAGTTTAACTGAGCTTGATCCCAAGCTGACAATTTAAAAAGGTGTCCTCTGAAACAAAGCAGAGAAGGTAGATATGTTCCTCTCAAGGTGGTTATCCTGAAGGATATTCTTCAAAGTACTTGCTCTTAGAGGAATTATTTGTCTATTAATCAGCTTTGGTTAGCTAAGCCAGGAAAGGTTCAGGTTACTGTGTTACTGTGTGTGTAATCCTGTTCTTTGTGTGCAGGTATTACAATAGTTAAGAAAGATACTCAAGGGCTGTAGCACTCATTGCCCTGAGCTTCTGGGAAAAGGACTATTATGCACCTCATGGAAAATTTTATGGTAGAAAGTGACGAGTGCTGTACGCAAAGGGAAACTGATCCAGTGAGAAGGCAGAGAACTAAACTTTAAATAAAATTTTATCAGCACTGAAAAAGGAAATGACAAATCTCCTGTACAATGGAACTGCTTGGGTTTTATTTAATGCATTTATTAAAGTAACTACTAAAACTAAAATAATTTATTTCTATATTTGATTACTTATCAGTAATTTGTTATAGTCCCCTTTACATCGGCTGGTAAAGTTGGTTGTTGAGACCTTCTGGTTTAGATTTTAGTTTTTCTCAGATTCTGTTGTGTTCACCCTATTTAATAATGCAGGATTCTTCTTTCTTGTGCCTGCCATAACAATGAGCTATAGCAGAAAGTTTCATTCCATTATTATTCTTTTGCACTTCTTGCAATATGTTGAGGTTTTCTTCAGATTCATATTATCTGATTAGATTTTAACAGCTGATGAATTTTGAGCCTGATATACCACAACAACCAAACAGCTACACTGGTATTGCATGAGTATTTGCATTGGTGATTTATTACCTTCATCCCTGCCAAGAAATGGAGAGAAGTTTTACTCCATAGCAGAAAGAGGCATGTCATTATAACCACGTAATTAAGAACAGATGAATGATCAAAATTAAACATTACACTCTCTTCCCCTTGAGAATGTTGAATATACCAGAAAGTTGTCCCCTGAAATGGATCTGCACTGATTGAAAACTGAGTACAGAACAAAAGTTATTCTGAGAAGTCAGATCTTTGGCCACTTCTATATACACCAGGCACAGTCAAGTTTTTCTACTACAAAGAGTCTTCTGAAGCTTTTGATGTGTATGTTTGCAGTGATAATTTACTTCTTAAGTGGAAAGGAGTTCCTTTGACTTGCACAACTCTTAATAGGACTGACATTTAGAAAACAAATTATTATTACTATTATTATTATTATTCCCTTTGCAAGTATGATGCATGACTTTTTCCAAGCAGAGGCTCATTTATAGCCTCCCTGAAGTCTCTTACTGTCAGTGGCCATGGACCAAACAATTAAATATGTTTAAATATTCCTTAAACTCCATATTCACCAAGGATTTATTTCTTTTGTAGTTTAGATGATCCAAAATGACACCTTTTCCTTGACTGACCAACAGAAATATCACTCATTCTGCTGAAGGTAGCATAAATAATGTGACACAAAGATCACAACAAAGCACCACATATTTGATATCATAAAATTGCATTAGGAGGTGACTCAGTAGTAACATCACATGTCCTTGATGAAGTTCTTGTGTCCCAATATAGAGGCGTGGTCAGTGTACATCCACTGTCACTAAACACAGGCTCAGGTCTCAGTGTAATACCCAACAAATGAATAGCGAATATAAATGCATATTTTATTTTATTTATTCCAAATGGTCTCCATAGTGAGTGTCCTGGTTTTTAACCTATTTTTCTATGTAATACAACAAGAACTGGCAGTATGTAAGCTTTGACATTCCTCTGGCCCTGTGTGCTAATTAGGAGAGACTGACTGACCACTATTGGACTGATCAAAGTTCATTTGCGTAGTTAATGGTAGCACAAATACATTAAAAGTACAGAGGGCACCTTCGGTAAATTAGAAGATGACCCCAAAGTGTGGGGAATGCTTGCTATACTGGAAGGCATGGCTGCCATTCAGAGGCTGCTTGATAAAATGAAGTAATAGGCCAAGAGGGATCTCATGGGGTTCAAAAAGACAAATACTCAATCCTGAGTCTAGGGTAGGAAAACTAGAGGCTAGAGAAAGATTGACTGGGGACCATCTCTGCAGAAAACAGTCTGCACATTGAACATAAGCCAGTGCTGTGTCCTTGCAGCAATGAAGGTCAACCACATAACAGACTGCGTTAGCAGCACTGTAGATAGTATGTCAAGAGAAATTATTATCCCCTTCCATTCCAGAGGGGTTACACTGCGTTTAGTCAGAGATTCCATCCAGGAGTGGCTACTCTTACTGGCAAACTGGAGCATGTCTAACAGGGGGTCACTAAAGTGGACAACACTGTGCAAGGAGACACTGAGGGGGCTGGATTTGTTTATCATGGAGATAGCTTATGGGGAGGGGATGAAGGAGAAGGGAAAGCACAGGTCTAATCCATGTGTCCAACTGCCTTAAATAGGGCCACAGAGGTAATAGAGCCAGACTCTTCTCAGAGGTAGCAAGGACAAAAAGCAATGACTTTCCAACTCTGCAATGAGAATGGTTCAGCAGTAGGATAGGTTGCCAAGAGAGACTGTGAAACCTTTATTCTTTGTGCTTTTCAAAACTCAAATTCAACAAGACTGAGCAAACTGATCTAGTTTTGTTGTCAGCACCGCTTTGAGCAAGGAGAGACTATAGCCTTTTGAAAGGCTATGAACATATAGAAGCACTTTCAAGAACTGAAAATTTGACAACTGTCTAAAATTTGTATTCTGTTAATTAACATATGAACATTCTATATATAATCATTCCTTATTCACTGACGTTAGTGCATACTAGAGTTGTACAGCCATCAAAATCACATCACTGTCATTTTCAAACATTAGCCAAAGCAGTTACTGAAGGTGAACAACTATCCAATAAATGTGACTCTGTTGTCCTTCAGAATTTTTTTTGTGTGAACCAGCTTGGGTTTTATTTTCAGCACGTGCTAAGAATATTCTTTACAAACACACTTCAATTTGTGATATAGTCATGTGTTGTTGTAACTAAAGCAAAAAATTGCACTTACAACTAGCAAAGAGTTTAGACTGTATCCCTTTTTTCTGCTGAAAAATGATTTTTAGAGGGTGACCATAGGGACCTTTCAAACAATAGAAATTTTTTTATAGTAATAATTTAAAAATTATTTTACCAGACTGAAATGCATAATTTATGGAGGATTTGGCTAAAACAAACTTGCAAGATGTTAATTTGCAGGACTGAAAAAGAAGAATTTGCCTTTCATAACACCTGGAAAACAATTATCTTCCCAAGATGTACCCTCTGTCAAATAATTGTAGCCTTGACCTATTTGGAATATATACACACCAAAGGTACAACCCTACTGTAGTCACCATGGTATCTCTGTGTATTAGCTAAAGGATTCTGGATGAGAATCTACCACAAGCAGCCAGAGCAGCCCAGAATTCAGAATAAACTGATACTGCTGCCACCAACCAATCCAATTAATACTGAGGTAACTCAGGTATCTCACCACTACAGACTGCAGGGTAAACCTTTTCCAACAAAGACTCTTTCAGCATTTGCTGCACATCAGTCCCCTGTAAACCAGCCTGCTTCTTAATCTGTTACATCCTCAAGCATTTACGTTCTTTGTGTTTATAGTTAGGAAGAAGCAACTTCTCATCTGCTCCTCATGATTTCAGAGTCAAGTTACTGGACATTCAAGGCCATCATTCTCCAAAAAAATAAAATAGTAGCATCACATTTTGGGGAAAGACGCCTTTTGAGGTATCCTCTGTAGCCTCTCACTTAGAGTGGGGTCTTCACAAACACACAAATCAGATCTGAAACTCTTAAGCAAATCATCTCCCATTAATACAGCAGAGTAAACAGCATTAGGGCTCAAGTCTTTACCCATCTTCTGAGTTTAAGCCTGTAAGAGCAGAGGTCATGTCTTTAGAACTGCTGTAAGAACATTGTATCCTGGTGACCTTCATCCAAACCCTGGGGAAAAGACCACAAAGTATTTTTCCGCCTGAACATCCCCTGTGCACCCACGGCATTTTTCCATAATTTGCCCTTTGGAGTCACCAAGTTTATTGAAAAAAGAAATGCTAGCTGAATACACTTATTCCATTTGGCTTCTCCTGAGTGTGGATTACCAAGAAAATGGTTATGTCTTAAAGCCTTCTCTGCATCTGAAGTTTTTTCTGAAGGCAGATATAAATATTGACTCCCAATCTATTTTCACTTGGTATCATATACAAACTTCATTTGAAAACTGTTTATATCTATTACAGACCAGATCATCAGTTAAGTGTTTTGGTTCCAGTTTTCAGAAAGTGTAATGTCGCCTCTTACTCTATTCTTTTTTAGGCTATGTAGATTTTTAAATCCTCCCTCAATTGGAAATTTCCTTTTCCTAACTATTCAAGACATCTTCATTTCTACCACCCAATAACAAAACTCTGGTAACTGTTTCTCTTTCGAAAATCATGTAATAAGGACTTGGACTGTGGGAAGCATGAACATCAATACCCTAATGCTCATAAAACCTGTAGGACTTATTTTGCCGACTCACTTTCACAGTTCACAAAACTACTGATTTGCAGTGATCTGCAGCTCTGCATCTGTTTCATGGACACTTTTAGCTCCTTAACATTTTTGGTTAAAAGTGTCTTTGTCAAAGAAGAGTTAAAAATAATGAATTGGAAGTAACAATACTGACAATATAAATTCAAACTCCATTACTAAATTTCTTCTCTGAACTTTTAGTTTCTTCTGCTATAGAAGCTATGTCTGAAATGACCTATACTGATTTCTTTGCTATGGTGTGATGAACATAAACTCTTAGACGGATTTTTAGTGCACATGGTGCCATACAGTGAGTGTTAAAGGTATCTTGGTGATAACTCCACAAATTAGGACAGTCATTCAGCTAATCTTGTTTTGTTGTATTACCTATGGGAGATAAATTTTGTAACAACAAATAGAGCAATTATAACCTGATAATAAACCATAAGGTGATTTAACACTAAATAACTTAAATGGTCAGGTTTTACACAGCCATCTAGCCTAGGGGAGTGATATACATTGCAACCTTACCCAAATGAACAAATTACTTTAAAAAGGAGAAGGAACTTACTATAGGGCTAATAAAAGATCATTTTGCAATTTTAAGAATACTTCTCACTGCAAGGCAGCAAATATAATTTCTAGCATTTTATCTTTTGTGTCAGTTCTTTAATATTGCCTAGGCACTATGCAGTATTATCCTTTCCAATGAAACTATATAAAGTATTTTTTATAGTAATAGCATATTACTTGTGTTATGTAGAAAGAGCAAACATTCCAAACCATGACTAGGAAGTCATGGGGAGAAACCCCTTAGAGTATACTTTTTAGCTATGTCATTTAACGTGAAGAGAAACTTAGAAGGCAGTCACATATGTTACTAAATATAAGGCATTTGAACTTCCCCACCTTTGGGGTTCATCTTCACAAAAACACTTGAGAATCTGCTATATTTGGAAATAAGGAGGAACAGCAACAAAAAATCTTCAAAACAAACTTCTGCTATTTGTTTCCTAGGGCTAGACTACAAGACATACATGAAGAAACTCAGTATGAACCTGAGCTCAGGTGCTGCAGTGCTGGGCATGGTTCACATTCCAAAACATACAGCTCACATTACGGATTGGCATCACATTATCAAGAGTATTATGGGAAGAATGCACATTCTGGGAATTTCTGCCCTCTGTTGCAATTCTGAGAAAGCATGACAGTAATATCATACTAGGGAATACTTCTGCCACAGCTACACTTTCAGAACATGTTCACTTCCTTTAGAAACAGCAAAAGTAATTTGTTGGCAGTATCAATGTATTCCTCTTTTGGAAGGAATACCAGTAAAAGGGAGGGTCCCAGGTTTAGAAGAGCCTTATCCAATAGATAAAGAGATGGTCAAGCACACCACAGAAGATGTAGACAATCCAAAGGATCTAAGACACTTTTGCAGCTGCAGCCATTACCTGTCCAATCTGTCGTGCAACACAGTCCTCTCGGTCCAAATGCATCGCAGTGGGACACAAACGCTTCTCTCTCCCTCTCCAGACAACTCTGTTTACACAATTCAAGTAATTTACCAAGAAATACCACCGAAATATTCAATTTTGGGTTAAATGATTTTGTTTCAGCAAACTGAAAGAAAAGAAACTCCAATACTCTAAAACTTTAGAGTATTGTATTGTGTAACTTCCTACGTCAGACACCTTGAAGACTATTTGTAATACTCCTACTTAGCTAGTACATATGCAGGTACTACTTGAGCAAAATCTTGGCTGCAATGCAGTCATGGCTATTTTGCAACTGACTTCCTTTCAAAATCCAAATACAGTTACATTTAAAGGGACAGTGAAATTTCTTATATCTTCCTATTCTATTACAGCAACTCAATATTGCAAGCCCAGACTTAGAGATACCAAAGGAGGAAACAGTGTAACTGGAACAGCAAAATCTTTCTGAGTTGGAGAAAGAGAGAAACTGGAATGATATCTATCCCATGGGAAATTCAGAAGTGAGAGTCACCAAGATTAACATACAGTGTTCTATAGCTGTATAGAAAACACAGTTAGAATAATAAGAACAAAAGAAGACTAATTTTCTTAGCAATCATATTAAATTGCTTAAACACAGATTTATTTATTTATTTAGTTATTTTTAATGCTATATATTCTTCATTGCTAGTAAGAGTGAGTGAAATAAATTTCATGACATGGATTGTGCAGGTTCAGGAGCAGTTCATAGTAACACCTCTGATAGCAGTGAACTATCACAGTCTTTCTTACCAACTACCTCATTATCTTGAATCTCCATCTTATCATTGTACTGCCCTCATTTACCCCAAACCAAATTACAGCCTGGAAGGAGACTGCAGCAGTGATTTGTGTACCTTATCTGATGAATAGTTACATCATGTGGTCAACTCTGGAATGGGTTCAAGAGAAATTAAGACAGAACCTTATATAATTGCCCATTCATAAAGAAAACATGTCAGAACAATGTCACTGATGTTTTGCCTGGGGAGAAGGGGATTCAAGTCCCTGACAATGCACCTAATGACTTTTGCATTCCCACGGTTGTTATACCATTCCTTTACTCCTATTTTCAATAAGAAAATGGAGAGTTGCCTCACATTATCATTTGCAAGAACCCTGGGTATATGTAGCCTCCACCCACTTGGAAGCTTCTTTCTATTGACATAATTATATATATTAATTTATTAAATAATAACAACCAATTATAGTTATTAATTTAATTAGTCATTAAAATGTATCTTTTCCTGGATAGGCCTTAGATAATTTCACAAATTAAGAAAACCATAATATCTACATCATAAAAATTGCATAAAAAACCAGTGGTACAGGTATATGCAGAGTCCATGGGAAATAAACACAACTTGCACTGTACAAACACTGTAATATCTTCTGCAGAAAGCCTACAGTGCATGTTGGACTGAGTCCCCGAATTTTTTGAGCTTTTTAAAAATTATTTCCTAGATTTCATTGCTAAAAAAAGAGCCCTGAACATATTAAACAAGCATACTCAGAACAGAAGTCAAAAAACATTTCCCATGTTGTGTTTCTTATAATCTTAGTTTAATTTTCTTAAGAGCTTGCTTAATAACTGTAATTTTCTGAAATAATAAATATAAGAAGCTGAAAGTCTTTTCAAATAATTTCTGTTTTATATTGTGTCTAAATTTGGCAAGGGTAGCCTGAAGTAAATTAGAGAATAGAACATTAAAATGCTTTAAAGCAAACATAGTAAGGCTGTTGTAAAACAGATTTCAATACTTATTGAATGCATATGGAGGTGGTTGATCATTGTCCTAAAGGTATTTGGATAAATTATGTGAAGCTTGACAGGCCATACAGAGCAATGTAATTAAAGCTTTTCTGAAACCTCTGTTGATGATGAAGGAATTAGGTTCTTCCATGTATTGAAAAGAAGGGGCCCAGCACTCTGTGGAGTAGTTTGATTAGAAGCTTCCAGTTGTGAAGTTTATATTTATCTGAATTCTCCTTATTCAAAATTACAGGCAGAGCTGTTTATCTCACTTAAATCTAGATATTTAAAAAAATAGTTAAGTGTAAAAACTAATTTATCCTGTACTAGTACAGCTGTTTGAGCTGGTTGGAAAGGACTAGATAATAGAGGTGACTTGCTTGCCATTGAAGACTAGATTCCATACAGATTTGAGTCATACTATGTATCTTGCATATGATTCTACTCTTATTATTTTAAATAATTAATAGCAATCCAAATCAGAGTAAACGAAAATAAGAGAATGAGAAGAGAAAGTGGCTATACAACCCATGCCTTAGTGGAAATGTAATTTTCACTCTTTTTTTAAATAATCATCCATCACTCCCGGCTCAGCAACTTTTCATTTGTTGTTACTGTGTCATGGCAAGATAGACAAAATATTTGGGGTAAAGATGTTATCTTCATCTATTGTATGGGATGATACAACCTGGCTGTGTGTTAAAAGAAGCATAATATTTGCATTTTTCAGGATCCAGTATTAGTAGTGAAAAATGATCACATTTTGAAACCCCAGACAGGTTTTTGCTCTCTTTGAGCCCTCCTTCTAAATTTTCTATTGACCTTAGAAGCTGTGAATTCTGCACGACAAAGCAAAGAGGAAGAGCACCTGCCTTCCTGTGTAATGCATGGGACAGTCATGCGAAACATTCTGACAGATAAGTTAGTATTCTGATAATCATGCATGACAGAGAAATGGAAAGCATGGTCTGCCAGAGGGGAACTAGTTTCTTAGAATTTGCAGTGCACTTTTTGACTCCCTGCAACCCCAGATCAGTAGCCATAATATAGAAAAGACTGGAGTCACTTCACTACAGACCCGACTCACAACTGTCTACACCTGAGCTGCAGCAGTTGATTCATCTCAAGTCCAACATCCATCATTCCTGTCTTACAGCTACCTAGTCATTCCCACCCCATGGTCCGCAAAGCCTCTGCCAGTTCTCTCTGTCCTGCCCTGTGTCTCTCCTCTTACTTCTCTTTTGGAGTCTCCACAAAGTTCTGTTTATGTCTTTCCTTACTTGGCTCTTGTGGTTTTGGGCACTCATAAGGGAATCTGCTCTCAGTCATGTTCTGGAGTTCCCCATTACAGATTGCAGTATCCCCAAGTTCTCCATCTCTATCAGTTTTCTGATCACAGCATCAAAAGGAGCCAGTGGGTGTGCCTTTAGTTTCCTGGCACTATCCTTGTTCTCTGAGGAATACAGCCTTGGGGGAGGATGCAAAATGCAAGATTATGATCTTTCGGTCCATTTCCTTTCTTCCCTCCATTGGCTCCTTTTTGCCTCAAGGCCTTCACTACTCCATCTTGGGAATGACTTTACAGCCTCATCCACCTCGTTATTACAAATCCAGTGGGGTTTTGACCTCACATAGGAGAGTCATCTGATGCAGACAGTGATAACCTTCCTGGTGCTACCAATTGTCCCTTGCTTCACTGGACCGGAGAGCTGCTGCTTTACTAGAGTTCATGCACCAACTCTTTCAACCCGATGAGGGAGAAAGCATACATTAACTAGTTTGTGTTATCCCCCTCCCCCAGCCCAAACTGAGAGCAGTGGGCAATGTGCTGTACTGGCTTGGGTATTTTCATCATCTTTGCACCTCACAGTGAGTCAGGTTGCACAATTTGCTAAGGAAAGAAAATATGAAATATTGAGTCACTATCCCTAGAAAGAGAAATTATTGCTATAAGTCTGGTTTGTCCAATTGTTTCTGTATATTCTTCTTTCCCTTATGCTGCTCATTTCCCACCACCCTGGATCCATTGTATGGACAGAGGAATCCAGATCCACTGATCTTTTCTACCTTGGAGCCTCTACTTCAAAGGAATCCAAGGGCAGTCCTTTGGACTACACTAAATATCTACTTCATTGGCTACAGAAATGAACGTGTATCTCTTGATCTGGCTAGAAAAGCACAGCCTTAGGAAGGAATCTGTTGTCCAGTGCAGTCTGTGTGACAATAAGCAGAAAGCACCAGAAAGCAGAATAGGACCAGGCCATGTGAAGTAAGATTTTTGAATGGAGGTCAATCTTCTTCAGAAGCAAGAAGTGATATTAGCCTACTAATGTACAAGCCAGGAGAGCCCAAGCAAAAGAAGTCTCAGTTCAAAATATGTCCAGCTTAGGCCCAATATCCAACTTTTAAAACAAGACAGTTTATTGAAGATAGGTTTGTAGCACAATCTTTGCCTCCACATGGGGTGGTAGTGCTGACAAAGCATGATTTGATTCTGGGAATAGAGATAAAGCAGGGCAGAGTGGGGAGGGGGAAGAAGAGGGGGTAGCAGGGAGAAGCAATGATTAGTTTAATTCTTTAACCTTTTTATCACTATCTTTATTATGCTGAATGCATACATATTGACATTTTCACACATACTTACATCCACACATGTAAAACACTGCAATAGGGAACATCCAGAGAGATATGCATACAAGGTGTGAGAGGGCCAGATGTATGTTCTATTGTCAACCACATTGCATAAAAACATATTTGCCAACAATTGCCACATTTGCAATTTGATTTTATGAACTCTTTAGAGATAGAGCTGTGCTTAAAGAGCATTCCTATTAGCTTAAATCTTTCTCATTTCACATTTCACCTTGGCACATCCTTTTTCTGTTTTCATAATACATATTTTTCCAGTGAAAATATATAGCTACAAGCAAAGTAAAAAGAAGAGTCTGGACCCTGTACTCAAACAAGAATTGTGTAGTCATCCTGTTTCTTTTTAAGGCCATGGCTTCTGTTGAAGTTTTAGTGCCTGTCACTGAGTAAAGGGCAGTCTAAACTTCCTCTATCCCACTCTAATAATTTGTTTCTGATGGCTAGCTGAGGAGTAGCCTTTGTGTGACTGCTTAGTTAACTGGATCCAAAATTCACCCATTAGAAAAGTGATCTATTAAAACCTCTATATAAAAAGGTTTTGTCACCTAATACATCCCATAAACTAAGCCACAGCAACACTAGTGTCAGCAAAGGAAAAGATGCAGGACCAAACATCCAGTGGCAGGAATCCTTGCTGAGGCAGGAGCATGGACTTATGCCAGAATGAGATGTCACTGTGATCTCAGTAGTAGTTTGAGTTTTCACATCTAGCATCTATTTACTTACCTACTTCAGTGAAACAAAGAATTTCAGAGGTGCAGGTGAGGACTTGAAAGTATTTCACACTCCCAGTGAGGAATGTAGAACACCTTTGATATACAATCTTACACTGATTTGGACACAGATGCCTTTAGATCCAGAGATCTCTGTAGGGAACATGCCCCTCCAAGTTGCTTTACTAATTGCTCTGCAGGACTGAAAATTCCGCATTCCAGTCACACTCCCTCCTACTCTTTTCTGATGCACTTTGGATGTGTTGAAGTTTCTATCCTACTCCTGTGTTAGAGTATATAGCTACTGATAAATGATGGAAATTATATTGTTACTAGTTGGAAAAAAAATCATTGAGCCTCTTGGACAGTGAGGTAAAGATGACCTAAGATCACTAGTTGGATGAGAAATCTCAGTGTTTATAAATGGAATGGATATAGCCTTACACATGCTTAAGTCTGTAGTAACATTCATAGGCCTGAGAAAATTATTATCTTGATTTTACAAGCTAAATTCCAGACTTGTCTAAATTTCAGACAAGTTTCTGGGCATCTTAGGAAAAAAAAATGAGGATCTTGAATAAAAAGGCCATTACTAATAACAGAAAAGGGGAAAAACACACAAAACCAAAAAATGACAAAACCCTCCCCAAAAAAAAAGAAGCAAGCAAGAAACCAACCAATCAAACATCAAAACCAAAACAAAATAAAGACCCCCCCCAAAAAAAACCACAAAAAACACACCAAAATCGAAAGGAAAGTCAAGGTACTGTAACATAAAGCTGTATGTAAATTCAGGAAGTGTGACATATTTGCTACAGCAAATGATAGAGTTAAATGTGAGTTTGGAGGTAGGTAGAAAATTATCTTCCAGGCTACTTGGTGAAAAATCATCATCAGAGTTCTAAAATGCAGTCTGGACAGAGAGTCAGAGTGGGCAATTTGGTCTGGCAAAGTGAATGGCAAGGGTTAATAACCCATGGAGAACAGATGCTTTGTAAAACAAACAGTTTCTTCACTGGTGTTGTTAGATCACCATCTAGAGGGCATTTAAAAACACATGCTTGTCATTCTACTGTATTTTCTTGAAGGTTTATTTCTATTCACTGACGCTGCATGAACCAAGCAGCACAAATTTGTAACAATTGGTTAAACATGAAGTGGGAAATTCATTACATTTTCCATTCCACTGGCACGTTTTCTGTTCAGTTTCAGTCAGTTGTTCACTATAGAAATGCTCAGGATTGAGTGTGATTTTTTCACGTCAGGTAGTGTCCTATTGTTTTAATCCTATCTTATTGTTTTTTGAATTTTGAGCAGAGACATACTTTTTTTTTTAAAATTCCCAATAACTTCCACACTCTTTTCTTGCTTTAGGTGTTGTTAGCTACATATGGTGCAAAGTTTCTTTCTAACACCATTGTATGTCAGATGAGTGCCATGATGTCACAATGTGTCCCCAGGCAAGGCTGTGGTGTTAAGTCCAGACTCCATTAGCTGAAAAGCAGTGAGGAGCAAAAGTGTTTCAGGCTGGATAGGAAAATAGGATGGATTATAATCCAACCCTGATAGTTTTCCTGGGATTTACCATCTATCTGATGGGTATGTTCCCAGTCACTTACTGCTCAGTCCTCTCTAAAGCCTTTGCACCAGTGAAAAGCCAGATCATGACTCACACTGCCAAGAATGGACAGCAAGAGGGAAACAGTCTGCCCATGATCCGCAGCACCAAGGATGAACAACAGGAGGGAAGCAGTTCATCAACAGGTAAGAGGAAGGGTTGAAGTGAGAGGATGACAAAGAAGGGGCTTGGAGAGCAGCTAAAGGCAGGACATGAGATAAGATGGGGACACACAAGCTTGGTTTTGCAAAGAGAAGATCATAGAAGGAACAAGAAGATATATGTCAAGGGGAAGTGGGGGTCAGATGGTCCCTAAGGAATGGGGAGACATCAATGGAGTGAGATAGCAAGGCTGGCAAGGCAGGGGCTCAATTCCCACAGCCCTGAGCAGGATAGGCCTGGGGATGACAGTCAGGGGCAGATAAGAGGTCACCAGGGAAGTCCACGAGCTTCAAGGAGGAATATCAGTCAGCATCAGGACCAAATGTAGTGATGGTGACCAGGGTCAGACACAGTCCAGTGACTGCCCAGCTCTGCACTTACATGGGGCAGAGGATACGGGAGAAACACAAATTCAGGCTCGTTCATGGATGTTAAGGCCTCTTAGATCACCCACGGCCCTGACTGCAGCCTCCTATCTCAGCTGGTCCCCCTCACACCCTACAGAGATAGGAAGGAAAAGGTCCAGACCACCCTGGGGAGCAGAGTGAAATAATGAAAGAAAGCGGAGTCAGACACAGACCATGGCTGCCAGGCAAGTCTGTAGTCATAAGCCATACTTAAGGTCAAACTAGGAGGTCAATTTGTAGGTCAAGATCCAGAATAACAAGATTCATGGCTACAATCATGGTTCTGAAAAGATAAAAAATGTATCTGGGATGATTTATAATGTAGAAGTGTGGGAAAGGAGGAAAGGAAGAAGATGCCAAGGAAGGAGAGTGAGTACACAGCGATCCTTGAAATAAAAGATTTTAAAATCAGAATCATAGAAACAAGAAAAGGACAAGAGAAGCAGATAATGGAAAGGGGTAGAATGCAAAGCTCCTTAGGATGAAGGAGAAAATGGACATACAGTAATGGTGAAATGGATTTGAAAGTTTAGAAAGCAGGGAGAGAAAAGCTGGAGGGAAGCAGCAGTATAAAGGATTCATGCGTGAAAGAAGAGAACCAGAATAAAGCTGATGATGTCTCCTTTTTCTCCCAGTCCCAGGTTGGGAGGAAATGGTGGAGGCTTTTGTGGCCTCATCCACAGGAGAAGGAATGGAGGTGATTGATATGGTGCAGCCTGAGGACTCAGAGACACTGAGCAATTCAGCGGTGAAGGATCTGCTGTTGGATCTGGCTCTTTCCCTGAATATTGGCAGCATTGTGCTCTTTTTTTTATGCATGACATAGAGCATGAAATAATTTCTGTGATCATGGATGTTAACAATTTGAACATCTACCTGTGTTTCGTGATCACCTACTGGACAGTATGGCTTCTCTTTGTCACCCACATCCAAGAGAACTTGCAACACTGAAGACAAGGACAGGGACCTTGTGCACAAATTGAAAGTGTTTTTTCTTTTTCCTTGAGAAACACAATAAAGTGTCAATCCAAGTCTCATGATTTTTTCTTAGCCAGACCTCCCTTCTTGCACTTCCCGTATTTTCTTTCTGTAAAAACATCGTAGTTACTATTCAGCTCACCAACTTCAGGGGTGAACCTGACTTTTAAACAGAGTATTCATAAATTCATCATATATTGTAAGAACAAGAGAAAAACATGCATATTCCAGGGAACTGTGCCTCACATAGACTTATCAAGATAGATAAAAGAAAAGACTTCTCAAAATGCAGACTGTCTTTGGTTTTGCTTTTTCTCAGCATTACAAACTCAGAAGCCAAGTAGTCTCAGAGCACTTAAAATAACATCTGTATTACATATAAAGTGTTGTGCAATATTAATTGCTATTAGCATTTAAAAGAAGGACTCTCTGGATGTGCTGCTAGGAGAAAATTGAAGGAGAGAGGAAGAGTATACACTGTTTAAATGGTAACAACAAGCACAAGTCCAATTTTGTTATTTTTTTATGACGGGTTAATAAATTATTTTGAGGTATTATTATCTATTACTTGGAAGTTCAGCTAAGAACACAAGCTGTGTTGGGAAGAGTACAAATACAGAACAAAGAAACAGGTCTGATCATAACGAGTTTGCAGTCAAAGCAAATTTTTTTCTTGGAAGAAAACACTTTATTAATATTTTAGTTAATTAATGAAAACAAAATATCTGAACAACTTGTTCTTGCAAAATATTCTGCTGCATTGGTCAGCACTTAGAAAGTATTAAAATAGTTATTTTTACAAGCATTACATTGAGAAGGGATGTTTCCTCCTACCATCACCTATTCCACAAACAATCCCCAGGCAGCCAATATAATAGGTAAAATAAAAATGCTCCATAATCAAGAACAGTTTGAAGAATATGCATAATGTGGAGTATTCTGTATAATTATTAACTTTGGTAAATTTTAGAATATTGGTATATATTTTTTAATTATAAGGACCTGAAATGGATGTAATTATTAGGTTGCTCTTGAGAATCTATTTTAAGTACTTCTCCTGCTACCCTAAAACATGTTGCTTCTCACCTTGTTTTTCCTCTAAATTAAATTGACACCTAAAATTCAATTTCAAGTAGAAAGTAAAATCTTTTGGCAGCTCTACTCGCTTGTTTGGATGGTAAATATTTGCAAATGTAGGAATGAGAGAACTTTTAGGGATTAGAGAACTAGGTTCAGGACCCAGAGAAGTTCTTGGATTTCTAGCTGTTCAGTCTTCAGAGACTTCTAGAAACCCTTGCTACTATCCCATACTCCACTCTCAACCATATCCTTTACCCTAGAGACTAAAAAAAGAAAGTCTTGTTGAAAAAGGAAGAAGAAAGAGAATCTGTTCTCAGCTCCCAATCCCTCTCCCACTATGGAGATGCTTTTGTCTTTCCCCTTTTTTGAGTTCTGCAGGCGAAACAAAAACAGAACAGCGAAGGCCCTCAATAACCTTCATTATTACAAAAACAGAACAGAGAAGGCCTTCAGTAACCTTCATTATTAAGTGACATATCTTTCAGCCTAGAAACTGTAGTCACTGAGTGTTTCCTAGTACCTGTCTGAATTTATTAGCAAAGGAAGAGAAGAGGATTCTTCCCTCTCTTATAAGGTACATGTGTGGTTTGCATAGTAAACCATAGGATTTTTCTTGAAGCCAGTCACTGATTCATGAACAAGTCTTAAATCTCCAGCTTATTGCCCCTTCCATTAAACATGACTGTGAAGCTGCTGGAGTAGACAGGGAACTGCACTGAACAGAGGGACTGCCAGTGTAGTCTTTCTGCTTACAACTGCTCAGAAGTCACTGCCTTCTAGAGACTGGTTGGGCATCTTGCTGCCTTGAGACTTGTTAAACTCCAGTGTCATCACATCTGGGACAGAGTTCCAAGACTCTTGGTGGAGACCCTTTTTACTTATGAAGTCAGTTTTAAGAATTTCCCTACCACCAACTTCTGTGGAGAGGGTAACAAGAAAAGGAAGGCAAAGGAGTGAATAAGAGCACCCTGCCACCCTAGAGACCCTGAGAAGATGGTCATACTTTCATGATCAGGCCTTCTTCTCCCTGGAGTCATATCTCTCTTTCTCCTTTTCCATGCAGATTACCAGATGCGGCATTTGTTGTCTGGGTTCATTGGGGATCCACTGGAACAATGGAAGTGCTTGGAAAAGTCCTGGCTATTGCTGACAGGCCCACAGACACGAAGTGGCAAGGGACTATGTGGATCTGTGTTCAGGGAAGACTGTAGTTTTTCTGGATCCTGGCGTCCACACATTGCCTGAAAGGAAGTAAAATAGAAAAGTCAGTTTGGCTGAAAGTCCTCATATGATTAAGACTTGAGGCTCCTCAAATCTCTGCACACATCTGAGGTGCTGGAGTGAACAAGGCAACAAGCATACATGGCTGCCAGCAATATTCAGATCCCTCTTCTGACTGTTTTTCCTTTCCAAAATCCAATGATCTATCATGAGAAACTCAACAGCACAGCTATGCACAATTGCACAACTTTGCAGAAATCTTTAAAGCAGATTCTCACAGAAATATCAAACTATGCATGCATGTACTTCTAGTTCTTTATCTCTAAATGGCATTTGAAACTCTTTTTTTCACTACCAGTCACTCAGAATGATAAGACATCTGCTTATTCACCATGACAGAAAGGCAAATGGAGGAAGGGATGGACAGATACATGACTTTTGCAGTAAGATTTCACTTTCCATGTGTAAGATTTCTCACAACACCAAAAAAACCCCTACTCATAAGCTGGCAATGAAGCATGCTTTCCCTGACACAGCTTGTCTGCTATGACTTAATTTTGGCATGTTTTAGATCTTTGTAAAAGATGTATTTTCAGACAGGGCTTTTTTTAGCTTTGAATCCGTAACAGGCTAGGGGCCCTATGTGTGACTTTTCATTTCTAAATAATTTTCTGGATGTCACAGAATCATCACTCATTCCCAGTTCTGTGAAGAGGGGGAAAGTGATTGAATATTGAGAAAGACATACTAATAATGGAAAGACTCATGACTAGCTCAGAAATTCATTACATGAGCAAAACTGAGGTAGAAAAGTTGATCATGTGAAAGTCCAATCTTAGGTAAATCCTTCTCTTCTTTGTACTTTTTCAGCCAGTTCTTATAGGCCTGTGGAGAGAAAAAATGGACAATAACAAAATCCTCCTTCAGACATACCCCAAGGTCATGTCTTCTGTCAATGAAATATACCAATCTAATGTCTATTTAATAAATTAGCAAGATTTTATCACTCTCCTCACTCTGAGACACTCTGCTGCTGGCCATGCTCCTAATCACTCTAATGTGGGAGAACAACAACATAATTCCTTTCCTTCCCATTTCAGATACTGCCACACATACAGTTGTAAGAGAAGATGTGGTGACTGTATTATGAAAGAATGAAAATTACTTTCAAAGCAATTCATAAATATTTGAGTATAAACTAAAAGACTTTATAACTCCTGTCATTCTTCATGCGAGAATGTAAAAGTACCATCTTAGACCTAGAGATCTCATAGCACCCTCAGTAATTAAACTGCTGAAGTACTGCATAAGGAATTAAAAATTTCTCTCTGGACTAAAATATTGCTGAAAGCATCATTATAGATTCATTATGTTTTACCACAACACAGAATTCTACTTCACGTCTCAGCTTACTGCCTCAAGTATAACATAAACATATAAATGATAGCATGCTTTTGTATGCAGCACATAAATGGAGAAGTAAAGACGGTGAAGGGTGGAAGTTGTCCTACATGGAAGTAACAAGGTAATGAGCAAAGCTTTATGAGGAACCTATGTCGGGAATAACAGAGGGCATGCAGGTCTCAGGCTTCACTGGCACAGGTGTGCAAGGCATCTGGAACTGGAGCAACATATAGGAGAGGGATACAGCGGAACGATCTTGTGACATGGCAGTTCAGTTGTGTGGTGAGACTATGAAATTACAGAAGTAAACTATAATACCTGGTAAGCAATGGCGAGCCCTCCTGTGTCAGCTGTGTTCTCCAACAGTGTAAAAGTACCACTGACGTTAAAGCTGTAGCTTTCATACTGTTCAACCAAGCAGTCTATAGACTTTTGTAGTGCACTCCTGTTGCATGCAGGACAGCCCTCAGGCATCACTGTGGGGAAAAAAACATCCTAGAAAGTAAAGCTGTGTTCCTTACATTAATAACTGATTCTTCTTAGTAGTCACCATGGACTGGAATGGGGTTCCCTTAACTTCATCTACCTTAATAATATATGTGTACATTAAAATAAAGACTAGTACCACTGGGACCTAGAAGAGTAAATAAAGACATCACAGCCAATACCCACCATAACCATAGAATGAGTGAAGAATTTCATGTGCCATGAAGACCCCGATGGCTCCAAAGTTCACAGCACTGAAAAATAAAGATGAAAAGAGGTTTTTTGGAAAGAAAAAGAGGGCAGAAGAGCATTCTTTATAGCCACCAAGCACAGCTGTGGGCTCCACAAGAGCATTCTACCGTGAGAGCACACAGAAACACTTCCTATGTATTGTTGTTCAGATATGTAAAAATGCAAATACCGGTGTAACTTATCCTACCAATGCCTAAAATTGTCCTATGGGCTTATTTTAAAGTGTTTGTAGCTAATCAGCCATCATAATAATGAAGAGCCTATGAATGAGGTTCTGCCTTTATGCACTGTAGTTACATGTATTGCTGTTGAAATATGTCTGTCTTTACCCCCTATTTTTGCCACAAACTGTGACTGTAATGGTAACCATATAAAAGCAGGATGTTTGGAGAAACAATGTTGCAACAGTCATCCAGTGAGAAATCACATATAAAACTGGCAAGGCAAATTAAAATCATGAAGGTTTGACTACAATTACTCTGGTCTAGCATTGGCAATCTTGTTACTACCAAGAGATTGCACTAGAGACATCCAGTAGTTCTTTCCAAAAAGAATTTCTATGATTATAAGCAATGAATTTACAAATAGTCACACAAGGAAGAGCACATCAAAAATGAATTTCCATTACATGAAATTATGGGTTCATTCTCTTCTCTTATGCATGGATTAGCACTGCTGAAGCATGAAATTATTGTACTAGATCATTGTTAAATCAATGAGAACTCCATAGGAAGTGACAAGAACAGCTCATCTTCTCTTAAAATTGCTCTTTCAGAAGCTGATAACTTATAAATGCTGCCCAAAGAAGTTGTGGATGTCCCATCCCTGGAAGCATTCAAGGCCAGGTTGAATAGGTTCTGAACAACCTGGTCTACTGGATGGTGTCCCTGCCCATGGCAGGGGGATTGGAATTAGATGGTCTTCAAGGTGCTTCCAACCCAAACCATTCTATGATTCTGGGATACAATTGTACTGCTTTTCTGACTTCTTGTTTTACAAATTATCCTTCCAGTCACCTGAACTGGCTTTTGCCAGTAAAATTTAAATTCTAGAGCATCATCTGAGAAAATGCTATTGTGCCAATTCACCAAAAGCTGACCAAGTTTGTCTTATCAGTCTACTTAACTGAGGTGACAGTGAGAAAAATGTATTTAGCTAACACTGAATACAAAAGCAATAATAAGCTGAGAGTAAGAATATAGTAATTGAAGCCCACAGCACCAGAAAAAGTATTTATTTTCTGTAATTCTTTTGAGATCTCCTTTTCTTTATACTACAATGAATTTTTTTAAATACTGCAAGCACTAGAAGATCACCATGGAGAAAATAATTACTTTTAACTGAGACACATTTCTTTCAAACTTCAGCCTTTTGCCACAATGTAAGCTTATCTTTCACTACAATGATATGAGGAGAAGCATCTATCCATTATCAAGTGGAAAAGGACATTGGATGTTATGTTTATAGTCAACTGTTTTAAGTGGGTTTAGTATCAGAAAAAGTACTGTTTAAGAGAGCTGTTCTATATGATGAAAGAACTCAAGTAGAGTAGTAAGGTCTACAAAATTACCATTGTTGCAGGGGAAGACTCAAGAAAAAAAAAAAAAGGAGGAAAAAAACCCCTGTGATGTATTTGGAAAAGACTTCTGACAAGAATTTGCTCTGTGAGGCTCGTATTTTATCTGGGTTAGGTTTCTATCGGTTAGATTTCAGGAATTCTTGGAATCTAGAAAATGAGGGGCAAAGGTGAAATATCTTCTTTACAGTTAATGTACATGAGACTTCTGTCTCTTTGGTCCAAAGTAATATACTTGGTTTAGTTTAGTTTCACCTAGATTCTGATTTTGTTCCAGCAGAGTCAATGATCACTCTCTTTCAGAATTCATAAGGCAGTATCCATCTGGCTTTAGAAAAAGCTGGGGTTTCCCCTTTACTGTATCCTTCTGATACAATGATGCAATAATAAAAGAAGCTAAAGACAGACCCATTAAGATACTTTCTGGAAGCATGGTGCAGCCCAGGGATTACATTCAGCTTCCACCTTTGCAGCCCCTCCATACCTGGGAAACTCCATGTGGAAAAAAGGGCTGCGAAACATTCCAGCAGGAAAGACTACCATGTGGTGTCTTATTGAGTAATATGAATGCACACTCCAGGGGTACACATGCCACCTAGAAGTAAAAAAATAAAATTAAAAATTAGAGAATGTATTAACTCCTTATCTCAAACCTTACACCTTTCCTCCCCTGAGCCTGCAAAACTAGTGTGCTCAGTTCAGCTGTTCATACAGCATCAGCAAGTGATGAAATTCACATTATCTAGTTAACAGGTGTTTGAAATAAACCTTCATTTGTTTACTGACGGTCAGAGCTCATAGCTTGGGTTTCATACACATAAAGGGATTCTCCCTCACCATTTTCTTGTCAAGTAAATCAAAATTAGTAATCTCCTGTAAAGTCCTGCACAGAATATTTTTCAGGAGGTGTAAGGCCCTAAGCAAGTCTGAAAATGCTGCCTGCCTTCTGAAGCATCCTATGTCCTGTCTTTGAGCTGACCCTGCCAGCATTCACATCATCACAGTGCTCTGCTGTTTTCTTTGTTATAAGGTCCAGGAGAACCAACTATCACCTCTACTCAAGAGTGCGCAGGAAAAAAAGTGAGATGTTTTCAAGAGTCTGGGTCTCTCTCCACAATGGTGGGGTATTTTGGCAGCATGTGCTGAAGCTGAACACAAGACAGGCTGTCCAGTTCAAGCTTTTTTAAAGGTGGGTGCAGCTCAGAGCTGGTGAAACCAGATTTGGAAGGACTGTGTTCAGTTCTGCCCATTGCTCCCCACTTGCTCTCCCTCTCATTCTGATCCTGTTTTGAGCAGGAGAATTGGGCTAGGTCATCTCCACAATTCCCTTCCAATCTCAGTTAGTTCACAACTGTGTAATTCTGTTGTATTTTTCAGATCACTTTCTGACTTACTTATTCTGTGGGTGAGAATGAAGCAGTTTCAGGTAGGAGTTTTCCCTCAGTACCTTCAAGCAAGCCACCACATTGAGGAAAAAGGTATCTTCATGTATGTCCAGCTGAGGGAAGAGACAGGTCATGTGACTGCCGTAGGGCAAAAATGAGGAATGAATTGAAAAGTATGAGAAAAAGACAAATCCCATGGGTCAAAAAAGAGTTAATCAATAAAACCCCCAATGGGATAGTTACAGGGGTTTTTTCTCTCCAAGTTCTAAAGACCTTCAATTTCAGATAGAACAGGAATGTTATCTTCAGGCCAAACAGAACATACCAACAGATCGAAAATTACTTCATCAGGCCAGCCATTCTAAATAGGAGATAGCATAGACAACAATACAGAAGCAAGAGATAAAGTTTCTCTGGCCCCATATGTTCCCAAAATAATGAACAATATGAAATGTGCATTGCTCCAGAGCTAATAGCCTCTCTCATAAGCAGACAAGATAGCAGTCGGTACAGGTAAACTGCTAATAATGAGGCTGGCATGTTTACATTATATAGCTCACATTCTGGTATTCCAGGTTCACTTTGGCAGTCTGGAGTATGTGAGCTGGATAGCCAATCTCCACTTGTAGTTTGGAAATCTAAAATAATAATAAACAAACAAAAAGAAACATGAGCAATAGGAGGTTTTACACTCTGCAAGTCCTTTTAATTGCTATTCCTAAACAATGTAAACATGATCTGTGAGTCAGCCCATCAAAATGACAGCTACTCTGTTCCTGCTTTCTTAACTCTATGGCCTGAGGCCTAATGTTGTTCTACTTTTGTTTTTCTTTATAGCATTGTCTTCTGCCATTCAACTTAATCGCTTTTGATTTCTCTAGTTGTATAAAACTGAATCGTATCTCAATACCATTGAGTCAGAGTATCTATGGACAAAGAAAACCTGAGCCTCTCTATGCCTACACATCAATGTATCTACACATGCATGATGGCACTTATAAACCAGCCTCATTTTTTAGTATGTATAAGACATCTATTTAAGATTGTGTGCCTGTAGAAGCAGGTAGGAATATGTGAAAGTGCAGGTCTCTTCCATTTCTTCTCCAAAGGCTTGAGGGAAAAGAGGGCATTAGTAACTTCTGCCTTCTGCACACACCAGGGTTTTAGCGCTTTTGCGGGTCTGTTCATCCATCCATTCCAACTGATCCAGTCGGTCATACAGGGCACCTTGGATCTCAGAGAACATCTGCTCAGCCTGCCATGGAGAAAACAAGGCACGGTCACAACTGCAGAAAAACATTATTCAGGCTTACCTACCATCTTCCCATGTTCCAGCAATTCAACCTCACATTAAGTGGGGGAAATTTCCTCCTTTCACGATGAAAGAGATTTCATTATCCACAGTGATTTAGGCTTAAGTTATTTATTTGACATCTGATTTTTCCTCATAGGGTTTACCATTCTCTCCCACACACCTTTTCATCTTATCTCTCACAGTAACTAAGAGGGAGACAACTTCTTTTCATTTTCTTACTTTTGGGATACGAATGGACCAAATAATTTCCCACCCCCTTCTTGAGCAAAATGAAAATTCAGTATCTGCAAGTATTTCATGCTGGTGTCTCCATTTCCAAAATTATGGCAACCTGAATGACTCCTTCTCAAAATTAAGCTTTATGCATTCAACTTTATGCTTCATTACATGCAGTCTTGGTTTTCCCATTAATTTTTCTTGTATTATTTACTCTTGTGACTTTATACACAGTGAACTCTTTCTAAAACCTGGTGCCTACACTAACTGCTTCTTTTACTGTAGATACACTCAGAATGCTTTGGCATTGATTTGTTTCTGAACAAGCTGTCATATGATTGCTTAGTGGCTTTGCAATTGAAAATCTTATTGAAATGTATCATAGTGGTGAGGAATACTCTTAATACTTAACAGTTATTCCATGGAGCACACTTAGATTGAAGGTATTTGTAGGGATTTCATAGCTATTGGTGACACACATATACAACTTTTCTAACAGTTGAGACAAAGGTAATAACTAGTATTTAACATTAATTATTCTAGCAATGACAGCAATGTCTTGTTCTGACAAGTCTCATTCTCAGAAAAGGAAAGAAAGTACATAAGCACAGGAATATGCAAAAGAGCATAAAACATACACATGATTTTGCTGCCTTGATGTGGTCTTAAGTTGGCATGTCAAAAAAAGAAAGGTGAAGATGAACTGTGCTTGGAGTTTAAGATGATGAATACCTACAAGTTTCTTGCTCTGCTGAGGGAAAATTTCTTTCACAATCATCTTCCCTAGAACTGGCTCAAAGAAAGAGCTGGTATCAGTCAAGCACTTCCTCCAGCGCTCAGTTGGGATCTGTAGGAACAGAGAAAGAAATAGAGACACATGAGAGCAAGAACAAAGAAATACAAAGTCAGTAGAAAGATACATAGATATGCAGTCTGTAGTACACACACTGCTGTCTAAAAATGACAGTAGTGAATAAGTAATATAGTTCTATTTAAGCTATCTCAGAAAGTTTTAATCAAGTAAAACACTGATTTCCTTATATTTTGCTCCATTTACTTGCACTGAAGATGAAGATTCGTGTGCTAGCTGAGAAAAATACATAGAAGAAAGGTGACCATCTATATTTTGTTACTACTCCATGATACAGTACACTTAGGCCTGTAATCTTAGTAAACTAAGACTTAGGCCTGGATCTTGTCTGCTCACAATTTCTTTGAGAAAAAGGAAGGACTTATTGGCCTAGTGAAAGTAGATTTCCTCTCCAACTCTAAGAAACTCTGTACAGACAAGGCGTCAACAGAACATTCAGAAGACATTACTTGAGAGGTTCAGCTGCTGGGGAGGCTGAAGAAGGTGATTAAAAGATAACTCACCATTCTAGATCCCATTTTTCCATAAAGAATTTTGTATAGCTCCAGGCGTGCATCTTGGAATCGACTGTCAAGGGCTGGGGACAGATTCCCAACCAGACAGACAATCATATAAATGTGAAGGACCCTGTAGGAAAATGACGTTTAAAGAGGAAGATTGAAGGCTAGTCACTATAAACATAGAAGCAAGGCAAGTGTCAGAGGAGTAACTTGAGGCAGAGGAACGCTAGGAACCTGAACAATGACAACAAAGGACTATGAATGGACTACCTTTGGGGTTACCAAAGCAGGAGGATTTGACATGAGTCAGACAAAGAAACTCCCCAGAACACCATGGAGACTCAAGGGGTAATTGCCTGCAGAGGCACAGGGTCCTTTATGGGAAGTAAGAGAAAGATAATTTTTAGGAATGGGTGAAACTTATAGATTGTTTTGAGAGGTCTATGGGATTCTGTGAGACTTATTATGGCATGTATGGGAAGGAGCAAAGACAGGGAATAGGGAAGGATCACGATGATTTGAGAAAACATATATGGGGAAATGGAGAGGAAAGGTGGCAAGAGGGAATGGTTGAGTGTAAACTTATGGCTTGCCAGGGTGTCTGTCTGATTGAGTTCTGCACATGGTCACCAGGATATGCTCTATCTTATTAAATACTATTCTTAAATAACATTCTACTCACTGTGTGTGGATATGGAACTGAATACTGGAGAGACAATGACTCTGAGAGTTGAGTATTGGAGTTAGCTGCTGGGCAGAGCAGATGTCTGAGAGTTGGCTATTGGAGATACTAGTGGTTTGGACCAACTACTAGAGACATATGCATGTATATGTATGTTTATGACAGGAAGAGAACAACCAAAGCAGGGCTGCAAGACTAAGGGGCTCATATATCCAGGTGATATATGCAAGTGCCATCAGCTGTGGACACCATGGTATCTAGGCCAGGCTTCTGGACAGACTGAATATCTAAGCTGGAGCTGAGGAATAGGATCAGGCTGTCTGAGCTGTTCATGTTTGTTATTAGTACTATGTGTGGGTAGGTGCCAACAAAGGCACTGTGCTCATCTCTGTTATCTGTGTGACACTCACACATATATATATGTATATTTTTATATGTATGTTCATATATGGTGCACGCACATGCGCGTCTATTGGGAATATATGCTAAGCCTTAATTGGCCAAATCCGTGCATATAGAGCCACAGCAGCCTTGCAATTGTTAGACTCATGGATTCAGCAGCCTCTAACACAGATCTATTTCATTTATGGTATCTGAAGTAAAGATTTCTTGGGGCATGAATAACTACAGTATAGATATTGACTACTCCTACCTTCCCTTGTGCCATTTTTCGATGACCTGTGACATGCCTCTCAAGTAGTCCATGTCATGCACTGCAACTGGTTGAGAGAGGTTCATTGGCATAGGATGGAAGAGAGCCTGGAGACATGACAGCCAGTCAATAGCAGGTGCATTTTCCTAGAAGTTAAACAAAGTTTACATGCTAAACTATGAATCTAAATTGACTCACAAGAAATAATAAGAAAATGGGATAGTCTTTCTAATGCTGTTAAGAGATACTTTCAACAAGTTCAACTGTTTTTATGATATGTATATTGATTGTAGTAGAAAGGGAGAATTGACTTTTTTAAAGGGAATTAACGCTGGAGAGGGGAGAGAGTTTTGGGCCCAAAAAAATCTAACTGCTGACAGTTAAAGACCATGAGTTAATAGGTTATTTCAAGCTCAACAGGCTCCAAGTGTAAGTTGCAAGACAATTGCATCTATACAGAGCGTTTCATATGTCTTTTGATCTGGATCCTCAAAATGTGAATGTCACATGTAAGCATGTTGCTTAAGTTCTAAGGTATAGATACCTGTAGCTCCCTAATGGTGGTGCTAAAGAACAGCATTCCCCTCTCCTGTCTTTTCTTCAGTGGGGTGACAACTCGCTGGAGGTTAGAGATGAAGGCCAAGGTTGGGGAAGAGAAATCAGGGGGACCATCCTGTGTCCCTCCAAGCAGGATTCCCAGTTTCCTCAAATATGAAAGATACTCACGGAGAACCTGCAATACAGAGTGCATGATAAGTGGGAGAAACATGACTGAAAATTAGTCCATCCATCCATCCATCCATCTAACCATCCATCCATCCATCCATCCATCCATCCATCCATCCATCCATCCACCCATCCATCCATCCACATCCACCTTGACTATATAAGCTTTGATCTTTCAAAACTTCCCCCAGACCCACTCCTAAAACTGTCTTCTCACTGCAACATTCACATGTAATTCTTTGTGTGGAGCAGTTTGTCAGGTACAGTTCCTCTCTCAGTGAAGAACATTGAATTCCCAGAAGATTATTTTTGTCACAGCTTACAATTACTTTAAATACTAGTGTTTTAGAGATGCAGATCTGCCACCTCTGGAGTCAAAAGAGAGAAATGTAGTGATATAATGACCCAGTACTTTTGACAGAGAGAAAATGTCAGCGTCTTGTTTTTTTTTCTTTATGAGATATCAAAGGAATGCTTGTGACATGTAGACAGGCTTAGTTTTCCTTGAGGATTCTTCCAAAAGACTGAGACTGAGAAACTGAAATCAACTCAGTGTTTATGAAGTTAAGAAAAATGTCAAATTAACTTTTCTACAATAACTCCCAGGATCAAAGAGCTTGTTTCCTCAGCTTATGTTCAAACTTTAAAAATAACTATACAAATGCTAGCTACCTCTCACTTCAATACACAGATTTTGTTATAAAGCCTGACTTTGGACAAAAAGATTTTTAAGAAATATTCATTGAAGGTGAAACATAAAGGGAAGCCCAGTTGAATATTAATTGGCAAATTGAAATTAAAATCTTAGCATTCCGTCTCTAAACAAAAAGTTTTAAACATGGAATTTAAAATGGGTTACATTTTACAAACTATCTTTTTGGAAAAGAAGAGTTTTGCAAAGAATTCCTTCTGAAGGCATTTTCAGAGGTCACTGACCGTAACCCATGGAAACAGATCACTCTGAACCAGGAGGCAATTCAAGGAGATCCCTTGACCAAATAGCAATTTTTACCTTTCTTCAGCCTCTGATATGTTACCTCAAGATAATTTTTCTCTTTGAACTCACTCTCAAGTGGCAGCTCAAACTCAGGATGGTCAATCTGCAAAAAGGAGCAAATGAAAAACATCTTGTTATTTTCAGAAGCCTTGGAAATGTGAGGATATGTTCCACAGGCTGTGGTAGTTTCTGTGTTACAGAATTTGCAATGTTAATAAATTTCTTCTATTTTTGGAAAATGTTTGCTAAGTAATTTTTGTGATCTGTCATATTCTGCAGGTCGTTTTCAAGTTAATTGTAAATCTGTGGTGACTGATACTCAAATGTAAACCACATTGTTAATTAATTTTACATGGTGCACTTGTTTTGGCTGAGAGAGCTAAAATTTCTTCATAGTAACTTGTATGGGGCTGTGTTTTGGATTTGTCATGAAAACAGGGTTGATAACAAAGGGAGGGTTTATTATTAGTTATTGCTGAAATATCCTTACACAGACTAAAGGTCTTTTCTGCTCTTCAGCCCACCCCACCCCACCAGTGAGGAGGCTGGGGGTGCACAAGGAGTTAGGAGGGGACAGCTGATCCCAACTGCCCCAAGGGATCACCCACACCACATTCATCATGTTCAACAATAAAAGTGGGAGTGAAGAAGTTTGTCCAGGGCTGCCATTACTTTAGAACTCTCTGGGCAGTGGTCAGTTGGCGGAGAGCAATTGAGGGTTTTTTTGCATCAATTCTTATTTTTCTTTCTTTGTTTCTTTTTTCTTTTGTTTTTAATTAATTGTCTTTCTCAACCCATGAATTTTCACACTTCTACCTTTCTGATCTTCTCCCCTATCCCACTGGGTGGAGCAGTGAATGAGTGGTTGTGTGGTGCTTAGCTGCCTACCAGGTTGAAACCACAACAGTGAACTGCAAAATTCAAAGTTTATTACTGAAGTGCATTAAACACTTAGCACTTCAAGCCCATTATTCTACTGGTCATACCCATGAACATAAGAAAAGCAAGACTCTTCTATGACAAAGTGCAAGGCACATTGTTGGGCAGAAGACATAAGAAAAAGTAAGCAATTTAGTCTTTCTCATATGCTCATTTTCCAGATATAAGTGCTTTTTATGTAATAAAATCAAGAGTTTTATTGAAATTTAGGAAAACTTTCTTCAGAGAAGAATATAGGCTTAAACTGAGCAAGTCTTGGTCTGACCCTTTACTCACAGTGCTTCCTGATAATGCCCTTTTTTTAGCACACTCACCTGAATAATATTGGTCTTGGGGTCGGAAGGAATAGGTCCCACATGGACTCTGAAAAAGGGAAAGGTGTTGTATCTGCCCATAAGAATCTGAAGAGTTTCATTAAAATCTTTTTTTTCCTCTGTGCCTGTGATACTCCATCCACCAACCTAGAGAGGGAGGGAAACAACAAGGCTGCAGGTGAGAAAAACTCGTTTGATCCATATTTACCAAACTTTTTTTTCACTCCTGTGAGCTCAGTCATTATGACAACTGAGAAGCAACAAAGCAAATAGCAACCGGGTAAACTCATGAAGAGCTCTACATACCCTGATGGCTTTAAAAGGATCTGATACTTTCACTGACGCAAACTAATAAACTGCAAAATGACACAAGGAAAATGAATTATAATTATCAGCACAGTAAGGTTTGTAGGAAAAAGCTAGATAAGCAGGAGAGAGGAAAGAGGTCTCATTTTTCTAAAGCCATCCAACAACCAGAACAACCAGGGACCAGGGATTACAGGTCCCACTTCCCTGACAAGCAGATTCACAGATGGGCCTGTAGTCACTGTTCCTTCTGCTGGAAATTCTGCATCCCCCTTGGAGACAGGACATAAGTGCTTTTTGCTGCAAGGAAGATGTACAACCCTCCGTGGCACTAAGAGGAGTCTCCCAGAATGGAAAGAGAAGGATTTTCTCCTTTAAACAAGCTCCCTTGGAAGCCTGGACTACTGGATGGCCATCAGATTGTAGACACAAAATTTTCACCCATTTGCAGGATGTTCCCTGGCCTATAAGTTAGACACTATTGAACTGAGCTTCTGAGATTAAACAGAATCCCTCTTTGCAGTCTTGTTTGGTTTACCATCCTTAAGTAATACATAGGGTTATGAGGAAATACATCAGAAAATCAGACTTGAAGCTAGATTTATCACATAGAAGTTGTGTTGCAAACCATAAGTTTATTCAGGGCCAGATACTAGAAAAATTACATCATATAGGCCCATATGACCCTAACTGCACATTTTCCTTCTCCCTGCAGGAATTACCTTCTAGAGGGAGAGGAAATAGCACTAACATTCACCTGATTTAGGAGGTCCTTCAATGGCTGAGCTCCTTGGGATTCTATCTGTCTGGTATTCATGCAGGAACGATAGAATTGCATTGCTTTCTCTTTGGCTGAGCCTCTTATCCCAAACTGTGGACTCTCTGAGGAAAAAAAACAGATTAAAAATTAGAAAAGTGGGTTAAAAAATAAATTGGGACAGTGTTAAAGCAGAGAATGGTTGTAAGAAAGTACTACATTTTGATTCAAAACATTTTAATAAATACATCCACATTTCCCACAATGACTCAAAGCAAAGGGCCTTCTAATACCACAACTCTCCCTGAGGCCAAATATGTGAGATTCTCTGTATGGAAACAGGAGCACAGCAGGAATGTGCTGCATATCTAGGCTTCAGTCCTACATGGAGACAGGACACATCACCAGAGTGCACATTCAGACAAGTACAGCAACAAGGGCCTACTTTTACAAAACAAGAAAATAGTTTGGGTTGCTGTCAGAATTTTAAAATGTGACTTTCATTTGTTACATTTGACAAGGGTAATTAAAAAGTTTCAAATGCAGCTATTGCAATATGATATGCTCAAAAATAAATCTGTACCTGTAACGATAGAAGAACAAAGAGATGGGACTCAGTCCCTGTCAGGAATGATTGTGCTCTCAGTTACTAGTACTCTCAGTGGAGGTACATGCCAAAGAAAACACTCCAATCATTTTTCCCTACCTAAAAGCTTTTTCAGAATTAACAGGTTTTCTTCCAACAACACATCAAATACATTTAGTGATTCTTCTGTGGCTCTGCCTGAGTGTTTTCCTTCCCAGCTGCCACAGGCATAGTTGTAGAAATCCTCACAGGGTTCTACAGACTCATTCCTAGAATTCAAGAGTCTTTTCAAGAGAGCAAGACCTGGTTGCACATCACAGGATCCTGGAGAGGAAATAAACAGGAGAGAATTGTGCAGTAACAGTGGTAAGTGAGAATTACAAACAAACAAAAGAATTCTCTATGGGACATTTCCTCAAAAAGATTTATTTTTGGTACAAACTCCTTTGCATGCAGAGTGTTAAATTCCTTGTAAGTTTTTGCTGAATATGGAGTTAAGTGTGTTCTGTCTTTCACTTCCCAAGAACAGTGTTTTGGTATTTATAAGGGAGATTCTTCAACTAAAGAACAAGTAATCAGTCCAGAGGTGGTTGACCTCTCTTTGTACTATCTAAGCAGTCACAGGTTGGATTATTCTGCCTTCTCAGTGTCTTTTCCCTGAATCAGCCAAATTTGGCCAAACAATAAACAAGAAGCAACTGATGGTGTCAACACATGATAGAAAAGAAGGACATAGCACAGCAAAAGTAAGGTCATAAGATTAAAACATGGTTTGTTCAGGCATGGGAAACATTTCTCAGCAATGACATTTTTTAAAAGAGGGCAAAAGCTTTCTATAATATCTTGCTTTGATTTATGACTCTCTTTATCTAAACTGCTGCAAATCACTGGGTATGTGTTCTCATTTTGGTTCAGTGTCTTGTATCAACATCAGATCAATTATCTACTGAAATAAGCTATCTGTAAATCAAAGTGAGTCTTTCCATACTACGGTTTCAAGAGTTGACATGGGAGGATGTAGGCAGAGTGGAAATAGACAAGATCTAAACTAACAGTTTTTCCTTGGTTTATGTAGTCTCCAACATATAACAAGAGCTAAAGAAAAATGTCAGGTAGATGAATAGAAAAACGCCAGGTAGTTAAAAATGCTTATTTTGGAGCAGGGAATGTCTGTATCCACCAATATAAATGCACCTTCAGTACTGAGCATTCTATATGTACAGACATTGACATGAACCATTTTCTAGATAGCTCTTTAGCAAATTGGAAATGCAAATTAATAGATCTGCTCTATGCTCACAGCTTCTCTATTAGCAAAAGAATATGACTTTTCCTTTTATGCTATGATTACACTGATCTGTGCTAGAAAACCAGGACTAGACAAGTCAGAGATGAAAAGGTGGAGGAGGAGCTTCAAATATCAGATTCAGTTCAGTTTCCTGGAAGTGACTGTAGACAGAGCTGAACACGTTGATGAGATGCAAGGCAATACAATGATGCTTTCCCTCAAAACTGGGCTCAGGCATGTTAAATGGCAGGCAGAGGAGGAGGACAGATGTGGGGAATCTCTGCCCACTGTGACCCAAGGAACTAGTAGAAAACTGTACCTTTTTTACAAAAGGTTTTATGATTCCTGGAGATGCTGGAAGTCTGGTTCTTAACAATGACACTAAGCTTAGTACACAATGGAGGCAGATTGGAGAGAAAGGGATCTTACAAATGGGGTGGATGAGGAAGAAGGGAAAAGGATATCTCACATTATACCTAGAGTACAAGTCATCACGATGTAGGTGATAAGCAATGTAAAGCCAAGGAGAGTACTGAGAATAAGTGTACACAGAAGTAGGCTTTTCCCCTGAAGGCATCGTTTTTTCTTTGCACCTGTTCTCAGCTCCTGGTCAGAGGTCTGAAGAGACAGAAAAAAATGAAGAAAGAAAAATTAATATTAAAGGCAGCACTGATAATATACTCCATCTTCCACCTAATCTACTAGAAAATCACTCACAGGACTGGTGCCAGAACACTAGTAGTCATCCAAGTCATCTAAGTCACTGTATTCCCAAGGGCTTTCTCCCTTTCTTTGTTTCCCTGTCTTTTATCTGTGCTATGAATTATGTATTGAAAATTAAGCTTGTCCCGCCATAATTTATTCCAATTTATGAAATCACCTTGCATATACCGCCTGAAGATATTAAAGTCTTTTTGAGTCCCTAAAGCTAATGACATGATGTCTAGGCCTGGTGATTCTTTATTCTGTTACAGTCTGGCAACCTGAGCACTAATTTCAGACTTTTTCTCAAGAAATAACTACTGCATCCTAAGCCCTCTCATGCAGTTCAAGTGAGAGAGAAGATTTGCTCTGTTCTGCAAACTGCAGTAAGCTGTAAGTCACTGAGAAAATCTTATATACAGAAAGGTTTTATCTCACTTAAATTTAGAAGTGTTCATAATGTGGGTGTGTCTTTTTAGTCAGTGAAGAAGGCTCCTTACGAGTACCTTCTATATTAGATATCTGTCTTACGATGAGCTAAAGCATCCTCTGGAGTTATCTGCCTTTTTCTCTGGTGACTGGAAAGAAAGCTAGATGATTATTTTAGTATACACTCCTAACATCTACCTAGATAGTTAAATAAGATGACGTTCACTCCGTGTGTTCGCTCCTTCTGCATATTTTAATACACATAAGACTGGAGAACAGCAGTTTACAAAAGAACAGACATGGGAATGTATGCTGCTAATATAACGAAAGGGAAAGAATTGAAAAAAAAAGTGGAATGACTGGATAAGAATATACATCAAGAAAAGGGAGGCAGAAGGGTAAAAAAAAAGGAGATAATGAAAAACCTCAGATATAGCAAGCAAGGAGTAAATTTCATAGCTGTAAAAGCTGATCAAAGTGCTATTTGGAGAGTCTTTCATGCCAGTGTCAGGGTGCTGTCCTCACAGGCTCAAGTTTAGCTCCCTGTTGAAGCCTGGTTCTCTGGTTCTCTGACAAAAGAAAGCTATTTGAGAAACCTTGTCAGGCCTTGTAACTCTTTCAGGAAAAGCAAGAAGCAGCCTCCATTGACTTGCCCCCTTCCTCACTTGGTAACTGTTTTTTGCAGCTCTCATGCAAGGTCTCCATCTGAATTATGCTGCAGTGGCAGCCACGTCTTCATCTGGACATGCATCCCACTGATCTGGATCCTGATCATAATCTACAGACTTGATTCTGCAGGTTTGACCTTGGACCTGCCTCCTCACAATGGACTCACCTGGCAGTCTACACTCTTGATTGACCCTGGCTACTGTCACCAGACCTGCATACACCCCTCATTTCCATCCTGGGTGGGGGGAGCTCCCCTTGCTGTTTAAGTCATTGCTTCTTGCTTGCCTAGTCATGTCTCTAAAGTTCCAGACTGTCATCCCTTTTCTGCCCTTGCTGCTCCCTTACATGCAGCAGGTAAGCTGTATTTGTCACCACACTCAGTATCTATGTTCTTTGCCACGAAACCAGAAAACATAGATCTTGACAAATATCACAAGAAAGGAAGCAAAATCTTACAAGAATTAAGTCCCTCACAGCATGTACCCCTTCACTGAAGGAAGCATTAAGGAAATGAATGAGTCTGCTGTTAATCATCTGGACTAATACACTACGTACAATACTTGCACAAAAACACTAACAGAACAAAAAACACCGAAAGCAATAGGAAAAGAGACCTCATTATGCTTCAAACATACATTTTATTCAATTATTAACATAAGCCTCTCAAAAGTTTACTCGACTCCTGGAAATTGCTAACATGGGTTAAGTGCCTAACTGCTTTTCTCCTTTAAAATCCTGTTCTCCTGACTTCTTTAGGCAGGATACAGAATAACTAAATGGAGAACGTGTACATACAAGTGAATCCTGGCTTTACAAGGTGTTAGATACAGAACGTGATCATACTGGCAAAGTACAGTATCCAAATTCTTTTCATAAGTCCCTGCAGCAAAATATTTCAGGTTTTACTCCTGGAGCAAAAGGGTGTCACAACTTAAGAGTATGGCAGGGACACAAGTCAAAGAAAATTAACTCAGCTAATTTTAAGAAGGAAAAAACTATTCTTCAACATTTCTCACCATTTAGGAGAGAGTGAGTGATTCACGTTCAAAGTTCTCCTGACCTCTCTGTTACAATGAACTTCTTCTTTTTCACACTGAAAATCTGGCTTGTTCCTACCATGAAATATTTATAATTTTGCAATACTTTGATTTCATGTTATCAGAGGACATCTGTTTCTCTCTTTTGAGTAGTAAGTGGTCTGACTGTGGAGATACTAAGAAATTGGTATTTGGAGACTGTCAGTGCAATTTCTTATGAACTTCTGGTTAAGAGCAGGTCTATATCAGGCCTACACATTATGCTTCTTTGGAAATGCAAAATATATAAAATAATAGATTTTTTAAAATCTGTAAGGGAAACAGGACTGTCCTCCACAAGTCTTCAATATGAAACAACTAGACAAGTACCTGGTTGAGAACAGTATGCTCCAAAATAATAGCATAACAAAAAGAAGTGGCAAGGGAGTGGAAATTGGCTGTGTACCTCTACTTAGAAACTGGATTATGGTCTGTGTTATGGGAACCATAAGGATAAAAATTTTCTTCAAATACTTCACCTTCCATAAGGAATGTCTTTCTAATCTTGCCTCTGTAACTAGGTCTGGATTTGAGAGAATTTGTGGAGCTACATAAACAGAGATAAAAGAGGAGGGCGGTCATACTTAGTTGTCCTTCATATCTTTTTCCTGACGACAGCTTAAACAAATCTAGACAGACAAATGCCCACTCTTTCAGTACTCTTATACAGACACTGACCTGGGCAAAATCCCTGTCAGATTCTTTATCTAGAATGAACCTCACTTTTATGCCACAACAGACTAAGTGGTTCACAGGCATTGAAACACAGAACCCTTCGTAAGTCAATGACTTTTGGCCAAGGAATGTGGATTTAATGAGATGGAGTAGAGCTGGGATATAAAACCTTCCAGGGCACATGATGTAGGAGCGTTATATAGCTTGTAGGAAGCAGCAGCATTTTATTTTGAGGCTTGGTTCCCTCATCCAGCATTCTCCATATAAAGATGCAAGTGAATGGTCCAAATAGGCCTGTGGAAAAGGACTTCAATCTCTGACAGAACTTTTCCTTATAGGTCTCATTTATGAGTGAGAAGAATAATCAGTATTTGCATGCAGCTGAAGATGAATGCAATTTCCAGTACAGTTTCAGTTCTTTCATGTTTTTAAGAATGTGCAAGTGCTGGAATTTAAATGACTTCACTGTAGATAAGTGAGAACAAATGTCTGTAAAATCGTTAAAAGAAGACTTCTAATTGTCATCAATTATAAAATGTATTTGAATTAATGTACTTTTGAATTAGTAAGTCATCTGCTTCAAATGTGAGCATGACTTAGGCCAGCAGAATCATAACAGGTACTGTTACTAAAGCAAAAACTGTTTAAATGAGCCAAAGAATTTGGTTTTCCTTCAGCATCATCTTCTTTCTGTTTCTGAGCCATTTTTAAATTCTGAAGGGAGGTTAAAGTTCCTCTGCATAATTCTTCCTCCCTTTCATTTTGACAGAGTTTAGTGCTATTGCAGAAAATAGTTTTCATGAAAATAAAGTAAATTTAAAGAGGGAGATTAAAGGCAGACAGAATTGGAGTTATTTTTCATGACTATTTACCAGATAATTTAAAGGTATTATTTTTCAGCCTGTAGATAATTCATGAATTACTGACTTTGGCTGTTACCCAAATTGCATTTATCACTTTACTCATGTGGATGACATATTTTCAAACTAATGCCCCAAATACTCACAAAAAACTTAATTTTCTTAAATTCATCTTTTGTCAGCAATTCACATAAGCAAAGCAAATTGAGCCCATCAAATGTAATTTGAGAAATATTTTAGTCTGTGCTCAAAATAGAGTATCTGCTAACATGAAATGTGGAACTGAAAGGTCGCTGAATTATATTCTGGACTACTAAAATTTTAAAGCATAACCATGGCCAATAACTAAAATTATTATTGTTTTCTGATATTTATCACACAGAAATATGGGAATGGATATACAAACCAATCATTTCCGCAAATTCTTTGGCTAGAAGAATGCAGACAAGATAAAGTTATCTTTTGAATTACAACCACAGTCACACTGCACAGCTCTCATTGTAACAAAACATACATATTTCTGGGTTTGTATTATTTAGTCACATAGAACACTTTATATATCCTGTTCTTGAATGTTTTATACATTTTAGCAATGCTGACCTAACAGTTCAGTGCAGTCCAATTTGTCTGTAATTATGCAAAGACATTACTAGTTATTTATATAAGACATCAAATCAGAAAAATGACACCACACTACATGGGAAGCAATTAGGCTTACCATATCATTCTCACTTTCCAAAAAATATGCCATGTTTATCCACAATTATTTGTGGAGGAAAAATTGTATGTTTCTGTTTAAGTCCTTTCGTATAATACTTCTTGAAAAAATGAAGATCACTAAAATATGCCATTATTATCACTACTACTGCTGTTACTTCTTAGTCGGTACATCAAACAGTTCTGAACACAGCCTCAGGATGACTAACAGGAAGGGCAAGGACCCGTAAATCATCACACCATATCCCACATAATTAATTCTGAAAGTGGGACAAGCCCTTTCTGGATACAAACTGTCTAAAACTCAACTGCCCCTGTTCCCCGAGACAACAAGCAATGTTGGTGCAATAGGAGCAGGAAGAGGGAGGTGTGAGATGAAGGTAGCTCAGCAGACTGCACGACAGACGCCTTTCCTTACCTCTGGAGGAGTGCTCATCCTCGTCACTGAGCAGGTTCTGCTCCTGCACTTACCACAGCTCTGTTTACTTGTTTGCTATCAGTCTTCCTTGCCCAGACACACTGCTAAGTTCAGAGACAATCTCTTCTCCCCAGCTTGGCTGTTTGCTGTGGGGAGAAGAGAAAGGAAAAGCTCTGAGAAAAACACCCTAAGGAAAATGGGAGGGAAGGAAATGGATATGTTTCTGCAACTCTCCACCCACCTTCCAAACACCTCTACTGCTCATAAAACAGTAATTTTTTGTTCCTTTGTGCCTTGCTCTGTGACCCACCTGTTCATCTGTCTCCTGGAGCTCCACTGAAATCTTTTTGAACACAAGTATGTGATTCTCTATCTCCCTCAGCCTTTCTTCAGCTATTTGCTGTTTCTTTTCTCTGCAGCAGCCTCGCTATCCTGCCCACCCAACGTGCCTGTTTTGGCCTGATATTCTCACTGCCACCAGCCTGTTTCAACCTGCTGCTGCTCTGGGCCCCGGAGGCCTCTGCCTATTGCAAGATAATGTGGGCTGTGGATCCCAGTGCTCCTCCTACCACAAGGAAAGGCCAGGGGAATGGCTTACTTCATGCTCTCTATCTGCACCCTGGTGTCCACTCAAGGGGTGAGCACATCTGACTCTTCTCCATTAAGAGGCATAAAAAACCACTGTTCATTACTGATCCTGTTTACAGTTGCTAATTGTTTCTCAGGTGATGGCCAGCCTGTGTGCCTTTGCTTTTTTAAAGATGCACATTGGGAAGACTGGGGAGAGAGATTGCTCTGCTTTGAAGACTGGGAACCAGGATCACTTCTCTGAGACATTAAAAACTGAGTAATGAACACTGGGAGCTGAGACTTCCTGAAGTGGCAGCTGGGAGCTGAGAGAGATGGTGGGGACTGCTTTGGTGTCAGCTTCCAAAGTGATCGAAACAAGCGGAAAACCAGGACTGAGCTCTTGCCTCCCACGTTGTTAGTCGCTCAGGGGAATATGATGCCTTGGTTCACTAGTCTGCAGTTAATTAGGTATCTGTTCAGTCATTCAGAGCTTCCATCAACTTGATTTTTCCCCTGTTACTCTAGTGCTTGCATAATTCTTAACATTCTACTACCACAACAGACTTCTTATATGGCTGAAACCAGTTACTTACTCCCAGTTCTTTTTACCATTTGGGTCACTGGTAGCAATGTATTTCTACATTTGCCAAACAATTATAAACACTGTAAAAAAAGGTCCTTGCATACTGCAAATAAAGGTCCTTTCTGACCTTTCTTTTCTTGTAGTGTGGCACTTCCCTTCAGCTTAACATCAGAATCAAATTTGCAAACACTTCTTGCATAAATGATTGAGATTTGACTTAGTGGAAGTAACAAGACACGCTTTTGTTAGCTACAACTCTTGCATCACTGGGACAAGCATTATTGTGATCCAGACTGTCCAACAGATATGAAGTGTTTTGTTCATTGTGGCCAACATTATTTTACAGCCAGTAAAATCCAAAATCCTTGTGCAAACTGCTAAATGGAAATATGTAACATAATTCAATCCTTACATCAACCCTTACAACCCTTGGTTTCAACAGAGCTGTCTGTCTTCCATGTGTTTCTTCCAAATTTGCCTTTTCCATTCTTTCCTATTTCACACTTTTCCCCATAATAGCTAGAGTTCCAATATTGTCTCACTAATGCTTTTCAGTAGTTGCACTGATGGGATAGGCAAAGAAATTATATGCAAATGTGCACAGCCACCTGACTAGGTTTAACTATCTTACAGCAGAGATCTTACACGTTTAAGATCTTACAGTTGAGATATCTTTGTAAATTGTCTGCAAAAATTTGTTCACGACAATATGCAGTTTATCTGTCTTAACTGTATCAAAACTCTCCCATCTTCATAATTACGGCATCTAACCGCTCCCAAATTTCATGTAAAGAAGTAAATTTTGATTCTATTTTCTCTAATGAACACTATCTAGGCTTTAAAATTTACCTGGGCAAGGAGTTCATTGCCTTTTTTTTTCTTTTTTTTTTGTTTTGGGTTTTTTTTTGGTAAAATGGCTATGATAATTTTGAACATAATATAATTAAAATTAAAGCAAGTAATAAAACCTTGGTTTAAGTATTCACTTTTAAAATGAAACTTGAAAAGACCAAAAAAGCCTTTAGTCAATATGCTGAGGGGATATGATTTGAGTTAACATGGTTTCATATATCAGTATCTTTTAAACGGTTACTTTTATCTCCTCTTGATTAAACATAATTTTACCACATAATTAGATAAAGTATTGCATTGTTACTGCCACACCACATGGACTGTCCCACACACACTACCTAGAAATACATTTAATGTGTATATATGGACAATTTTTTCCAGAGCTTGTAAACTAATTAGGACACATATTGAAAAGCAGATGGATCACAAGTGTGGACGGGATGTTTCAGGAAATGAAAGGCACTTCTCTTTCTTGATGAAGAGCATGGCTCTTTGAATTAGTACATGTTTCAGTGGTGCTGTAATGCTGAGAAAGCTGTCTTGCAAGATCTCGTGTAGAGGTGGTGTTTCCTCCTCTAATTCTTCACAGACTATAGTAACATTACATACTGGGTCTAACAGACACTACTGTTGGATTCCCTTGGAAAATTATGCTCCTGAGTAGCATTTTGCTGTGACAGAGTTTGTGAAGTGATTCAGTAAGAAATTTTAGTTGTTATAAAGACAATTGAGTTGTTAAAATTTTATTTATTCGAGAATTCATGTATCTCTTCAGAAAGAATGTGGATTTATTTCACACAGATGCTGTCTCTGTGCTTATGGTCTGAGATATCCAGATGCAAAGCAGATTTTATTCAAAATTGTATGATCCACACTTTGGAAAATCTGCTTGACTGTGGTTCTTAGCTATTGCAAAGTAATTCAGACACTGTGGTTCTGTACATTTTCAAGCAGAGTTTCTTGTATCTATCAGGGTAAGGACAAAGCACATTTGCATCTGGCAGAAATAAGGTAGGAAGCATANACAGAGTTTGTGAAGTGATTCAGTAAGAAATTTTAGTTGTTATAAAGACAATTGAGTTGTTAAAATTTTATTTATTCGAGAATTCATGTATCTCTTCAGAAAGAATGTGGATTTATTTCACACAGATGCTGTCTCTGTGCTTATGGTCTGAGATATCCAGATGCAAAGCAGATTTTATTCAAAATTGTATGATCCACACTTTGAAAAATCTGCTTGACTGTGGTTCTTAGCTATTGCAAAGTAATTCAGACACTGTGGTTCTGTACATTTTCAAGCAGAGTTTCTTGTATCTATCAGGGTAAGGACAAAGCACATTTGCATCTGGCAGAAATAAGGTAGGAAGCATA